>CM036768.1:23998967-24192936 GCA_020796225.1 Arion vulgaris
CTCTACAATAAGCACTTATTATGTTTTGAGCTGTTGTGTGTAGTTACATTTTAATAATATAATAATAATTCCTCTCGTACCGTTATACGTTACATAGGGCCTGCAAGTAATTTCTCCATACCGCTCTATCCTGTGCAACTCCCTCAATCTACTCTATGGAACTGAGACCAATATTTCCTGCCTCTCTCAGTAAAGTTCGTTTCAGGGTCTCCTTAGGTCGACCTCTCTTTCTTGAACCCTTTGCATCCCACTTCAATGCCTGCTTTGATATTCGTTGATCATTTCTCCTCAAGGTGTGTCCAACAGATCTCCATCTTCTCTTTCTTATAACAGTTGTCACTAGTAGTTGACCAGTTACTGCTAGTAAAATGTGAAGCTGTGTTATTCATGCCCGTCAGCCCAACACATCCAAATTTGGTGTGCTTATAAGACTAGTTCTTTGTACTTGTTCTGCAACCAGTTTCTCATGTTCACAAAGTGAGAGATGAGGTGTCTCCATGAATCAGTTTCTCATGTTCATAAAGTGAGAGATGAGGTGTCTCCATGAATCAGTTTCTCATGTTCATAAAGTGAGAGATGAGGTGTCTCCATGAATCAGTTTCTCATGTTCATAAAGTGAGAGATGAGGTGTCTCCATGAATCAGTTTCTCATGTTCATAAAGTGAGAGATGAGGTGTCTCCGTGAATCAATTTCTCATGTTCATAAAGTGAGAGATGAGTTATCTCCATGAATCAATTTCTCATGTTCACAAAGTGAGAGATGAGTTGCCTCCATTAGTCAGTCTCTCATGTTCTCTCTCTCGCGATCACCGCCCAGACCGATGTACCAGACCTCCTCATAAATTCTATTCGTGATTCATGTGGAAATCTGATTCATGCAGCCTTGGCATGGGTGTTTCGTCACATCTTCAGCACTATTTGGAGCTCTGGTGCTTATCCTTCTGCGATGTGTCTGGTTTCAGCCAACGTTTACTCGGTTCGCTCTCTGTTCTGTAGCCATCTAGTGTTTTTACGGTCTGGGGTAGCTAGCCCCGTCCAACCTCCTTAGTCGCCTCTTCGACATGCGTGGCAGGTAATAGTGGTTCTATTCTTTACACCCCAATTTTGGCCCCGGTAACCACTCAAATGTTCATAAAGTGAGAGATGAGTTGTCTCCATGAATCAGTTTCTCATGTTCTTCTTCTTCAGCGATCTCTGATCATGCGTTAAATTTACTGTGGACCACAAACTGGGCAGTTAGCTTCAGGTCTGTCAGGTTTACCCAAAGCTTAATTTTCAGGTCGACTGGGTGTGGCCACATATTGCTTCTCAGCTCACCCAGGAGTGGACAGTCTTACATGCTGCGGTGTCTGTTCCGCCTGCTGACACTAGCAGAGAGCTGTTTGACTTATTCCTAGTCTATATAAGTATTTGTTGAGTCTGCAGTGTCCAGTCGAAATATAATAACCTGGTCTGTTCTGCTTAGGTTTTGAGGAGTCTTTTCCATAATCATATCCAGTGTTTGTCTTCCAGTCTACTGCAGAATTTCTCTGTATGAGGGTTTTGACCTTCTGAAAAGTCAGGGGTTGGTAAATTTGCTCTTTGGCACTGCCCTCCTTAGCTAAGACATCGGCACTCTCATTGCCTGCAATGCCACAGTGAGATGGAATCCACTGTCTTTTCTGAAAGCTGAGTAAGTTCTCTTTTAGGTTTTGTACTGTGCGGATTTAGCCTCCAAGGCTTGTATAGCTGACAGTGAGTCTGTAAAAATACCATCTTGCCTGCAGGTTCATGTGCTTGCAGCTTATTCATTTGCTGTGCTGCCATCAGAAGGGCTAAGAGTTCTGCTTTGTGGTTGGAATATATTCTTCCAGTATGGATTGCTAGAGACACAGTAGTAGCTTATCTGGGTGCCTAATGTACACTTCTGCTCCACCATTCATGGTTGCCTCCATTGCCAATCCATGTAAATTCTTATCCAGCTGTCTTCTGGAAACATGTAATGGAGATGTTCCATTGTAGTTGCTTTCTTCACTAGATTAGGCTCAGCATCTTTGCGTAACAATTTAGGGATCGAGGTTGAGCAGTTTAGTGCCACTAAGTCTGGTTCCCAGTGATCAAAAAGTAATTCTTCTGGTATGGAGTTATGATTTAGTAGTTCCAAGTATGATTTTCCTATATCTTTTGCTTTGTGGTTTAGACTTGTACGCTTTAGTCCGTTTTTGTCCTAGCCACCATTTTTCATGTAGTGGATGGTGAGGCATCCTTTTGATCCTTTCAGTCTGTAGAATCACTTTTTCCTTCTTCTGTCTTTCAAGGGCTGGATGTTGGCTGCCTTTTCCATTTTTACAATTGGTATAGATTTCTCTCTCTCTCTCTTGCGCTCGTTCTTAAGGCTGTTTTTATCATTCTAATGTGATATATATAATGACGACCAAGAACGGATGTACATTCACAACCTTCAGTACCATTTGGAGCTCTTGTTCTTATCCTTCGGTGGTGTGTTTGGTTTCAACCAGCGTTTACTGGGTTCGCTCTCCGTTAGCCCTTTGCTGTCCCCAGCCAAACCTGCAAGGCAGCAAGTTGCTATTTTCTTTTATGACAGCGACCCTTAGATGACCTGCCCTCCCAGGTTGATGAGAGTCATCTGCCCAGCTAACCGGTCTTTTTATGAACAACTTGGTTTGCCACCCGTCCAGTTTTGTGTATGGTTTGCTCCGTTAGACTTTGATTGTCCCCAATCAAACTACAAGGTAGCAGTAGTTCCCTCTGTGCGGAAACGCGCACTGGCTTCACCTCTGCTGGGCTTTCCAGTTTTTCTGCACATTCGGGTGGTCCGCACACCCTCTCGCCTGCCGCGCCATGCACTTCTGCTCACTTGTGCATAGCCCGCATGTGTCTCGCTCTGCCCTGGTGCCTGCCTCATCATCACCGTCAGTTCTCGCTGTGCTCACATTTGCCTGGGCTATCTGACCCTGGGGCTTAAACCCATCCTGGGGGAGTTGACCCTCTTTTCCGATTTGGATGCACCTCTCATCCCTTCATTGCAGCCTTTCCCATCTGCCGGGAAATTGCTACTTGTGGTACGATCTCTGTGTTCACATTTGCCTTCACATTTACCATACCTCGGGACTGCTCTGACATGCAGCTCAACTTGGGCACAGAATTCCAAGTTTTGTCCCATATAGGCCCATGTCTTTGCTTTGGGATGCACCTCTCATCCCTTCATGATTGATTTCGTGCTTACGGACTCTTGTCGTAGATGCCAATTTTGGTTTGGTCATTTACTCTTGGGGAGTTTTCATTCGTTCGCTATTGTCTTGTACTCTGCTGTTTTCTTTAATTTCTGCAAAACTTGGGCTTTGTTTCTACGGACATCGGCCAGGAGATGCGTGCATTTTTTAACGTAATTTTTGTACCTGCATTTCTTTTCCGTTCTCGCACTACCACTACCAATAGCTCTCCATCGATCCCTGCCCTCTTAGCCAGACCGGAACTACTGTCTGTTTCCAGGGTCACCACGAGGAGGTGAGGGTAGGGTCTAGATTAGTGCCAGCTCCACTAATCCTGGCGCGGCGCTATCCCAATGCGCCTTTGACCCCAGTGTAGATTTTATGGCTTCCAAAATAGTGCGCAGACATCTGTTTTGAGTTTCTTTCCAGTATCAATTTGTTTGAATGGGCTGCTGATATCCATGACGATGATACATATTCCAGAGTTGGTCTAACTGCACCAGTGTATTCAACTCAGGATTCGACTATCAGCTCCCCATGTAGTTCCAGCCAGCTTCCGCATCACACTTTGTTTCCTCATAGCCTTTCTGTTTGTTTTCATTATGTAATGTTTCCATGTCAGACGACTGTCAAGTTTAACTCCAAAAAAGGTTGGAGTATGGGAACAATATCATTGTTAAATTTCAGTCTGAAGTGTTCTTCCTTTGTTGACAATGAGAAAATCGTTGCTACAGTTTTGCTCCGGTTTATTTCAAGGCTCCATTTACTTGCCCACATTATGACGCTGTTCATGCTTTCCTGGGGTTTAAAGATGACAGGACCCAGAAACGCGGAGGTGTACCACACAGAAACACGGGAGATGAGTTGCCTCCATGAATCAGTTTCTCATGTTCATAAAGTGAGAGATGAGTTGCCTCCATGAATCAGTTTCTCATGTTCATAAAGTGAGAGATGAGTTGCCTCCATGAATCAGTTTCTCATGTTCACAAAGTGAGAGATGAGTTGCCTCCATGAATCAGTTTCTCATGTTCACAAAGTGAGAGATGAGTTGCCTCCATGAATCAGTTTCTCATGTTCATAAAGTGAGAGATGAGTTGCCTCCATGAATCAGTTTCTCATGTTCATAAAGTGAGAGATGAGTTGCCTCCATGAATCAGTTTCTCATGTTCACAAAGTGAGAGATGAGTTGCCTCCATGAATCAGTTTCTCATGTTCACAAAGTGAGAGATGAGTTGCCTCCATGAATCAGTTTCTCATGCTCATAAAGTGAGAGATTTTTCTTCTTCTCTCGTTCATTCTTCACGGCCAATTTTATCATTTTTGTGTGAAATATAATTGATCTTTGACAAACGGCTTTTTACGTTGTGCGATTATCGTCCATGGTGACTAGGTCCGCCCACCTGATTTCAGCCAGCTGTTTATTTACTAGGGTAACTTGCCCTAGAATGATCCGTTGTGCCATATATTTTGGCTTGGATCTACGCCTTTATGATCATCTTTTTGCCGTATATTTGGGCTTTGTGATCAACGCCAAACAGTGAATCTACACAGAGTGCCCTTTCTGACTGTGAGGTCGTTCTGGATTAGGAACATTTCTCAGTTTGGAGCATATAAGCTTGTCCTGGGACGGCGTCTTACTCATATAACACAGCTTGTAAAGTGTCAGCCTTCGCCAATGTTTGGATTTGGACAGCCTGTCAAATCTTTACATTTTCGGCCTTACATTCTCTGCCTTTTCGAGGCACTTTGCAGTTACTACTCTGCATTTTCCCTGGACTGGGGCTACGCACAATTAATGTAGAGGGTCGTTTCATTAGGCCCTAGCAACGCAACTGAAATTTTGCACTCGCCAACATCATCCACCTCAGTTCTTTCGGGGATGTTAGTTGTTTATGCAAGAGTACCTTGTCCGGTTGTCCCAGGGAGGGCAGTAAAAAGCAACTTTAGGATTTGCGCTTGTCCAACCTTACCCAGTAAATGTATCTGCGCTAAGCCTTAGATACGGAGTTTACTGCAATCTTCCTGTGTGTTGACACGATATGTTATGGCGCTTTCAGAGACACTTGTCGAGACCTTTGATTTGTACTGGATTCAAGCCTCTGCTGGGCTTTCCAGTTTTCCTGCTCATCCTACGTTTACCACGCCTTCCCGTCGCTGCGACACTAGCACCTTGCGTGTCTGCCCCGCCTTTGGGTTCACCTGTGTATCGTCCGTATGTGTGTGTAACAGTATGGGCGTTTGGAATCGATAACCCATGTACATAATATCCTAAGCACGTATAATATCCTAAACAGAATACGTAAACACGTGGTATCAAATTATATATGTAAGTTTCTTTATTCTTAGATTCTATTCTCTGCATCAAGAAGGTTATCAATATTTGCATCTCTAATTATTCACTTTTCTAAGTTGCATACGTGCACAAACATTTCATGAAACACCCACATAAGTATTATAAAAATACACGCAATTAAAATACACATTTCTTAACGCTGAAACTTGAAAGAATGTCACATCCAACCGATTCCTCCTACTGGAACTGGTTCTTCTAAACTACTTAAATTACACCATCTTAATGCGCAGATCGCTCCACTGTTTTAACACTAATTTCTTAATTATCTATCCGATGTCCTTGGAATTTATCAGTCTATCTCTACACACAAGATTTTACGTTTTGGATTCAAACTGCAGCCCTTCTAAATCCGACTGTGCACCAGTTAATTTGAAGTTCGAGTTAACTGATGAAGTAGAACTGGATTGTGGTCTCTGACTAAACCAAAGGCTTGACAACTGACACACGTGGTAACTATAGCTCTGAACAGTTCAAATCAGATTGAGTGATGATTAAATGCGACGACAAACTCACACATTCTCAAGGAACGACTCTGTAGAACTAAAGTCTAATGAAAGACTGTCAACCTAAGATGAAAGGTCTTCTGCCACGTGGTTGATGGCTACTGATCTGCGATCTGCAGCGTTTAACACAAGCTGAGACTTGGCGGAACTTGACGAAATTATCTGTCACCACGTGTTGATAACTAGCTCTCTGACTTGTTATATCCACGCTGATTAATAGAATAAATATGACTAGGTTGACACTCTGGTATATATCAAACCTAACAAACTGAGCTTTACTTTATTCTACATTTCATTAATTTCTTATAATATGTTCCTACTACCTGTATCACTTTCCTGCCTGTCCGAATCTTCCATGCTTCTGTTGTGTTCTGGGGTTCTCTCGTGATCTTTCGTGGTACTCTCGTGGTCCCGCCTTATATAGCACCCTCATCCGGAAATTCAATTGCCCAATCACCAGCCTGCTGCCCCATCTGGTCGTAAATTTCTGGTCACATGTTATTCACCTACCTCTGAAACCAAGGGCCGTAATTTTGTGTATCGCCTCTGCTACCCTACCCTGTTACACGTGTTCACTCTATTTTGGTGCCTTCCCCACAGTGTTTCTCACTGTGCTCACATTTACCATGCCTCGAGACTGCCATGACACACAGCTCGACTCGTATTCAGGGTTTCGCCCCATGTGGGCCCACGTCTCTACTCTGGATGCACCTCTCATCCCTTCATGTTCATTTGTACGGCCCTTCCCATCGACCGGGAAACTGATAATTGTGGTGCTCTTTATGGACTTTTGCCCTGTAGGTGACAATTTTGGTGCGGTCATTTACTCCGGGGAGTTAGCATTCGTTAGCTGCGACTCTTACACTGCTGTTTTCTTACGCTTCTGGAATAATTTTAGCAGTTTTCATCGGACAGGAGATGCATGCATTTTGTTCATGGATTTTGGACCTGCATTGCTTTTCCGTGCTTGCACTACTACCACTACCTGTAGCTCTTCCTCGATCCCTACCCGCTTAGCCAGACCGGAACCAATGTCTGTTACCAGGGTCACCATGTGGAGGTGAGGTAGGATCTTGATTAGTGCCAGCTCCCTAATCCTGGCGCGGCGTTGTTACCATGCGCCTTTGACCCAAAGTGAGAGATGAGTAGCCTCCACGAATCCAGTGATGATTCAGTTCCATTCTAAATAAGATATTTGACCATAGTCATTGCATCTACTGTATACATGTCAATTTCTGTAGTTGGGTATGCACACCTGTTTGGTGTATACATGTCCCTTTCTGTAGTTGGGTATGCACACCTGCTTGGTCCCTTTCTGTAGTTGGGTATGCACACCTGACATGTTCATTGTTTGGTGGAGGAAGTTCTTGCACATCTAATCGTTGCCAGCAAGAACAAAATGTTTGTAGAGGTTCTCTGTGCTTTTCTAACTTGGCTGTATTCTCCAGGTAAAATCTGGATGGGAACACAGACATATCCACTCATCTTTTGGAGGACTTATTCTGCTAGGCATCATCCGGACGATGCTGGAAATGGATTGGACATGTGATGCGCATGGAGACTGGCTCCGACACGAAAACTGCACTGAGATGGACTCCAGAGGGTAGGCGAAAACGTGGAAGACCCAAGACGACCTGGAGGAGAACGATAGAGCAAGAACTGAAGGAAATGAATGGGGGACTGCCTAGAGTAGTTGATAGTAGCTCGGCCTGCTAGCTGTGAGACGCCTCATAGCTCGGGTTCGAACCTACTGTCCGGCATTTGTTCGAGTCCCTGGTCTTACTCAGGACGATAACGTGAGTACCTCTGAAGTCGGAGAAAATCTGCCTGTATGGCGAGGAATACTAATTACGAGTACATTGAGCACATGGCTGCCGGTGTAAAGTAATTTACAATGTGCACGCTGCTGCCATTGTAAGAAATTGGAAAAACGGATTTTCACGCAAAAATCAGTTTCAGAGATGAAACTTCGTCTGAGTTGAAGCGGACGAAAAAAAAAAAAAAAAAGAAAAGGAAATCAATCATAGCTGGAACACAATACAGAGGAAGGCCATGAACAGGGAAGAATGGTGTACGTTTGTTGCTGCCCTAAACGCCAAGGCGTAACAGGCTAAAGAAAGCGGATTCTGCTAGGCGATTCTGTAGGGATACCTTACCCATAGTCTAGAAGTTTACCCCAGTAGGCAATGGTCTTTGTGTATTGAAGAAACAGGGATCCCACTCATTCGTACAACTCAAAAGTAGAAAGTAAAAATCAATATATTCAACAAGGGTTTTGTAATGGAAAGCAAATAGGTAAATGTTTTTGTACGGAAGTTTTTCTTCAGAAAATTAAACTGGTTTGTGATCTCCATTTTCTCAAGCACAAGATTCTATCTTGGGCTGTATCTTTCTGATTCCCCCATATGTGGAGACTTCTGTCTGCTACGCAGGGATGGGGTTCCTTTTATCATATATCTTGTCTACATACATGACACCTGACAGAATCTTTGCAGAAAGTAAGAGTTTTACCACACTTGACTTCTCATTGACCAGTCTCATTATTAGTGCCATTCTTTTCTTTTGTTGATATTCCTTCTGCATTTTATATCAAACCTTGGAACCGTTGAAGAATGATCGGTGTTGCTTTCTGCTGTTCCAATTTCCTGGCTCTCCAAAACAGGTCAGATAGGTAGTTTGAGGTGTGCTCCTTCGTGGTAGAGATCTCCGACTGGATCCTTCAGTCAGAACACCATATCTGGAATCCTTTGTGCAACTCTTGACATTTGCATCTTGTTATGCACATATGTAAATGAGATATGTTGTACATTGCTATGCAGATATGACAAAGTGCACCAGATTGTCTTAGTATTTAATTGACCCAAAACATAGTTTCACTGCAGTCTTTCCATTGTATTTCGAAAGACTCTCAGGCATGAAATATTATTTTCTGTTCTGACTGAAGTCTACAAAGAAGGAGGACCCATGCTGATACTGAAGTTGACAGATCTCTTTATGTCCATTTGGAGCAACGAACGTGTACCACAGGAACTAAAGGATGCCACTATTGTTCACCTGTACAAGCGCAAAGGAAACCACCAGATCTGCGATAATCACAGGAGGATCTCCCTCCTGTCAAGATACTGGCCAGAGTCCTCAATCGCTTAATCGATCACCTGAAACAGGACTTACTCCCTCAGACCCAATGTGGCTTCAGAGCGGATTGTGGAACAGCAGACATGATATTTGCTGCTCGCCAACTACAGGAGAAATGCCAAGAGCAGCACTGTAACCTCTAGTATTTGTTGATCTGACGAAGGCTTTCGACACAGTCAACAGAGAGGGTCTATGAAAGATCATGGAAAATTTGAATGCCCAGTGAAATTCATTAAGATCGTCCAACAGTTTCACAAGGGTATGATGGCGCGTGTACTTGATGAAGGGGAGCTGTTGGAGGCCTTCCATGTCACCAACGGCATCAAACAGGGCTGTCTACTGGCCTTGAACACTCTTCAGCATGATGTTTACTGTCATACTCATGGATGTATTTTGGAAAGGCGACAAACATGGGGTAAAGATTAGATACAGGACAGACAGTAATCTATTCAATCTTCGGAGGATAAAATCCTCCACCAAGATAAAAGAATCAACTATCTCGAACCTGTTGTTTGCTGATGACTGCGCCTTCGCTACCAACTCTGAGGAAGAAATGCAGGCTTACATGGACAAGTTCTCAATGGCCTGTGATATGTTTGGCCTTACCATTAACACCAAGAAAATAGAGGTCATGTTCCAGCCCGGCCCTAGAGAGCAGTACTACGATCCAGTCATCAACATTAAACATCAGCGTCTCCTGCCAGCGGACAACTTTGCCTATCTTGGCAGCATCCTATCCAGATCGGCAAACATAGACTCTGAGGTCAACAATAGGATATCCAAAGCCAGTGCTGTGTTCGAAAGGCTACGTGTCACTGTGTGGAAGTGCGTAGCCACAAAGCTGTAAGTTTACCAGGCCATAATGCTAACTATGCTGCTGTATGCAAGTGAGGCACGGACAGTGAATAGCAGACATGCAAGAAAACTAAACCACTTCCACACAAGCTGTCTAAGCAGACTACTAAAAATAAACTGGCAGGACAAAATTCCAGATACCAAGTCCTCACAAGAGCAAAGATCCCAAGCGTCAACATCATGTTGCAGAAGGCCCAAGGGAGATGGGCCGGGCACGTTGCTTGGATGCCTGATAAACGCATCCCAAAACAGTTGATGTATGGCGAACTTGAAAGGGGCAGACGTTCTGCTGGTGGACAGAAAAAACGCTTCACTCTTAAAGTCTCTTGAAATGCTTTGATATAGACACCACATGCTGGGAATCCCTTGGGCAAGATCACCAAATGTGGCGATGTAACAACATGACAGTAAACCGCAAAGTTGAGGCACAGAGAAAATGAGCTGCGCGAAAAGACAGAACGCACATGTCTAACCTTGATCATGTAGGCCCCACCTGTGGTAGGGGATTGTATTCTAGGATTGGACTCTACAGTCACCTCTGTTCACATCAGAGAATCGCAGCAGCACACATCTGAGACTGTTGTCATCATCCCTTGCAATGGACGGCTATTATTATTTTCTGTCCAAATTTGAAATTGTGGTATTGAAGAATGGAAATAGCAAAATTGCGTCAACGAACACAATATCTACACAATAGACAAGACACATTATAAGCATGAAGAATATTTATTTGGAACTAATAACTGACACCTGCATTCTTCTAGTTAAGAGATTAACTGAGAAACCGTTGTTGGTAGGTAAGACAGTCAGAAACGATATATTTACTGTGTACTCCAAATCAAGGACTACAGGCACACCTTAGTTCTGGTGTAAGTATGCAGTAACAAAGATATATAATGTCTTGTGATTATGCTACCCGTTGCTTATTTAAAAAAAAAAAAAAGTAAGGGAACCCTTTCATACCTCGTGGTATATAGGTCAATACAGTGTTAGGCCTGTATTTTCATTGACCGTCGGCACACGATGGGTGATGTGGTCAGCATCACGCCGGCCGCCTTTACTTTCCCAGAGCATGCCTGGTACCCAGTTGAGGCTTACCCTTAGCTTATGCGTTATCTTTCCTTGTACATAAGTGTGTGTGCTGTTTGTATGTTGTTTATCTTGCCTTCTTGTTGTGCTTATGTTTGTCTTATAGTTGTGTGTTGATGAGCTAGTATTTGTGATGTGTTTATTTGTTACTCAACTAGTGTGTGTTTTGTTCAGTGTTATGTCTGCTGTTATGTTGACACTTTACTTAGATTGTGCTGTTACAGTGACCAAAGTTATTGCGAAACACGTAAAAACAAAGTACTGTAGTTTTCCCAAAAAACAAAAACAATACACAGCAACATTTTGACAAGGCCTCTACATACAACATGTAGAGTCAAACAATAAGTTCCTAACCTTTGACTCTACATGTCGTGCAAGAAGTGAAATTCTTCACCTCTCTTTAGCTTGATAAAGGCCTTTTGGTCGAAATGTTGCTTTGTATTTTTTGGTACTTTGTAAAACTATAGTACTTTGTTTTTAGGTGTTTCGCCATTGCTACATAGTTTTACTGCAGTCCTCCCCTATATCGATAGCGACTAAAGTAACAGTACAAAAACAAACAAATTGAGCCCATTGTACTTGCATGTTAGTGTGACTGAATTATAAGAATGAAACAATACTAAATAACATATCCATGACATTTCTTCTACTTCTGAACAAAAGAAACGAATGCTTTCAGCTTCTAAACCTACTCGCACTAGTGTCAACTCTCACTAAACCTACTATCACTAGTATAAATGTTCAGTAAACCTACTATCACTAGTATAAATGTTCAGTAAACCTACTAGCACTAGAATAAATGTTCAGTAAACCTACTAGCACTAGTATAAATGTTCAGTAAACCTACTAGCACTAGTATAAATGTTCACTAAACCTACTTGCACTAGTATAAATGTTCACTAAACCTACTAGCACTAGTATAAATATTTAGTAAACCTACTAGCACTAGTATAAATGTTCCGTAAACCTACTAGCACTAGTATAAATGTTCACTAAACCTACTGGCACTAATATAAATGTTTAGTAAACATATCAATATGACAATGCATGAAAGGGGAGATTATCTAAATGATGTCTAATTATCAAGATGTTCCAAGCAGATGTTCAGTAGCAGATGTATATGTTGTTATGACGACAGTGAAGATAAAACAACATGGTTTATTTGTGCATTATTAATTCAGCTGTTTAGTGGCTTTCACCTTTCTTGCCTGCAACCTGCAATAGGACAAAATAATATGAGAATGATCCCTGATGAGGTAGCCCTCTCAAACATGATTATAATTGTATTAGCTTGAGATGGTCATTGAAGCTAAACATATAAGGAGCATAACTGGTACAACTTTTACATGCATCAAACTAATTACGGTGAAACTGTCCCCACTTTTCACCAAGGCTGTTTCAGAGACCACAAATGAGGTACACCCCAATCCCACACTTTCTTCTCATCATCAAATAGCTTGTACTCAGCAGAACTTTGCCACACCAACAGTCCTTCAGAATTTCTCTCATAGGACAGATGTCCTGCCTCTGCAGCCGTCATGTTCAAACCATCTTCTCCATGGTCTTCCTCCTCTTCTCTTTGCCGGTATGCCTCCTTCCATGATGGTCTTCTCCAGCCCTTTGCGCCTTTTTATATGTCTAAAATATCTCAATTTTCTCTTTCTTATTTGTAGCATCAGCCAGTTTTCTTTAAATTTGAGTTCTTTCTGGATAGATCTATTTGTTCTCTTCTCTTCTCTGATATATGGAGGACTCTTCTGTAACACTTATATTCACAAAAGCACATATATGTTTTTCCACTGCCTTATTAAATGTCCATGCTTCACACCCATACGTTGCCACTGGGAATATGCATGCTCTTAGTATTCTGATCTTTGTTTTCTTATCAGTTCCATTCCATTCTGTAGTTAGTTGTTTAATTTTTTGTAAAGCCATGTTTTTTTAAAAATTTCCTTCATCCCATTTCCATCTGTTGTTAGCTTTCTTCTATAAGAGATAAAGTATTAGACATCAATAACCCTCAGTTCCTAACTCAGTATACGCAATGAGAAACCATGTTTTTACGCTCTGAGTTTCCCTAATATATTTAAAGGTATGACTGCCATTAATAATTTAATAATATTTTCTTTATTTCTGGTACTAAGAAAATGGTAGCCAGAGTACAGTAAGAACAACAGAAGGAATGACCGACTGGTTCTCCATTACATCAGGTGTTAGACAAGGTTGTGTCCTCTCACCACTACTCTTTATTGCATATATGGATAAAATAACTCAAGAGTCAAATTCAGATAATTATGAAATAAATGAACTGCTGTTTGCAGATGATCAGTGCCTGATACATCAAAATGAACAAGATCTACAACATCATATTGACACCTTGAACAAAAATTGTGTAAAACATGACATGAAAATCAACAACACTAAAACAGAAATAATGAATATGGGAAGAAAACATAATAATCTAGACATCCATGTCAATGGCACTAAAATAAACCAAGTGAAAGAATTCAAATACTTAGGAAGCATATTCACAGAAGACGGAAAACTGGATAGAGAGATAGAGGCTAGAGTACAAAAAGCAAATGCTGTAACCTACCAGCTAGCCCCATTGTTAAGGCACCCAAAAATTTCACGGCAGCTAAGCAACAGATGATCAACAGCATTTTTATACCTACTTTGTGTTACCAGAGCCAAACATGGACATTGAGCAAAGCGCAGTCACAAAAAATAACTACATGTGAAATGCGTTGCCTGCGAAAAGTTACCAACAACACAAGAAAAGACAGAATCACCAACATCAGCATAAGAAAGAAAGTTGGCACAAAACCGTGCTTGAATTACATAGATAAACAAAGAATGAAGTGGTTTGGCCACTTAATAAGAATGCATCCAAACTCCACAGTATACAGAGTCTTCTACAACAGAACATCCGGAAAGAAGGCAAGAGGAAGACCACGGAAAAGATGGTTAGATGGCGTAGCAGAATCCTGTGAAAGAGCAAAGATAACAATCACACAAGCCACCAGAACAGCGTAAGACAAAAACAGAAAACCACGACACTGGGCAACAACCCGGTAGCAGTGTGACGACAAAAGAAGAAAATTTTTTTTTTTCTGTATGAAAATGAGCAGAAATGAATTTTCTATTCTATACATATAGCTGTCATATTTGTGTAGTTGCAACAAAATTGCATGTAAAAAATTCAAAATATAAAACAAAATTGTTGTACACTCACCATAACAGTAACAGCAAACCACAAACTGAATACCATCAAACAAATTTAATTTAAGAGTATATTCAATTATAACTAACTAGCTAATTAACCCGGTTTTGCTCAGGATATAAGTTGCAGCTTGTCTCGTTTTTGAAGATTACATCCCGCTTTCCAAATTCATTGCCTGCTATGACAATGACAACTTCGTTTACTACAGGTGCGTTATAAGTCCGGTCGTGTTGACTGGTCGTAACTATATCGGCGCGGATTGCAATTTTCATGTCAGTGGGCAATTGATATAATACTGTCTTAAAGCTTTTCTGACAGCTATTGCATGTATGTAGAATACGTTTAATAATGTATTTTGATTAAGGAGTGTAATGCATACATATGTGGTAGTGGCCACCCGAACAATTTAGTGATTGTATCTCTTTGATTTATGCAAATGTGATAACCGTTCTTCACCATGTGATGGCCACTACCGAAATGTAAAAAAAAGGCAGATAAGATATGACACATTTTATTTTATTTATTTTTTAAACAAATATTGATCAGATTTCAAAATGTTCTCTTTAGTTGATCTACATTTTGCCTGAGAAATATTTGTACAAAGTTTGATGATTTTGGATGTAAACTGAAGCCATGTATAAGCGGACATGCACAAACTATTGGAAATATCTATCTATCTATATCCTCTTCGTGTTCCGACTGACACATAAGGCTTCCACAAGAGACCTCCACTGTTGCCGTTCTGCTGCCTTTCTACCATCCCACACACTCTCCACCGTTCTTCTCCATGTTTCTTCGGACGTCCAGACCTTCTCTTCCCATCCGCTGTCCATATAAGAGCTGTCCTAGCCAATGCCCCCACTGGCATACGAGATACACGTCCAAACCATCTCCATCTTCATCTCTTAATGATGGTCTCCAAGGATGCAGTTTGTTCGTTTCAAAAGCTCATTTGTTATGGTATTTGGTGGGGACTGCCTAGAGTAGTTGATAGTAGCTCGGCCTGCTAGCTGTGAGACGCCTCATAGCTCGGGTTCGAACTTACTGTCCGGCATTTGTTCGAGTACCCTGGTCTCACTCAGGACGATAACGTGAGTACCTCTGAAGTCGGAGAAAATCTGCCTGTATGGCGAGGGAATACTAATTACCAGTACATTGAGCACACGGCTGCCAGTGTAAAGTAATTTACAATGTGCATGCTGCTGCCATTGTAAGAAATTGGAAAAACGGATTTTCACGCAGAAATGAGTTTCAGAGATGAAACTTTGTCTGCGCTGAAAGCGGACGAGGAAAAAAAAAAAAAAAAAAAGGTATTTGGTTACAAAATTTGCAGGATTCTTTTTAAACATTTATTCTGAAATGTCGCCAACTTGTGTATTATGTGATGGGTCATTTTCCAGCATTCACTATTGTATAATAGCACTCCCAGTACATTACTTCTATATATTTTAAGTTTTGTCCTAAGATTTAGTCCTTTTGTTTTCCAAATTTTGTTGAGCATCGCAAAAGTTTGTCTTGCCTTCTTGATTTTTCGATGATATCCTTTTCTGAATCTCCATCTTGCGATACTGTACTTCCCAGGTATACAAAATCCTGGACTTCCTCTATGACTTAATTTTGTAATACAATTGGGTTCTCAAATTTATGATTATTTTTCATTACCTTCATTTTCGCTATATTTATTTTAAGTTCTATTGTTTGAGCTGCTCTGGAAAGTATATCTAATTTCCTCTGAGCATCCTCATATCTGCTGGTCAAAACACCAATATCATCAGCATAATCCAAATCTTCCATAACTGATGTAAGTGTCCATCGAATGCCTCTGTTGTTATCCTTTATGGTTTCTCTCATCAACCAATCCATGGCAAGGTTAAACAGGAATGTTGAAAGAATACATCCCTGTCTAACTCCTGTATTGACCTCGAAACATTCTGTCAGCTGACTACTTGACACTGAAAGTCTGTATATAATGATTTAGTTACACTGACCATCTTCCATAATGACAGCATATCTTCCATAGTGATTCCCTGTGCAGGCTATCAAATGCTTTTACAAAGTCAGTAAAAATATTGGAAATATAGTATAGATATAATAATAACAATTCCTCTTGTATTGTTATACGTTACATAGGGCCAGCAAGCAATTTTTCCACACCGCTCTATCCTGGGCAACTCGCTAAATCTCCTCTATGGAACTGAGGCCAATATTTCTTGCCTCTCTCAGCAAAGTTCATTTCAGGGTCTCCTTAGGTCATCCTCTCTTTCTTGAACCCTTTGCATCCCACTTCAATGCCTGCTTTGATATTTGTTGATCATTTCTCCTCAAGGTGTGTCCAACATATCTCCATCTTCTCTTCCTTATAACAGTTGTCACTAGTGGTTGACCAGACATTTTTCTGATTTCATCACTTCTCAGGAATTTGTTCCATTTTATATTCATTATTTTTCACAGACATCTATTTTCAAATGCATTCAGCTTGCTTTCTATATCTTTAGTCATTTTCCAATTCTCGCTGGCATACGTTAGGATTGATACAACATTCGAATTGAAAATTCGTAATTTAGTTTTAATACTATATAACTTGCAGTTCCATATTTTATTTAGACTTTTAAAAGCTGATGTTGCTTTGCCAATTCGTATCATAATTTCTTTTTAACATTTCCTGTGCAATCAAAATTGCTACCTAAATATTGCTACCTAAACTGCTGTTATTTTTACCATTTTAGATTCCAGCGTGGTATCTGCATTACTTGCCATAGGTGTCTTCATTATATTTTTTTTTATAGCTTATCTGCAGTCCAAATTTTAATGCTATAGATGACAAGTTATAATAGCCGTCCATCATAGCGATGATGACAACAATCTCAGACGTGTACTGTTGCACCTCTCTGGTGTGTGCGGAGGTGACTGTAGAGTCAATCCTAGAACAGAATCCCGACCACAGGTGGGGCATACATGATCAAGGTTAGACATGTGCGTGTTGTGTGCTCTGTCTTTTCGCGCTCTCGTTTTCTCTGTGACTCAACAATACGATGATTCTCAGCTATTGGGTTCCTCTTTTGTTGTTACAGCGCCACATTTGGCGATCTTCGCAAGGGATTCCCAGCACGTATTGTCTATATCGAAGCATTTCAGAGACACTTTAAGAGTGTCTTTAAAGCGTTTTCTGTCCACCAGCTAAGCGTCTGCCCCCTTCAAGCTCGCCATACATCAACTGTTTTGGGATGCGTTTATCAGGCATTCGAACAACGTGACCGACCCATCTCAGTTGGGCCTTCTGCAACAGGGTTTTGGCGCTTGGGATCTTTGCTCTTGTGAGGACTTCGCTGTCTGGAATTTTGTCCTGCCAGTTTATTTTTAGTATTCTGCGTAGACAGCTTGTGTGGAAATGATACCATAAACCATAAACCAGTCGCTGTGTTCACCATCATAGAGGCTCTTGATAATGTTTATTATTTTGTCTGGTATTCCATAGCATCTCAGAATATTCCACAGGGAGATTCTGTGTAGACTATCAAAGGCTTTTGTAAAATTGATGAAATTTAGTATAAGTGGTTGTTGCTTCTCAATATATTTCTCCAAAATTAGTTGTAGGGTAATTATTTGGTCTAAGCAGCCTCTCCCTGGTCTAAAACCAACTGGTTCTTTTTTCAGGAGTATAGATATTCTTCTTCTGCATTCTCATTAGATTGAGATTTCAGATTCTCTAATAAAGGCAGCCATCTGTCTCAGCCACGCCATAGTTTGTCTTGGACACTAGTGTAAGTGGGCCACCTCTTTCTTCTCAAGTCTGCATACTGGGGGCAGTTCTGTAGGATATAATTCCTATGATTTCTGCTTCCCGTTTGTGCCGACCTCTTCCTGCAGTAAGTTTTGGCCACCCTCGTGATGGTGGGTCTGACATTCTTACAGCGTGGCTAAATCTCAGAGGCAGATTGGCGACCGTAGAATCCGCTATCCCATTCCTCATTGTGAGGGTCGTTGCACCATGATATCGCCTTACGGCCTGGTGCATCCGTTTTCTGCAAGCATTTGTTTGGGTTAGCATTCCCTAGTGGACACATGCATCCGATTTCAGCCAAACCTCTTTGTCGCCTCTTACGACATGCGTGGCAGGTAACAGTGGTTCTATTCTTTACATCCCAAATTTGGGTCCCAGTAACCACTCGGGCGGGAGTATAGATATAGGAATGTTTTAATATTCAGTGGAAAAGAACTATGTAAGCTTGGAGGGGGAGAACACCCTCTCGTCCTTAAATTCTAATCATATACTGGACACAATCAAACCGTTGACTACACAACAAGGAGAAAAGCAACAACCAGGAGGTGTCCGTTAATTGTGGACTTCTGAATCAAATGCAGATTAACAAGACAAAGATAGTTGTATACTGATCTATTCATGTGCTAGTCTTGAATTATGTCATATGAAGATAGTGATTGTGACAACAGCTAGCGAAGGTCAATTCCAAACTGCAGAAAATAAATATTGGATGATGGTTGTTCAAGGAGAAATAAAATAAGTTTTTCATAACAATAAGTTCATGTCTCAAAGTTCAAGGCTACAGAAGAGCACAAGATGCCTGATTAGCCATGAGAAGTTGAGCCAGAGATCTAGATATCCCTAAGAAATACCTAGAGTTGGATCAAAGGATAATATTGGAGAGCAGAGTGCCTGGGAAATGAGAAGTTTGTGCCAGAAGGAAGAAAGCTAATATGATCATATAGTATTCTCTCTGTGAAGTAAATAATGATATAAGTAATTGAAATGTTCAATGAATGTTAAAAAGCAATCAAGTCATACCCGTTTGAACTCAGCCATGTTGGTTGTGTTAGTTGGGGAACCAATCAATGCTAAGTAATCAATTCTAGTTGTATCTGCTCCCACCTGGTTGTCCTTGACAAACAGCTGTGGAATCAAAGAGATGTTATTCTATCTGTTGGCTAAAGACCAGTGTATGTGCATGTGGAAATAGTTGTGGAATTAAAGAGCTGTTATTCTATCTGTTGGCTAAAGACCAGTGTATGTGCATGTGGAAATAAGATTCATGGAAAGCAGAGCAGGTGAAGTTCAAGTGACAAATGAATCATATGCAGATAATAGTTAAAAACTGGGTGGCATTCAGGCTGAAAACATCATCAATCAGATGCAGATAATAGTTAAAAACTGGGTGGCATTCAGGCTGAAAATATCATTAACCAGAAGTTTCCAAACTAGATTTAGATATGACAAACAAGATTATCCTGTTCCATCAAGTTGGAATAGTCTTGTGGCAATTCCCTGGACATTTTAAAAGATCTGGTTGTAGCAATTCCGCAGACATTGGAAAAGATATAGCAGTAACAAAACAGACCAATCAACAAAGAAGCAATCAAGACAAGAACAATCTTCCAAACAAATTCTTTAAACAGCAAAAGTGATGTGAGCAGACAAGTGGGGGGGGGAATAAAGGAAGGGCATTGTGTAACAGGGCAGCAGAGGCGATACGCAAAATTACAGCCCTTGGTTTCAGAGGTAGGCGAATAACATGTGACCGGAAATTTACGACCAGATGGGGCAGCAGGATGGTGATTGGGCAATCCAAGTTCCGGATGAGGGTGCTATATATGGCGGGACTCTCAGTCAGCACACGAGGATCACGAGAGACGACAGAGAACCCGGAACACAACAGAAGCGCGGAAGATTCAGACAGGCAGGAAAGTGATACAGTTTGTAGGAACATATAAGAAATTAACAAAGTGTTAGATAAAGTAAAGCCGAGTTTGTTCGGTTTGATATATACCAGAGTGTCAACCTTGTCATATTTATTCTATCACTCAGCGTGGATATAATGTGTCAAAGAGCTAGTTGTCATCACATGGCGACAGATAATTTCCTAACGTTCGAAAAGCCTCAGCTTGTGTTAAACGCTGCAGATCGGTAGCCATCAACCATGTGGCAGAAGAACTTTCATCTTAGGCTGACAGAGTCTTTCATTAGACTTTCATTCTACAGTGTCATTCTTTGAGGACGTCGGCACATTTAATCATCACTCAACCTGACTTGAACTGTTCAGAGCAATTGTTACTATGTGCATCAGTTGTCAAGCATTAGCCTTTGGTTTAGTCAAAGACGATGATCCAGTTCCACTTCGTCAATTAACTCGAGCTTCAAGTTAACTGGTACACAGTCGGATTTAGAAGGGCTGCAGTTTGAATCTAAAACGTGAAATCTTGTGTGTAGAGATAGACTGATAAATTCCAAGGACATCTAATAAATAATAAAAAAATTAGTGTTGAACAGTGGAGTGATCGGCGTATTAAGACTGTGTAATTAAGTAGTTTAAAAGAACCAGTTCCAGTAGGAGGACTCGGTTGGATGTGATATTCTTTCAAGTTTCAGCATTAAGAAATGTGTATTTTAATTGTGTGTATTTTTTATAATAGTTATGTGAGTGTTTGATGAAATATTTGTGCACGTATGCAACTTAGAGAGGTGAATAATTAGAGATGCAAGAATCTTGATAACCTTCTTGATGCAGAGAATAGAATCTAAGAATGAAGAAACTTACGTATGTGATACTTTGATACCACTTCTTTACGTATTCTAAGTGCTTAGGATGCTATACATGTGTTTAAATGTATTCAGTATAGCGAGAGCATTCAAAAGCCCATACTGTTACAATTGGACAGCTTAGAAGAGAAGTCTTTAGAAAAATCTTATTCACAACTAGATTGACAAAAAGAGATTTTACTTATACCAGCCTGTATGACACTTGAGTTACAAGTATATTTCTCTGTCTTTTATGCATTGGTAGATTTTTGGGGGAGATTTGTCATGTGTATGATTTTCTGATGTGAAATTTGTCATGTGTATGATTTTCTGATGTGAAATTTGTAATGTGTATGATTTTCTGATGTGAAATTTGTCCTGTGTATGATTTTCAGTGTCAACATCACAAAAAGGGATTGAGAAATTATTAGAAGTGAAAGATAAAAGTGAAAAACTAAATCTATATCTCAATGTGGCAAAAATAATGACAACAGATAAAGCGAACATGACAAAAGATATTTTTATCAATGGAGAGAAAGTAGAAAATGTGAACAGTTTTGAATATCTTGGTTCACTGCTAACAACAAATGGAAATGGGATGAAGGAAATTAAAAGAAGAACAAGCACGACTTTGCAAAAAAATTAAACAACTAAAAACAGTATGGAACGGAACTGATAAGAAAACAAAGATCAGAATACTAAGTGCATGAATATTCCCAGTAACAACGTATGAGTGTGAAGCATGGACGTTTAATAAAGCAGTGGATAAACATATATGTGCTTTTGAATATAAGTGTTACAGAAGAGTCCTCCGTATATTATGGACAGAGAAGAGAACAAATAGATCTATCCAGAAAGAACTCAAAATTAAAGAAAACTGGCTGATGCTACAAATAAGAAAGAAAAATTGAGATATTTTGGACATATAAAAAGACGCAAAGGGCTGGAGAAGACCATCATGGAAGGAGGCATACCGGCAAAGAGAAGAGGAGGAAAGAGCACGGAGTAGATGGATTCAGGATGTAACTGATGGTTTCAACATGGCTGCAGAGGCAGGACATCTGGCCTATGAGAGAGAAATTCCGGAGGACTGTTGGGGTGACAAAGTTCTGTTCAGGACAAGCTATTTGATGATGATGATTTTCTGATGTGAAATTTGTCATGTGTATGATTTTCTGATGTGAGATTTGTCATGTGTATGATTATCTGATGTGAGATTTGCCATATGTATGATTTTCTGATGTGAGATTTGTCATGTGTATGATTTTCTGATGCGAGATTTGTCATAGGCAATCATCATTTTTATGTGAGGCATTTTTTTAGAAATGGGCAGAGATAACAAATGCATTTGCTCGTATGAAAATTCAAGAAAAGCCAGATCCTTCTTGCACACCTGTTTCTTCTGATTACAACAAGATCTTTCTTTATGTAAACTATGTGTCGAACTCACCAGTTACCTTACTACAGAATGTTTTGGTTTACTGATAAACTGTTGACTGTGCCTGCTTTGTCAAATACAGTTTCAATAAATAGATTTCAAAGTATCAGCAAATATTTGTACCTCAATGTTAATTCCGAATTCGTTCCATGGACATGTGCAAGGTTGAACCTCTGAACTTCTGTTTTTGATGGTATGAGGGCCCTCATGCCCAGACAAACATGCAGGCTTTAAAGGGCAAGACAACACCCAGAAACTCATCATCAAGGTGCGTATCCTTTATAGGACGTTGCTCTCTTTGCTGCACATCTGAAATTCACTCTGTCTCTAGCCAGTTCACCCATTTCGCGATGGTCATATTCATGGTTTCTTTAATATCTTGTAGCCATCTTCTTCTTGGTCTGCCTCTGCGTCCTGGGTCCCTGCCCTCTAGTATTGTTCTTTCCAGGCCATCGTGACGCTTGATGTGACCAAAGTATGTAATTTTTCTGTATAGTATGTTGTTTATCAGCCAATTCTCTTTAACATTTAGTTCTTTCTTTTTTTTGTCCATGGTATTCGTAGGATCTTTCTGTAGCATTTAGTTTGAAGGACTGGATTTTCGTTCTTGTTTTTGTGTAATAGTCCATGATTCACAACCATAAGTAGCCACTGGGAAAATGCATGCTCTCAATATTTTTAATTTTAATATTTTGCTGGTGCATTGCCACATGTTCTTCATTGTGTTTAACTTCTTGATTGCTATTGACAATCTTCTTTAGATCTCTTTGGAGCAGTCACCGTTATTGTTAATTATTGAGCCCAGATATTTGTAGCTCTATACACACTGGAGTTCCTCATTGTTTATTTGGATGTTAGGTGAGCCTTTTGCTTTGTCAGTTGACATGATTTTTGTTTTTGTGTATTCAAATATAGATGTTGGTCTTCACTATGTTTCTTGGTCGTCATGATTAGGTTTTCCAAACCCTCTTTGATGGTGGATAATAATACTGTATCGTCTGCGTATCTAAGCTCTGGTATGAATGGGCCGCCTATAGTGAGAGGGTCGTAATCCATATAGTTGGCATCGTCTTTTACATTCCTCATGATGTTCTCTGCATATATGTTGAATAAGTATGGGGACAAAATACAACCCTGTCGTACCCCCTTTTGAATCTTGAACTATTCAGCTATTTCACCTCCTATTTTAATGATTGCCTGTTGTTCGTGGTATAGAGATTCTACAGAAACTACAGGACTGATAAACCCCATTCAGGCCAACCACCAACCGACTCAACTGTTTGGCAGAAAGCGGACCTGCAGTTAGTGTTTCTAAATGAAGATGAGGACTGCATCACGAAAGTGTGTGGAAACAAGTAATAGCTGCCCCACATGTAAAATCAACCTCTATAAGGGAGACTGACTGCTTTTCAACCTTTCAATTGACATTTATCATCAATAAAACTGACATTTTGAGTGAAACATACTTTCAATATTGTCATTCATTTTTTATTTCTTCACGTAGAATTTATTTTACATACAACTTGCATGGCATTGACAACATACATGTTACAAACTAGTACCTCATCCATTTAAGTTTTTTTTTTTTTTTCTTTTTTTCTTTTCTTTTTCTTTCGTCGCTTTCAACTCAGACGAAGTTTCATCTCTGAAACTGATTTTTGCGTGAAAATCCGTTTTTCCAATTTCTTACAATGGCAGCAGCGTGCACATTGTAAATTACTTTACACTGGCAGCCGTGTACTCAATGTACTCGTAATTAGTATTCCCTCGCCACACAGGCAGATTTTCTCCGACTTCAGAGGTACTCACGTTATCGTCCTGAGTAAGACCAGGGACTCGAACAAATGCCGGACAGTAAGTTCGAACCCGAGCTATGAGGCGTCTCACAGCTAGCAGGCCGAGCTACTATCAACTACTCTAGGCAGTCCCCCCATTTAACTGTAAATTGGACTTAAAATCACAAATATTGATTAGAATTTGTATTTGTTATGAATTTTATTTCACAAACACTTCTTATTGTTGCAGAGTTATTTCCCTTGTTCTGGGAATTCAGTAGGAACTTTTCTTGAAGTGTTGGGGCTGAAAGGGTTAAATATCAGATTTGTCATGCGCATGATTTTCTGATGAGATGACAATTTTCACATAATGATTCTAACAGACAACAAAAAACCCACTGTCAAATTGATGACATTCTGCAACTTGACATATTTGAGTGGAATGACAGCACCTTCCTGCAAATCTTCAGCAGTTAACCTGCAGACAAGACATAATCAAACATCTTTCATTTAGTCAAATTTCAAGGCCTTCTGATTATATATATATATGTACACTAGTTGTATATGTGTACACAGATCAGGTATATGTGTACACAGATCAGGTATATGTGTACACTACCTGAATATGTACACACAGATCAGGTATATGGGTACTCTACTTGTATATATGTACACAGATCAAGTATATGTGTATTCTACTGGTATATATGTACACAGATCAGGGATATGTGTACTCTACTTGTATATGTGTACTCTAATTGTATATGTGTACTCTAATTGTATATATTCAAGATGTAACTGATGGTTTGAACATGACGGCTGCAGAGGCAGGACATCTGGCGTATGAGAGAGAAATTCCGGAGGACTGTTGGGGTGGCAAAGTTCTGCTCAGGACAAGCTATTTGATGATGACTTGTATATATGTGTTCTCTACTTGTATGTCTGTACACAGATCAGGTATATGTGTACTCTACTTGTATATGTGTACACAGATCAGGTATATGTGTACTCTACTTGTATATATGTACACAGTTCACATCTAGTAGTATGTTATGATAGTCGGTATCATTATGTTAGAACATAGGTTCCCAACCTTTTTTGAATGAGCGCCCCTTTTTCAGTGAATAATTCACTACCGCCCCTTGGGTAAACTATATTGTACATACTATAAATTGAAAAACAAGGACATATTTTTCAGTTATTTTGTTAGAAGATAATACCAATATTACTGTATTGCTCACAGTATCATTGACACAATTTATGTTATAATGTATTTATTGGAGCTGAATTAGATGTGATGAAACTAATTTTTTGATGTTTGATGACATTTTTGTCATCAATAATTTTAAATCGCCGCATTTCTCTATTGACAATCTGTCGTTTCTTTGTGAATAGTCTGGTGACCATGCTAACTCCTCTTTTAGCTAAATGTGGTGATGGGAATACAATAAACAACTTCTTACTGCAGCCCATTAGGGTTGATATAATATTGGATTTAACTTTGTAGACACAATTCTTGATATCCATTATTCAATTTTCCATTTCAACTCTTCATTTTTTGATAATTCTATCAACTCTTCCTCCAGAAATAATTATGTTATTTGTACATTTTCTATTTCTTCTTCCTCTGCGTGCTCACTAGACTGGAATTTCGGATTCTCTAATAAAGGCCCTATCAGCCAAGCCATACAGTTTTCTTGAACGCTGGTGTAAGTGGGCCACCTCTTTCTTATCAGGTCTGCATACTGGGGGCAGTTCTGTAGGACGTGCTCTGTTGTCATATTCGTCAAACCACAGGGGTATAGGTCGTTTGTGCCTATCTTGAATCTAGTTCTGTTCTCATTCTGTTGTGACCGTCCGGAGGCGAAGTATGATAATATGGTCTCTTCTGGGCAGTTAGTAATATCCATCATGCTTGTTGTGTTTTGTGTGTTATTTTCCCCACTTTGTTGTGTAGTTCCATCTGGCGATGGTATTTGCTTCTTCCTAGCTGACCAGGTTGTCATCTTGAGGCATCCCTGCTCCCTCTTTAGCCAGTCTGTCAGCATCTTCATTCCCATTGAGCTTGCAGTGTGAGGGTATCCACTGGATTACTACACTCTCGGAATCATGGGCCAACTGGGCTACGGTTGACCTGAGATCACTTAGTTCTGTGCTCCTTTCAGATTTCACTGCTGAGATAGCAGACCAAAAGCACCATTTTTCAATGTATTTGTTTCATATGCATCCAGCTCTGGAAGCCTGTATGACCAGGGAGGAGAGGTACTGGCTGGTTGTATGTGTTTTGGTTGAGCCAGTGCCAATATTGGGTCTGCGTGGGCAAGCTCTTTGGAGTTTGCCATGCAGCTACTCCTTTTCACTCTGCCCTTACCGTAGCTGTTTATTTGGGGGTGCATTGGATGGTTAATCAGTCTCTTGCATTTTCTCCTCGTTGAAGTACTTTCATGTTCTGTCTGTCTTCCAATGGTTAAGTCCTATGGCTGTTTCCAGTATTTCTATGGGGGTAGACTTATGGTTTCAGTGATGATCCGTGCCTGACTTAACACTTGGCGTAGCTTTATGAAGTGTGTCTTGAAGATTATGACCCAGACTGCTATGTTTTTGCTCCAGTTGCCACATGAGTCTTCTATTGAGAAGCCTCTCCATCACTTTTCCAACACACCTAAAGAGGCTAATTGGTCTACGATTGCTTGGATCGAATCTGTCTTTTCCTTGTTTTAGCTTGGACACTGTGATAGCTTCTTTCCATTCACTTGGTATTTCTGCGACTTTCCAGCTCGCATTCAAAACTTTAGCAACTTTTTCTTGACTTTCTTGCCTAGGTTAATGAGCATCTCATTTGTGATGCCATCCTTTCCTGGTGACTTCTTAAGGTTAAGACCCTGGAGTGCTTCTTCAACTCACCTCTGTCCATGTTGAGACGTCTTGTCTCTTCATCTTTGCCTTGCGGCTTTCTTGACTGCTCTCCTATATTTAGTCGAGGTTGCCTTGAGTGCTATGTAGCTGTCTATGCTCTGCTCAGTTTCTAATCTTTCTCTGGCCTGACACCCTTTCTCTTCAACATTTTGGACCTCTTCTGACCAATAAGATTTGTAGTCTCTTCTTGCACCTCTAGGAATTGATTCTCTTGCTGCCCTCAAAATGGATATGTTAAGTAGGTACGTCATGTTCCTTATCTTTTTTGGTATGTATTTATGGGGTCACAGTAGATGTCACTGAGCCTCGCAAACTGTTCCCAGTCAACTCTTTTGTAGTTCCACTGGGTCACTTTTTGGGGACTTGGGTGAAATATCTAATCTTCAAGGAGAGCTTGACAGGTTTGTGGTCACTGTCTCCTAGCTGTCCCATGAAGGTTCGATTCAAATTGTGGGCTATGTCACCGGTGGCAAAGACAAGGTCATGTGTGCATTTTAATTCATCTTATCCCAGTCTTACACGATCCATTTTTTCATGAACTTTCTATTTCATGCATATAATCATTTGAAAATTGACCATGTGTTACAGAAATATATATCAATAATATCAAGAGAAAATAGAGCATGTATATATATTTTGGGAGGGGAGGGCGGCGGCGTTGATAAACTGTTATAATATAGAGGTGGAGAGGGGGCGTTAGAAAGTTTATGTTGTGCAAAGTGGGCGGAAAAAGTTCGGGAATCTATGCAGTAGAACATAAAAAAAAAAATTATATCAGTATTAATGTATTTGGTGGACACAGCGACTGGTTTATGGTTGAAACCGGAGTAAAGCAGAGCTGTATTCTATCTCCGCTATTGTTTGGAGCAGACTGGGTGATGCGACAATATTGCCTTGTTAAGTAGAAACAACGCCAGCGTGTTTCGTAGCGCGTTGGACTACGGGTGACTAGTCCTCTGTAAGTGTGGGTTCAACTCCGCAGACTGGCAGAAAAGCTACAGGTTCCCCAGATTTACGGTGTTCGTGGCACCGAGCCGAAGGTTACGATGTCCATGACACCGAGCCGAAGAGCTTTCAGCTCAAGTGCATTGGATCGAAAAAAAAAAAAAAGTAGAAACAACCAAGATATGCAAAGAAAAACAGATAACTTGTCATTTATAGCATCAAAAGTTGGACGGACTGCAGATAAGCTATGAAAAAACAAATATTATGAAGACACCTATGGCAAGTAATGCAGAGATCAACTTGTAATCTAAAATGATAAAAATAACAGAGCGGTTCACTTATTTAGGTAGCAATTTTGATTGCACAGGAAATGTTAAAAAAGTAATTATGATACGAATTGGCAAAGAAAATTCAGCTTTTAAAAGTCTATATAAAATATGGAACTGCATGTTATATAGTATTAAATTTAAATTATGAATTTTCAAGTCAAATATTGTATCAATCCTAACATATGCTAGCAGAGTTGGAAAATGACTAAAGATATAGAAAGCAAGTTGAATGCATTTGAAAATAGATGTCTGCGAAAAAAAAACGGATATATAAAATGGAATGAATTCAGGAGGAGTGATGAAATCAGAAAAATGTCTGGTCAACCACTAGTGACAACTTCTATAAGAGAGAGAAGATGGAGATATGTTGGACACACCTTGAGAAGAATTGATCAACGAATATCAAAGCAGGCATTGAAGTGGGATGCAAAGGGTTCAAGAAAGAGAGGCGACCTAAGGAGACACTGAAACGAACTTTGCTGAGAGAGACAAGAAATAGTGGTCTGTTCCATGGAGAAGATTGAGCGAGTTGCCCACGATAGAGTGGTATGGAGAAATTGCTTGCAGGCTCTATGTAGTGTATAAAGGTACGAGAGGAATTATTATTATTATAAATGTAGTCACAATTTTGTGTTTATGCATACATGAGCACACAACACATATCACAATTGTGTGTGTATGCATACATGAGTCCATAACATATGTCTCAATTTGTAAAATTGAAATGAGCACACAAAAATCAGCTCATGAGATGACACAGACTTACTCCAACATCTGAACTGCTTCCATTGAATCCGCAGAGTCAAAGTCAAGAGTGTGTGGTTGGTTAATGAACAGTTTGACATTCTTGGGTCCATTCTCTACAATAGATTTATCAAGCACAGAGAGAGAGAGAGAAAAATTAGAGATTAGTAAAGTGTCCAAATCAAACATGTACAAATCATTGATAACAATATGAATAGGAAAACAACAATAGACAGTATCTCTCTCTCTCTTTTCCTTTTTACCTCGGATTGGGGCATAGGCCCTCAACCAACTCATGCCAAGTCTTCCTATCTCTAGCTATCTCCTGCAGCTCCCTCCAGCTCTTCTTTATATTGTTGATCTTCGCCTCCAAATCTCGTCTCCATGTATTTCTCGGCCTCCCTTCTTTCGCTGTCTCTGCGGGTTCCAGGCAAGGACCCTTCTTGTTATATTCCCTCCGGTTTTCACAAAGTGTGTCCTATCCAGCGCCAGCGTCTTTTTTAACCTGTCCGTTCACTGGAATCTGTCTTGTTCTCTCCATAAGTTCCTCATTTGTGATCCTATCATACCATCTTATTCCCTCTATTCTGCGCAGACAACAGTTGATGAATGTTTTCAATTTATGCGCTATTGTTTTAGTTGTTCTCCATGTTTCTGACCCATACAGTAGAACTGCTTTAACATTAGAGTAAAATATCCAAATTTTTGTTCTAGATTTGTTTTCTTTAGACTTCCAAATGTTTCCCAGTGCAATGAAAGCTCCTCTTGCCTTATGTATTCTTATTTTAACATCTCTATCTGTTCCACACTCTTTATCTACGTTGCTGCCCAAATATGTGTATGATTCTACCTCTTGAAGTGGGATTTCACCCAGGCTAGGGAGATCGAGTTGTCGTTGCTTGGTTAATTCTCAATATCTTTGTCTTTCCCTTACGAATGTTCAGCCCTAGTTGCTGGGACCTTAGATTCAATGTGTTTAGCTTATCCTGCATCTGATTTGTGTATGTGACAGAAGGGCTATATCATCAGCGAAGTCCAGATCATCTAGTTGCTCTGTCAGAGTCCATTGGATTCCATTTCTGGTGTTAGTTACTGTGGTCTTCATAATCCAGTCTATTGTCAGTAAGAACAACAAAGGTGATAGAAGACATCCCTGACGCACTCCTGTTTCTATTCCAAAAGTGCCTGTTAGTTTACCGTCGTGAAGAACTCTACATTTCATATCTGTATATGTTGCTTTTATTAGGTTAATAATTTTCTGTTGGATTCCATAATGCCTCATTAATTTCCAAAGGGTTTCCCTATCAATACTGTCAAAAGCCTTCTCATAATCCACAAATCCGATATAAAGTGGGGATTTCCATTCAATACTTTGCTCTATTATTATGCGTAATGTGGCTATCTGGTCAGCACAGTATCTATTTGGTTGGAAGCCTGCCTGTTTATCTCTTAGCTTTGTATCGATGGCATCTCTCAATCTCTCTAGGATGACTCTGCTTAGTATTTTCGCAGGTACTGACAACAGCATTATTCCCCTATAGTTTTCACACTTCTGAAGGTCCCCTATCTTTGGTAGCTTCACCAGGTATCCTTCTCTCCAGTTTGCTGGTATTTCTTCGGTCTCCCAGATTCTGCTAAATTTATTTATACAGTATTTCTGTGGATGTGTTTATGTTGGCTTTAACAGCTTCCGATGGAATACCATCTGGACCTGCCGCTTTCCCATCTTTTAAAAGTTTAATGGCTTTACTAACCTCCTCCTTGGATGGTTTCTCACAGTTGATGTCCAAGTCAATTTCTGCCGGTTGGATATCTGGGGGGTTTGTAGGTACTGGTCTATTAAGGAGTTCCTTGAAGTATTCCATCCATCTTTCCATTTGGTCTCTAACATTAGTGATAGTTTCCCCGATACTATTTTTGATCAACCCATTTGATGGACTGTATTTTCCTGCTAGCTTTCTAGTGATGTTGTAAAGATCCCTAAGGTTTCCTTTTCCTGCAGCTACCTCTGCTTCTCTTGCTAGATCTTCTACGTATTGTCTTTTATCTAACCTTATTTGTTTCTTCACTTTCTTGCTAGCTTCTGTGTATTTTTCCTGGGCTATGGCTTTGGCAGTTCTAGTTTTGCAATTATTTAAATCTGCTTTATTCTTTTCCTTTCTTCTATTTCCTTGAGAGTTTCTGGAGTTATCCATGCCTTATGATTCCGCTCCTTCTTTCCTAATACCTCTGTGCATGTTTCATTTCAAATATTTTTGGCTTGCTGCCAGCATTCTTCCGCACTCACCTCATCTTCTAATTGCTGAAAAATCTCATACTTATTAGAGACTGTGACCGTGAACTGTTCCTTTGTTTCTTGACTTCTGAGGTATCCTACATTATATTGGTGTCTATGTTCATGGGACGTTATGTATCGCTTAAGCTTCTGTTTAATTTTACTTATCAGCAATTGGTGATCCGAATCTACATCTGCCCCCTTAAAACCCTTACATCTTGTAGAGATGACCTGAATTTCTTGTTTATGCATATATGGTGAATTTGATTTTCTGTTCTGTGGTCTGGTGATACCCAAGTTGCTTTATGTATTCTTTTATGTGGAAAGACACTTCCACCTATGACATTGATTGCGCACAGAAATTAGTGAATAGTTCTCCATTTTCGTTCATTAACCCTAGTCCATGTTTCCCCCATGATCTCCTAGTAGACTATGATGTCCGAACCTATTTTGGCATTGAGGTCACCCATCAGAATTTTGATGTTCCCATTTCTCTGATTACCTATAGTATTTTGAAGTTTTATGTAAAATTCCTCTTTTACTTTTTCCTCTTTATCATTGGTAGGTGCATAACACTGGGTCACATTCAAGAATACTTCTTTTTGGTGGTTCTTAATGTTGCTGTGATTATCCTAGGACTTACTGCTTCCCATTTTATTAGTGCATTCTCCGCTTCTTTAGATAGCATTAAAGCCACACCTTCACTATGGGGGCATTTTGTTCCATATGGCCTGAGAACAGCATTGTTTCTCCTGTGTTTAGACGTTGTTTGCCTGCACCATTCCACCTATAGTCTGTCCATTAATTTGTGAGCACGTTTGAAATTGATTTTCTCGAAAACTACCTGTTGGATCTCAGTGATTTTTGCATGCAGCCTTAGAATATCCATGACGCTAAAATAAAGCTAACCAGTAGTCCATAGATGCTACGGATTTTGCACATCGGCGAATTCCTTTGATCTTTTATGACAATTGCAAATACGGGGCTCAAATTTTAGATTTTACAGTATCCCTAGAATTTGTCCATGTCAATTCTATTCATAGGTGTATCTCCATATTAACTTGATAGGTCAAGTAATTAAGTGTGTTGCCCTTTATGTGCAATCGTGAACTTGGATACAATATGCAACAGTTAGTCCTCCCCTTCGGTCACCATTAGACCCCAGGGTGTCTTAACTTCACCACAAATTGTATGATGGTAGACACATTTGGATATGGAAATGTATACGTTGCTATTTCTCAGTCTGTAATCAAAATATGATTTGTATCATCCCGAATCTGACGATTCCATGTTGATAATTGTTACTGGCTGGACAAATTGTAATCCATCTCGGTGCCAGTACTCGTCTTCCTCTCGGAGCACATGTTCAACACACTTCTTCCAGAACTGCATGTCTATCATTGAGAGGGACTCACGTGTCAGAACTTCAACATCACACATTTTAAACGTCCTGTTCTGTTCGGCAACTTGCCCTTTTACTTTAGCCCAGACAAGCTCTATCGGATTGAGGTGAGCATGATATGGAGGTAGTCGAAAAGACGTGTGGCCGTATTCCACAATGATTTTGTCAATATGAAACACCTTTGTCTTATTTGTCATCCTCACCAGGTGCAACAACTCGGGTTTCAAATATGTATCATCGAAGCTGACATTTTCCTTAGCAAGCCAAGTCCTAATTTGATCTTTTGTATTTGATGCAGTTGGTACTTTGTCTTCCGCTGATACTGCGTTGTGATAGGATGCATTATCCATTACCAAGCATGATGGTCTGTTTAGAATTGGAAGTAGATCTTTCTCCATCCAGTGCCTGAAAATATGTCCATTCATTTCTGTGTGGTAGTCCCTACCGTCGGTACTTTTGATTGGAAAATAAGTCCAGCGTCATGGACAAGACCTTCTTCACTGCTTCCTGCATGTGTTAGTATAATACGCTGGCCTTTGCTGCTTGGTATTTTCTTTTCTGTTCACCGTCTACTGATTCCCATTCTTTAGCATTGGTGTGGTGAGCATTGACCCAGGATTCGTCCAAATATACAATATCATAGCCTTGCCTCCGCCGCTCACGGATCTGCCTCAGGTATTTACTTCGGGCAGCAATTAAATGTGGCTTTTCACAAATAATATTCCTGCCGCCTATAGTTTTTCTGAAGGTGAAGCCGGCGGCTCTTACAATTTTTTCATAGAGTACTTTTAGAAATGTCTATGCTGCAATCTGATTGCAGTTTTAATTTCAGTTTCCAGAGAGTAACAAGTTGATTTGTCGCAAACATTTTCAAGAGCTCCGTCTTATGACATCTATGTCAAAGTCGTCAATTGTTCTTTTCCGTCCTTGCTTGACGTTAGTGCACTTTGTGTCCTGTTTAATCCATCGGGAAAAGGATTCTCAATTCAGACCAAGCGCCAGTTGCGCTCGTTTCTCAGGGTTATGAATATCGCAATATAGATGACCTCTCTTAGATTTCCTACGGAAGTGTTGGTATAGTAAAACTGTAACCTTCTGCATTGTTATAAATGTGCACTTCAGACTCATTATGAATGTGATATCAATGTCAGTTTTGATAAGCCAACAAATATGATACAATAGCTTCATACAAATAGCGAGATACGCCTATAACTATACAACGGTATCCCAATTATAACGTCATATGCTTTCGCGTTCAAAGTCGACTGGGTTTGGTGCACGGATTTCGTGAAATTGTTGTATACTCACGATATTTCTATGTTACCATAATGTATTTTTAGAACAACGTCTCTGTGTACCGTAGATCTGTTACTATTGTGTACAATCCGGTGAAGTTGATTTTAATATAACCTGAAGAAGAAATATTTCAAACTACATCAAATTTTCTTGGAAAAAATATTTCTCTAGCGTCATGGATATTCTAAGGCTGCTTGCAAAAATCACTGAGATCCAACAGGTAGTTTTCAGAAAATCAATTTCAAACGTGCTCACGAATTAATGGACAGACTATAGTTTCACATAATCCCAAGATGCCAATCCCGTGAAATTTCATCTCATTTACAACCTGTGATGTCTTTCCCATTTCATACATACTTCTAACATTCCAGGTGCCAATTCTGGAGCTTTTCCTAGGTGAAAGGAAGATAATCTGCGGTGTAGACTCCTTGGGGCTTTCTCTGCATCGCTTCATACCTCTTCTAGAAGAGCTACCTTTCCTCTTGGTTGGCACAGTTTTTATTTTATTTTTATGTGACTTGTTCATGGTTGGTTGGATTTTGTGGCTAAAATTTTCTACTGGATAGAGTAGCCAGTCCTACGCCAAACCCCACCTTAGTCGCCTCTTACGACATGCTTTGTAGGTCGCAGTGCCGCTACTCTTTGCTCTCCTTGCGAGCCACGGCAACACACGGGTGAATAGACAGTATGTTCTATATCAAATGTGAACATAAATCTCAAACTTAACTTTTTTCAAATTATGAAATGCTGGCAGCGTCGGCCGGTAAGGGGCTTAGGTCAACAGACATTGACAGTATGTGTTTTGGTTCATGAACATTTTGATTTGCTTTATGCCAAATTTGATCACGCACCCTAACCCATTTGTTTCAATCACAGAAAGAATCATTTGGGCAATTATTTAATTTTAATTATTACTTTTGAAAATAATTTAATAGTGGAAAAAAGTTGAACAGTATTTTGAACATTTCAATAAACAAGATGTCATTGCACATCGCTCAATTAACAGTGGAATTTTGCATGTATAAGTAATTATACTCAATTCTTATTTTCCATTGTCAGGATCAACTACATAACTTCCAATGTAAATAAATGCTTTTCATGAATTAATTCTATTAAATTGCATGAATTTTTATTGATTTAACCCTCTTATTACTGGAGCAGCCGAATGCGCCCGTTATCGGTATAAACCCATAGCGGCTGTTACCTCTCGGGTATATACCTTTTAAATCATTTTGTCTATATCTTTCCTTGCGAATAGACACGCTAAATTTAGCCATGATGTCATTTTAGAAGTCTGCGCGTTTCTAGTGTTATTGGTTTCGTATCGGTGAATTTTTTAAAAAGTCCTTGTTTCTGGAAAACTTGTGATTTAGTTGATGGAAAATTTGCCAGCAAGATCATGGATAAATCGGATTGATGTATAATTCAAGATTTGCGTGAGAAAATATACGAAGCTAGTTCTAGTGTTTACGACGGTTTACGTAACTATTAGTTATGATGAATTACGATTGTCGATGGATGCGAACACCGCCACTTTCCTCCATCCACCCGGGTTGTAAAGTTGAGAGAGAAGTCGCAACAGCTGAACACTATCAATATCGAACAATTTAGTGAAGAAACAGGTTCTACAAATGACATTGATTCAGAATATTCTCTATTTGTGATTACGTCATTACGGCACGCACGATTTTTACGCGAGGTATTTTTTTAGAACTGGACAGAGATAACCAGCGCATTTGCTCTATGAAAATTCAAAAAATCCAGATCCTTTATGGGCACTGTTCCTTTTCATTAAATCAATATCTTTCTTTATGTAAACTATATGTGTCGAACTTACCAGTTACCTTACTACAAAATGTTTTGGTTTACCGATAAACTGTTGAATGTGCCTACTTTGTCAAATATAGTGTCAAGAAATAGAATTGAAAGTATCAGCAAATATTTATACCTCAATGTCAATTCCAAATTCGTTTCATGAGGACAATATGGACATGTACAAGGTTGAACCTTTGTCTTGATTGTATTAGGTCCCTCATGCCCATACAAACATGCAGGCTAGGCAACTGAAGGACTGAGAAACTCCCAGATACTGCAGGACTGATCAACTCCATTCATGCCAACAATCAACCGACTCAACTCTACTGTTTGGCAGATTGCAGAGCCGCAGTTAGTGTTTCTAAATGAAGATGAGGACTGCACTATGAAGGTGTGTGGAAACAAGTGATAGCTGCCCCACATGTAAAATCAACCTCTGTAAAGGAGATTGCTTTTCAACCTTTCAATTTACATTTATCCTCAATAAAACTGACATTTTTAGTGAAACCTACTTTCAAATTTTGTCATTCATTTTTTATCTCTTCACTTGTATAATTTTTTTACATCCAACTTGCAAGGTATTAACAACATACATGTTTAAAACTAGTACCTCATCCATTTAACTGTAAATTGGACTTTAAATCACAAATATTGATTAGAAATTGTATTTGTTATGAATTTTATTTCACAAGCACTTCTCATTGTTACTGGGTTATTTCCCTTGCCCTGGGAATTCGGTAGGAACTTTTTCTGAAGGGCTAGGAATAAGAGGGTTAAGGGAAGACTGCAGTAGTAATGGCAAAGCATGTAAAAACAAAGTACTGTAGTTTTACAAAATCAATCTTATCTTATCTTAACCACATTTGTCGTGAAGCGTCATGGGGAAAGTTAGTTTTCTATCTTGTGTCAGGCGTGCTGCACTTGACATCAGTCCATGCTTTCACAGGGACTCTGAGACGTTATCTATCCATCGTGTTCTTGACCTGCCTTGTGCTCTGCGCCCTGAGCGTAGATTATTGTAGGCACGTAATGGTAGTAAATGTGGCTCCATTCTCATTATATGGCCGAACCACTTGATTCTTTGCTTCTAGATGTACTGTATGCATGGTATAGTACCAACGATGCTTCTGATATTCTCGTTTCTCACTCTATCTCTCCTTGTAACGTTAACAGCTTTTTGTAGACATCTCATTTCACATGGTGTAATCTTACTTTCTTGTGTCTTAGTCAGGGGCCATGATTGGCACTGATAGAGAGTTGGAATGAATATGCAGTTTATCAGTTGTCGTTTGACTGCAATGTTATAAAAAAATCAATACACAGCAAAAGGTCACTGTGTGTAGAATCAGACAATAAATTCCTAACGACCCTAAAATGAAAATGGTTAGGAATTTATTGCCTGATTATGTTGTTTGCCATGTAAGAAGTGACTTTCTTCACTTCTGTTGTATCCTTTGTTTCATAAAGGATTTTTTGTCGAAACGTCACTGTATAGTTTTTGTAAAACTGCAGTACTTTGTTTTTACATTTCACCATGAATTTTCAGGATTCTCAAGAAAACTAGAGCTTTGACAGACAATTTTTCTTTGACTGATCTCTAAATAATAACAAAATATAATATAATTTGACTCTAATACTACTTAAAATATAACATAATTTGACTCTAATACTACTTAAAATATAACATAATTTGACTAACACTATATAAAATATAACATAATTTGACTATAATACTATATAAAACATAACATAATTTGACCCTAATACTATATAAAACATAACATAATTTGACCCTAATACAATATAAAATATAATTTGACTAACACTTTATAAATTCTCATATATAATTGTGATAATTTGTGTGTGTGTCCTCTTATACACAGCCTCAATTTGCATCCAAAATTCTCCATAATAATAATTCCTCTCGTACCGTTATCGTTACATAGGGCCTGCAAGTAATTTCTCCATACCGCTCTATCCTGGGCAACTCGATCAATCTCCTCCATGGAACTGAGACCGATATTTCCTGCCTCTCTCAGCAAAGTTCGTTTCAGGGTCTCCTTAGGTCGACCTTTCTTTCTTGAACCCTTTGCATCCCACTTCCATGCCTGCTTTGATATTCGTTGATCATTTCTCCTCAAGGTGTGCCCAACATATCTCCATCTTCTCTTTCTTATAACAGTTGTCACTAGTGGTTGACCAGACATGTCTGATTTCATCACTTCACCTGAATTGGTTTCATTTATATTCATTATTTTTCGCAGACATCTATTTTCAAATGCATTCAACTTGCTTTCTATATCTTTAGTCATTTTCCAACTCTTGCTAGCATATGTTAGGATTGATACATTTGAATTGAAAATTCTTAATTTAGTTTTAATACTATATAACATTTCCTGTGCAATCAAAATTGCTACCTAAAGAGGTGAACTACTCTGTTATTTTTATCATTTTAGATTCCCGGTGTGATATCTGCATTACTTGCCATAGGTGTCTTTATTATATTTGTTTTTCATAGCTTATCTGCAGTCCAACTTTTGATGCTATAGATGACAAGTTATCTGTTTTTCTTTGCGTATCTTGGTTGTTTCTACTTAACAAGGCAATATCATCTGCAAAATCCAAATCTTCTAGTTGACTATTTTCTACCCAATCGATGCCAGTTTCACCCTGCAACATTTTCGCATCACCCAGTCAATGGCCACTCCAAACAATAGCGGAGATAGAATACAACCTTGCTTTACTTCGGTTTCAACTATAAACCAGTCGCTGCGTCCACCATCAGTGCGAACTACACACTGTGAACCATCATAGAGGCTCTTAATAATGTTTATTATTTTGTCTGGTATTCCATAGCATCTCAGAATATTCCACAGGGAGATTCTGTGTAGACTATCAAAGGCTTTTTTAAAATCGATGAAATTTAGTATGAGTGGTTGTTGCTTCTCAATGTTCCTCCAAAATTAGTCGTAGGGTAATTATTTGGTCTAAGCAGCTCCCAGGTCTAAAACCAGCTTGTTCTTCTCTCAGGGTTGTGTCCACTGCTCCTTTGATTCTATTAAGAATGATTTTGCAGAAAGTCTTGGTCATTACTGATAATAGGGTGATCCCTCTCCAGTTGTTGAAATCTTTGAGATCACCTTTTTGGGGATCTTAACAATTATTCCCTTCTTCCATTGATCTGGGACAGTTTCTTCTTCCCATACTTTATTAAAATAGTTCTTGCACCTGGCTAATAGTTGTATCATCAGCCCCTTTGAGCATTTCTGCAGTAATGTTGTCATCACCCGCTGACTTATTGTTTATCAAGGAATCGATAAAATTCTCCATACTTGGTACAAATATTTTTTCAGGACAAAATTAGATCAACTAAAGAAAGTTTCGAAATCGGAACAACATTTGTTTTAAAAATAAATAAAATCCAATTTGCTATGTCTAACCGGGTATTACTATGTGCTCTACCTGAAGAAAGTTTTGCGGCGATTTCAATGCAAGAGGAAAGCAGTGGGGTAACAACATTACCAACAGACAGGGAATTGACTTGGAGGATACACTGGTCATGGCAGATTTAGTATGTCTTAACACAGGACAAGCAACCAGGGTGGCTAAACGACCAGGCAATTCAGATGGGGCAATAGACCTGGCATTAGTGTCATCCACCCTTGCACCATTTTGTAGATGACATTTCTTAGGATACCATGGTAGTGATCACTGCCCATGCGTTGTCCTGATCGAGAGGCGACGATCGGGCAGAAGTAAGATTACGTCAAAGGCTTTCACGTATGACAAGACTGCACAAGGCACGATTGGTAAAATTAGACATGCCAAGGCTCAAGTATATCAACACAGGCAGACGAATATAGTACAGCCACTGTGGTGGAATAAGGATGTGGAAACGATATGGCTCACCAAGAGAAGAGCTGTCAATGCATGGCAAAAAGCAAGACGAGCAGCCACAGTCCTGCCGGAGCATATATTAGCCCTAAAGTTAGACATGGACGAGAAGATGACACTTTTCAAGACCTGTGCTAACCAAGCAAAGACAGCCAAGTGGGAGAAATTTTGTGCTGAAATGCACTCCGATAGCTCGGTCCAGAAATTTTGGCGGTTTCACCAGTCTATGAACGGTACAACACATAAACGTAGCATACCAGATTTTCAAGATCACGATCTGGTGTGGCGGAAAACCGACAACGATAAAGGGATGGCCTTTGTCAAACATTTTAGTAAACAGACTAATAGAAATTACAGAGAAGAAAGACTCCGTATAATTTTGCTGTTGTCTGACCGATGTGATGTCACGGAGTGGGACGATGAGCTTGAATTTACGAGCGAGCAAAAACTTGCAGTGCTCAAGAGATCACACAACACCGCACCGGGTCCCGATGGTATTCAATACAGTGATATAAGCAAAATATCAGACACTGACATTAATGAGTTCATTAAAGACTTTAACACCAGCTTAAAAAGTGGCAAGATCAGGGAGGAATGGCTTCATAGCTACTTAATACCACTGGCAAAACCCAACAAAAATTCCAACACCTAAGTGGTTTTAGAATAATTGCAATGCAGAACACAGTGGGCAAGCTTCTGGAAAAGATAGTGGCATGCAGACTTGAGCGGGAAGCCGCATGTTTCCTTCCACCCTTGGCGGATACAGGCGGAATAGAGAAACGTGGTGTAATGCGTCAATCTTTGCATATGATGTCTTTGAAGGTTTTCAGGCTGGGTTGGAGACTTGTGCTGTTGTACTAGATCTCGAGGATGCTTATAACAAAGTTCCAACCACATACCTTATACACATGCTCACTCTACTCAACATCGATATGCTGCTCATACGATGAATTGCAAAGGCCTTGTTCGAGAGGAAAGTGGCACTCAAGTGTGGTAATTGGTACTCTGCGCCAACAACAATTTCACCAGGCCTACCACAAGGGTCCCCACTATCTCCAGTACTATTCAATGTATTCACCATAATGATTACACAGCAGCAACTATCTGGTAAGGGAAGGACAATGTCATTTGCAGACGACATCATGGTGTACAGACGGGGAAGAAAAAGGGAGGAAATTGCTAATAAGCTACAGGAGGAGCTGGACCGCATCATGGCCTGGTGCGATGTCTCTGGTGCAACGATAAACCACACCAAAGCTGTGCTATCATGGTTCTCCCTAAACAACCACATTGTAAAGTCTGAAGCACCAAATGTCAAAATAGACGGTCACACTATCATTCGAAAAGCATCTATGAGCTATCTGGGTATAAAGTTTGATCCCAGTCTATGCTTTAGGAACCATATCGACCAGGTTATTGCCAAGGCTGCTAGCGACTATCCATTCTGAAAATCATGGCCGCTGCTAACATTGAGCAACGCCTTCTTGTGCTCCTGTACTAAGGCCTCATTCTGTCATGTATAGAACATGCATGTGCTATCTTAACGATTAGTCCTACGCAGATAGTGAGACTGAAAAGAATTCAGAATGAGGCTATGCGCATCATTGTGGTATGCACCAAAGATACACCAGTAGTGTCAATGAGATTCCTTCTTGACCTCCCCACTATTGCTCACAGAATTGAGACTCTGTCAAAATTCCACAGGTCGATTGATTTTTAAAATATGCAATGCTGCCTAAGAAAAGAACTATACAATCAGACTAGAAGTGACTCTAAGCGAAGAGCAGCAAGTAGATCTATAGAAAATGTGGAAATATCAGAATATCTAAATTCTAGAAAACTAAGATGATGTCTTGAACAGACATGAAGCCGATAAATCACAATAAGTCTAAAGCCGATCAATCATGATAAGTCTACACAAGAGCTGCTGAAAACGAAGGTGCTGCCTTGATTCGATGTGAAGCTAAAAGACCATGAATGGCACTACCAGAGCTGAAGAAAGTGACGCTACTCTGATTGGACGGGAAGCATTATAAGAACCACTCAGACCATTAAAATCGTTTATGGACGACATAGCCGATTCAAACAACTTCTTAAAAAATATCAGAAATACAATTTTTGCTTTTAGATGACATCTCTTGGAACAGCTTACACAATTGTTCATCAAGGATTACTATCAACTTTCACCCGTGTGAAGCCGGGTTAATTAACTAGTATAACATAATTTGACTAGAATATTTGAATGAAATATAGGGGACTGCCTAGAGTAGTTGATAGTAGCTCGGCCTGCTAGCTGTGAGACGCCTCATAGCTCGGGTTCGAACCTACTGTCCGGCATTTGTTCGAGTCCCTGGTCTTACTCAGGACGATAACGTGAGTACCTCTGAAGTCGGAGAAAATCTGCCTGTATGGCGAGGAATACTAATTACGAGTACATTGAGCACACGGCTGCCAGTGTAAAGTAATTTACAATGTGCAAGCTGCTGCCATTGTAAGAAATTGGAAAAACAGATTTTCACGCAAAAATCAGTTTCAGAGATAGAACTTCGTCTGAGTTGAAAGCGGACGAAAAAAAAAAAAAAAAAAGAATGAAATATACAGATTTATTCATGATCGGATTGTCCAGAATTGAATGCTGCATTTTTTCATACCAAAAATTGAAATTCTTGCTCCAGCAGAACTGACCAGTTATGACCATTACTTCAAAATCATTGAAGCTTATTGAGTGGAAAAGTCCTCTGCCAGACCATTACAATAGCCCCAATATTTCATTGAAGTTGAGTAAATACGAAAGGTCTTCATAACACTAAAATGATCAATTTAAGCCAGTGAACACAATATGTAGCACTGAAATGTAAACATTTCTTGCCAGAACGTTCTGATATATCGGTTTCACAAGACTCTGTCCTTATTCGGTGACTGAAGTTAAATTGTGTACAAATGTGAAGTCAAACACAATCCACTCATTACTAGTTAGTTTAGCAAGATGGCTGACTTTTTGTGTGATTTTTTGGTACTGATACTGATAGAAAATTAGTTTTCATGTTGAAAAGATGTTCTAAAAATTTCGGAAATAGTCACTCTAAAGTATAACAACAGAGCAAGCTGTTGAACTTGTTTTGAATGAATCTGAAGATAAATTAGACTTAGAATGGGATTATTCTGATAAGGATATCAAAAGTGAGTTAGACGATCATTTAGACAATGAAGAATAGTTTTAATCGATTGATATTCAAGCTATATATGTTCAATCTGGAGAAACATCTACATATACAAGAGTATTCACGGCCGTGCCCACATATTATATCAAGTAAATTAAAAAGTTTAGTACAGGAATAACAGAGATGATGAGGTAAGTCACTAACAAATTATAGAGCACTTATTAAGTCTGTTAAATTATCAAGTTTTAATATCACACTGATATGGGCTGTTTTTTTCCCGGAAATGGGTTTTAAAGTACAGGTGGTGCCTGTCTGCCCAGGGTGTTCGTAGCGCGTTGGATGACGGGTGACAACAGAGATGATGAGGTAAGTCACTAACAAATTATAGAGCACTTATTAAGTCTGTTAAATTATCAAGTTTTAATATCACACTGATATGGGCTGTTTTTTTTCCTGGAAATGGGTTTTTAAAGTACAGGTGGTGCCTGTCTGCCCAGGGTGTTCGTAGCGCGTTGGATGACGGGTGACAAGCCCCCTGTAAGTGCGGTTCAATTTTGAAGGCTGGCAGAAAAGCAACAGGTCTTCTTTACAGATTTACGGTGTACGTGGCACCGAACCGAAGAGCTGAAAATGCAAGTGCTTTTGGATAAAAAAAAAAAAGAAAGTACAGGTGGTCAGGGTTCAAAGGGTTAATATCTTCACACCTTTTTCTATCATGATATCATAAGTGCTCTTCGTGATATTACTAGCTCTGGAGAACCTAACATTGACTTAATAACAAAGGAGGATGTTGTTAATGCACTCAAGGCAAGCCACAGCACCGCTCCAGGACCTGATGGTGTCCAATATCATCACATCAAACAGCTGGACGAGACTGTTATTAATGCAGTTATGATGGATTTTAACAAAAGTGTACAGAATGCTGTGGTACCCGAGGATTGGCTTCATAGTTATTTACGACGGCTCCACAAACATGGGAAGGATCCTAAACTGCTCAGCAGCTACCGCATACTCACCTTGCAAAATGTATATGGCAAATTAATAGAGAAAATAATGGCCAGAAAGGTAATGTGTCACTTAGAGAATGACCACATCCTTCCTGACACTTTGGGTAGCTACCGGCCAATGAAAGGGACATGGGACAATGATGGCACGTTTGCATATGATGTTTATGAAGGCTTCCAATCCAAGCAAGAGACTGTTGCTGTGGCCATCGACTTGAAGGTTGCTTATAACAAGGTGAATTTTTCAATAATGGTGCGCTCTTTGATTAAATGTGAAGTTAATCCTTGGCTGGTGAACTGGATAGCTGCTTCTTTAATGGATAGAACCGTTGCACTATGTTTAGGAACATGGACATCGGATCCTGCACATATATGCCCGGGATTACCCCAGGGTTCTTCTCTATCACCCGTGTTGTTTAATATTTACACAGCAAATGTAGCTAAAATTCAGCCAACCGGATTGGGTCGGACATTGACATTTGCGGATGATATCTTAATATATAGGACTGGGTCAGATAGACGAGAGATGGTTGACGACATTCAGAAAACATTGCATACCATCTCGGGTTGGTGTAGAGAGTCTCGCTCTCAGGTCAATCTTGAAAAGGCGTGTATGTTATGGTGCTCGTTGAATAATCACATAGTCAAGGCTGACCTACCCAGTGTAATCTTTGATGAACATACTATCGAGCGCAGAGACAGGCTGCGCTATCTTGGAATAACCATTGATCGTAGTCTATCTTTCAAACACCATATTGAACAGACGATACAACGGTGCAAGCGTGGTCTTGCGGCTCTCAAAGTTATGGTGGCTGCACACCTTGAGCAGAGACTACTTGCCCTTTTGTTTGATTGACTGGTTATGTCAGTGGTAGATTACGGACTCGGAATTCTTACGATATCAAGATCACAATGTGAGCGACTTGAACGGGTTCAGAATGAAGGTATGCGTATCATCCTGGGCTGCACTAGAGATACCCCCATTGTGAAGATGAGATATATGCTTGGTCTTCTGTCACTACGCTCCGTCATGCAATCGCCCAAACCAAGGCATATATGCAGGTTACTGCGGATAAGAGACATCTACTACAGAAGAACACTAATGATGTTAAGGGTACAAGAATCAAGCGTGGCATGTCATGGATGGCCCAGGCTGAGAGAACAATTGGCCAGGTGACTACGGATGCGACCCTACCAAGAGGGGAAGAAAGGATCCCAACAGACAGTATGACCAACTATCGCAACGTTATCATATCTCTTGGAAGAGAATGTAGAAATTGGGGCAACATGACGGCTGACCTCGCAGTTAAGCAGCTGATAGAAGATAATGCAAGGGATGATGATGTTGTTGTATATACCGATGGGTCGGTTCAGCGTGGTGAGAAGTCCGGCTGGGGTTTCTTGGCTAATGCGCATGGTAGGGTTGTTGCAGAGTGGGGCATACAGGACAACTACTTCTAGTATGAGGATGGAGGTTGAGGCCGTTACTGCTGCCCTCCATTGGATATCTGGGATTTCATTTACTGGGGCAGTTGTTGTATCTGACTCATCGAGTCAGACCACAAGGGCAGGTTTCGGTATGAGTGGATGTCATCTATAGAAGTTTCTAACCTCCAGCAGCTTACGTGGATATACTGTCCAGGGCATGCGGGTGTTTACGGTAATGAGAGAGCGGACAGGCTTGCTTTTGAAGATGGATAAGGGGGATATTCTTCGGTCTCTTGCGACTGTCTGTTGGATGAGGACACTAAAATAGATGTTGAATCGATCAAGCGATTTAGGCAGTTTGGAATTACGCGTTGTTTAAGTCGAACTGGATGCCTGAGAGGCAGATTGAGAGGTGTGTTTAATCAGCGAGCCACAGGAACCATCAGTATGCATACTCTACGATATCTGTTGGGGAGACTGAGCACCTATGAGTCTGCCCGGAGTGCAATGACGTCAGTTTAGTAACCAATAACCAATATCTTCACAACAAAAGCAGAAGGAGAAGTGGTTGAAAACTTACCTTGTAAACAGTGCAGTTTCAGAGAATGTAGCTTGACAGATTGGACAAAGCCTATATTGATGATCAGCTGTAAATATATTTGCATTTAGTAAGTACTGGTTGGTATACATACAGAATCTAGCCACTTACACACAGAATCTAACCACTTACACCCACATACATAATCTAACCACTTACACACACACACACAAGACAAAGTACAGAGAGGTGTAAAAAAAACCCTGAGAAATATCTGTCTCCAACAGCATGTACAAATAGACAAGTATATGTTTTGTAACTGTAATATCTAGACATCTCTGTAGCGTAGAGATTAGGTACTCATCTCTCATGCCAAAGGTAATAGGTTTGCTCCCTTGTGAAGCCATCTGGATATTTTTCCAGAGATCTTTCATCTCAGTGATCTCTGATCGAGTTCCTAGTCCTATTGAAGATGAACAATAAAACGTAGGTCTTGCGTTCAATTTGAGTACATAAAAGAATCCTTGGCAGTTCAAAATTGAGAAGAGCAGGTTAGAAAGCCGATGCTGGGCAAAATTCACTAGAAAAGATTAAAAATAAAATTTCTACAAAAATTTCACCATCTTCAAAATTACATCGGGGATCCTTGCCGGTGCTACAGAGTTTGTGCACTGCAGCTGAGATCTTCCTGTGTAAGAAAGAGATCACAGCACATATGGTTACTCACCGAAGTGCAATGATGAGGTTCTATCAATCAATCAATATCTAGACACAAGTAGTGGTTTTTAAAAAAACAGTATAAACTAAAACAAGGCATGCATACCTCTAGGCGGTCAGAAATAGGAATACAATGCAAGCATACTACTACTACACCTGTACATCACAATGTGAGCCTAGTACTACACCTGCCTGTACATCACAATACTAGCCTACTACTACTATACCTGCCTGCATATTACAATGTGAGCCTCCTACTACTATTATACCTGCCTGCATATTACAATGCGAGCCTACTACTATACCTGTACATCACAATGCTAGCCTACTACTACTACACCTGTACATCACAATGTGAGCCTACTGCTACTAGTACTATACCTGTTCATCACAATCAGATTCCAAATAGCCTCCTTTAGCTGTAAGACTATGTGCAAGAGTGTGTTCATCAGATTCATTCAAGCATTCACATCCTGATTTGTTCATCATTGAATTGAGATCCATCTGTCACAAAGAAAGTAATAGTAGAGTTTATTCTCTTGCTAACAATGTCTGATAAAGAAAGTAATAGTAGAGTTTATTCTCTTGCTAACAATGTCTGATAAAGAAAGTAATAGTAGAGTTTATTCTCTTGCTAACAATGTCTGACAAAGAAAGTAATAGTAGAGTTTATTCTCTTGCTAACAATGTCTGATAAAGAAAGTAACAGTAGAGTTTATTCTCTTGCTAACAATGTCTGATAAAGAAAGTAATAGTAGAGTTTATTCTCTTGCTAACAATGCCTGACAAAGAAAGTAATAGTAGAGTACAGTCTCTTGCTAACAATGTCTGATAAAGAAAGTAATAGCAGAGTTTAATCTCTTGCTAACAATGTCTGACAAAGAAAGTAATAGTAGAGTACAGTCTCTTGCTAACAATGTCTAACAAAGAAAGTAATATTAGAGTACAGTCTCAACAATGTCTGACAAAGAAAGTAATGGTAGAGTACAGTCTCAACAATGTCTGATAAAGAAAGTAATAATAGAGTAGTCTCAACAATGTCTGACAAAGAAAGTAATAGCAGAGTTTATTCTCTTGCTAACAAAGAAAGTAATAGTAGAGTAGTCTCAACAATGTCTGACAAAGAAAGTAATGGTAGTCACTGGACCATGTCACAGACAAAACACTAATCTAACCTTTCAACTTGTATGACCCCTGACTATAAAGGTAAGAGGTAGACTTAGCTGACCTTTCAACTTACATGACCTCTGATCACAGTGTCTCCTTCCTCACCCTCCTCTTCTGAGTACCATTTTTTAATCTTCTCTTCTAAAAGTGTTGCATCTGCCCCTCTTATCATATCCACTTTAGTCTTATTACGATAAAAGATGAATGTTGGCATTGCAGAAACTCCTTCCCGCTGGGCTGTCTCCTGAATGAATGTAACAATATACTATATGTTTGTCATTTCAATACAACTATTTGGTCAATATATTGTCTATATAAGATATGTTTGTCATTTCAGTATGAGGAGATGTAGCTGAGAGTTACATCAAATGAGATCAGGAGATGTAGCTGAGAGTTACATCAAGTGAGATCAGATGGAGCTGAGAGTTGCATCAAGTGAGATCATGAGAAGCAGCTGAGAGTTACATCAAGTGAGATCAGATGGAGCTGAGAGTTGCATCAAGTGAGATCAGGAGATGTAGCTGAGAATTTCATCAAGTGAGATCAGGAGATGTAGTTGAGTTACATCAAGTGAGATCAGGAGATGTAGCTGAGAGACATCCAGTGAGATCAGATGTAGCTGAGAGTTACATCAAGTGAGATCAGGAGATATAGCTGAGAATTTCATCAAGTGAGATCAGGAGATGTAGCTGAGAGTTACATCAAGTGAGATCAGGAGATGTAGTTGAGAGCTACATCAAGTGAGATCAGGAGATGTAGCTGAGAGTTACATCAAGTGAGATCAGGTTGAGCTGAGAGTTACATCAAGTGAGATCAGGTTGAGCTGAGAGTTACATCAAGTGAGATCCAGAAATAAATATCTAACCTGACATTGGTCAACATCAATTTTGAGAAAGACAGCTCTAGGATAACGTGTACTTAGATCGGCAAAGGTAGGAGCAATAGCTCGACATGGTCCACACCTGGTAAAGACAGAATTGGACAGAATATCAATCAATGCAGAGACAATTAAAATGTGCATAAATGTTTACAGACAGGAGCTCTACACCTGTTGTCCTAGATTTAAGATTACCTCTTACAAAGATCTGTCAGAGTTAGAGCAATCTGTCAGTGCTAGAACATACAATCTGTAAGGTTTAAAACAATCTGCCAGGGTTAGAACAATTTGTCAGAGTTTTTACTTATCTACTCTTACAATCTCTGCCTTGTTGTTTGCATACTTGAGATATGATGAGACCTTTAATTGTTACATTTTGAGTTGATGACTACGTTCTAAATAAAGTGCTTTAGTATGATTACATTCTACAACAAAGTGGCTTAGTTATGATTACATTCTACAACAAAGTGGTTTTAGTTATGATTACATTCTACAACAAAGTGGTTTTAATTACGATTACGTTCTACATCAAAGTGGTTTTCATGAGTGAATTATTAGATCAAACTGTTTTTAATCGGTGAACTAGAACACTCGCGATATTTTTAAAAAACCATTCAAATTCTAAGGCCTACCATGTTGCAAAATAATCTGCCACTACCAACTTAGTCCCAGCACTGCTCAGTTCTGTGGCAAAATCTGTGTCATTCTGCAGATGCCGAATGTTAGCCATTTGTTGCTGGTGAGTTGACCTAAAGTACAGACAAAAATATCTCACCTTATTCTGTGATAACAATAAGAACAAGTTTACTTGTTCGTCTGATGACAAAAGTAGAAATAGTGACAAGATATATGAACAAACCATTGCTGACTATAGGTAAGAAATATCGGTCTCAGTTCCATGGAGGAGATTGAGCGAGTTGCCCAGGATAGAGCGGTATGGAGAAATTACTTGCATGCCCTATGTAACATATAACAGTACAAGAGGAATTATTTTTATTATTATTGCTGACAAACTGAGTTATAATAAATAACAAAAATAGGGTTATACGGTTATCTGAGTTATCAGTAAGTTATCTTATATCAATATCTACATTTGTGTTATATCAATATCTACATTTGTGTTATATCAATATCTACAGTTGTGTTATATCAATATCTACAATATCAACAGTTATCTACAATATCAACAGTTATCTACAGGTGACGTTGTGTTATATCAATAATAATATCAACAGTACACAGTACATAAGGTAAACAAACAGTTAAAAGGTGACAAATGATATGGATTAGTTATAAACAAGGTACAAAGGCAGATTTTTCATGTTTGGTTCTATCCATTCTTGAACAATATTATAGATTTAGATTTTTAAAGTGAATAAGCTTACAATGATGATATAATTATAATATATATAATCATAATGTGATATGTTGAATTCAATCAATGATGAAATGATAATATCATGATGACACAGCAACTTCTCAATAAATTATTGTTAAATGTTTCAATTCAGAATTCTAATGAATAAATAATATTCATATCATATAATCATTCATATACTTATAGTAAACTTATACTATAACTATGAATGATATAATAGACTCCTAAGTTACTTTGTAATATTATAATGAAATTATCACAAGCTTTAAACCCTTTAGTGTAGTCAGTGTGATCTGATGCTGCTGCCAGCTTGGATTATTGATTCAACAAACAGTCAAACGACACCCCCATGTATTCATACTTCAAATGACTGAAATTATAGAAACTGTACCATTAAATAACAAAATTTAGTCGTTTGGCATTTTGATTTTGTGTGTAGCTACTACTAGTGCCTAATTATTATACTGCTAAATTAGAAAAATAGAAATGCATTTTATTCATCGACATGATTATTATTAAATTATTATATACAATAACTCCCCCGTGAGTGTGTCACACAGTAGTGACAGCAGTCACACACTACTACTAGCACTAGGTATTACCTTACTGTCACTGTTGTACAGTTGTAGTGTAGTAGAGTGAAAAGTCAGAAAAGTGTTACAATGTTGTATAAATACATCCCTTTTCTTTACCAAGAATAACTTCCCTCCAAGTTATCACTCACTATCTTACCTTTTTTAAAAACGGAAATTATACTCTTATAAACAGTCACTTTAGATAATAAATGAATGTTTCTACCCGTCGCCAAATGTTTTGTACAACTCTTTATTGAGAGTGAAATTAAATGTTCTCTGCCAGACGTTTATCTTGAGACAACACTTCCGACAAGGGACGTCACTCTCTGTATTTCAGTGAAACGTGTTTCCGTTACTTTTAATGAATCAGTTACTGTCAAGTACGAAACCCATGACCTACTTAAACTAACAGGCCATTTAACTGACCTTAATCACAGCCAGGCTCTAGCAGTCAGGGCTAGAGCCTGGCTGTGCCTTAATACTGCCTCATGACGTCACAACTACCGGCCGACTATCACGATTATGAATATAGAACTAAACTAAGATAAGGAGGCTAAAAATGAGCGTATTTTACATTGTTTATATTTTACTCCTTGTACATACAATCGATAAATTGCAGACCCTATGTAACGTATAACGGTACGGGAGGAATTATTATTATTACTACATACAATCGATTGTTATAGAAGGTATATAAATTATAAAAAGATTGCAACTTATTAATGACATTTTTTTAAACTAAGGCATTTTAAAAAAAATTAAAACACACCTACCTTTTGTAAACGAATGAACCCTCACACATTTCACTAGAAAAATCTTAATTTATATGATCTGAGTGTAGTTCTCTGTCTGTGGTAAATGAACCAGACACTTGTCTATTTCTTTATATACAGCACTGTTTACACACTAACTCAGTGTACACTCTCAAAAGGCATAATATAGATGTCTAAGTTGTTACATCACAAATAATTGTATATACACATTGGGTATTATTATGTACACTGTAAACCATTTTTATTCTTCTGGATTAATTTTTAACTATTTACATTTCCCAAGCTTTCTTTTAGGAATCAGAAACCATGAATGGCTGAACACATTTGGTGTACTCGAGGTTGTTTCCTCCATGTTAATATCAGCCATGTTGAATGCTGTTGACAGGTCAGAAATAGCAACATCACCACGGCTTGATAAACACATGCTTAGTTCAGAATACATTTTCAACTTCTCTGATTCCAGTATCTGTTGTACTGAAACAAGATAGTTCGCTCCTGACAGTTGCCTGTATTCACCAAATCTTGCTTCAATGTTATCTGTCTGCAATTTTCCCAGTAGAATATATTCAATGCCTAAAATGCTGAGGGCATACTCAGACAACTGGATCACTGCATTCATGGTACGTGTCAGTGCATTGAAGGTCTCAGTAGTCTTCTTCTTCTTTGCGTTCGTTCTTTATGACCAATTTTAATCACTCTTTGTGATATGTTTGATCTTTGCCAAGAACGTGTATACGTTGCATATTGGTTTGATAGGCCCCTAAACGCATAGACTTCTACACACTTAGGACACATGCATCCGATTTCAGCCAAACCTCCTTAGTCGCCTCTTACGACATGCGTGGCAGGTAACAGTGGTTCTATTCTTTACACCCCAAATTTGGGCCCCGGTAACCACTCGGGCGGGTCTCAGTAGTAAGTTTACCGCTCTGACCATCAAGATGTTGCCATACCTCTGGTCACTTAGAAAACTGCATTAAGTGCATCAAATTAGCCTGATCTTCATTAGTGACAGGCTGTGAGAAAGGGTTGCGTGTTCTCATGCTGCCAAACTTACTCTTCACATTGACAATGTTCCACCACTGAAGGATTATACTGATGAAACTGGCACTGTCATTCTCACCGGCTAGTCTCAGCGCCGCTACATTATAATCATTGAACACACCTAAGGCCGGTGGCACCTTTTGCCTATCAAAGATTGGATGTTAGATTTGTGACAGTTTAACAATTTTGTGTATAATCCAGAAAATACAGTTTTCAGACTAGACAGTGTAGCTTTCAAAACTGGATTATCAGAGTTTACAGGGTATGGAGAGCAGTCAAATGTCTGTTCTGCATTCTTTAAATTTAGCCAGTTGTGCCAAATACATTTCAACAAATGAACAGTTATGAATTAGGAATATGGGTTTCTCAGCATGCTAAAGATTATCACAGCTGTATTTGTTTTGTGAACACAGTTCCTTATCAACCCTTCTGTTAACTGCACTATTGTTCGCAATGACAGCGAATCCAGATGACTTCACATACTGTATAGTCTGAGGCAAATTGGTCCGCAGATCACCTGATGTCCTCTTCCTCGTGGGGATTAGTCCTACTACCTCAGAGGTGGGAATCAAGTTTTTAAGTGTAGATGGATGCGGAAGGTATAACAATTTTGATTTTCACAAAATTTAGCAGGCAGAAGACTTGATGTAAGCCATAAATGCCAAACATTGAGTTTTGCTGCTATAATGCTGCCTTTTGTCAGTAGTTCTCATCAACAACAGCTGTGTTCATCCAGAAACTGCAGATTTTCTTCTTTAACAATACTCTTTATATTTAAATTAAACATTAAATTCACCGCCTTTACCAAATTCTCATGAGCTTTTGTGAGGTAGTCATCAACAGTTACATTGTTTTCTATATGTGTGACTAAAAAAAATGTATAACTAGGACCGTCTCTCTAATTTTCCATTACTGAAAAGTCAATTAAATGATTTTGTATTAACTGAATCCTCCTTAATGTGAACAATGACAATGAAGACATATCTTGAACAATTTTAATACTGAACCCTACAGAGCACCCGTGTGATAGAGTTCAGTATTAAAATTGTTCATACATGTGCTCTGTAGGGTTCTACATTTAATGTGTAGAACAGAACATATTCATCGCTCAACCATGTGTGCGACGTTGAGCAATGTGTTCTATCCCAGTAGAATCTCTAAATTTCTCTGAAGTAATTACTTCTTCATTCTGAAAATGTTTCATACACACAAAACTGTATTTGGTTGTAACCCAATCTTATGAGGAATGACTGCTTCGAAGCTCATGGCTGCGTGTTTGAGATGGAAATTGAAACACTGTAGTATATTCTTCACCCTTGTAGTTTGATCTACATGCATGCACATTACACTTTTAACGAATAATGATTAATCCTTCACATAAGAGTACACATAAATCCACAAGAATAGCTGTTCTGTAAGGCCTTAAAATCACTTACAAAATCTGTCTCCAGCCATTCTAAAACAGTGTTAACATGTCTTTTTTTAACTTCAACAGCTCGTTGATTTGGGTCCTTTCGCTTCATTAGAGACTGGGATTCTGTTGACAAATATGAAGACAAGCCTGGAAAAATAGTAGGATATGCATTCTGTTTTAAAACTGGGCGACGTTGAACAGTGTGTTCTGTGCCACCAGAATCTCTAAATGTCTCGACAGTAATTACTTCCTCATCCTGAAAATGTTTTATACAAACAACACTGTGCTTGGTTGGAACCCAGTCTTTACGTGGAATACATCGAATCCATTTTTCTCGAAGCACAATGTTGCGTGTTTGCGAGGGAAATTGAAACACTGTCGTATAAATTTCACCCTTGTAGTTCGACCTACATTCAGGCACACAACACTTCTCAGGCATAATTAATAATCCTTCCCATAAGAATAAGAATACACATAAATCCACAAGAATAGCGAAATTTGGGCAGAATTACAAGTCCTTTCTAACCTGGTGTTTAAACTGACTTCAGTTGTAGATTCACGGGCCTTGAATTGTCACGTGACTAATATGGGTCAGCTAGCCTTAAATTGAGAAAGCCTTGACGAAACCCATTCATTACGAATGCAACACATCATCATCATCAAGGTGCGTTTCCTTTATATGACGTTGCTTTCTTTGCAGTGCATCTCTCTCTCGCGATCGTTCTTAAGCCGTTTTTATCATTCTATTGTGATATATAAACATCCAAACATCAGAACGTGATGTTCGTGCACAACCCTTCAGTACCTATTGGAGCTGTTGCTTATCCTTCTGTGGTGTGTTCGATTTCAACTAGCGTTTGTGTGCGGTTCGCTCTCCGCTAGCCTTTTGCTGTCCCCAGCCACAACCCACAAGGCAGCAGGCTGCTATTTTCTTTTAGGGCAGCGACCCTTAGACGGACTGCCCTCCCGGACTTATGAGCGCCATCTACCTAGCAAAACCGGTCGTTTTAATGGAGACATTGGTTTGCCACCCGTCCAGCTTTATGTACGGTTTGCTCCGCTAGCCTTTGATTGTCCCCAATCAAACTGCAAGGCAACAGTAGTTCCCTGCGATCGGAAACGCGCACTGGCTTTACCTCTGCTGGGTTTTCCAGTTGTTCTGCTCATTTGGGTGGGACGCACACCCTCTTACCTGCCGCGCTTATCTTGCATGCCGTGTCGTGCTTGCCTGCCCCTCGGTAGGGCCCACTATCGCTTCGCCAGCGTGCGTGCTTACTCTGCCCTGGTGCCTACCTCACATTTCCGTCAATTCTCTCCGCGCTCACATTTTCCTAGACTGTCCGACTCCAGGAGGCAAACTCGAGTTTCGCCCCATGAGGACCCACGTGCAACTGAACTCGATCTCCAGAATACTCATCGGCTCAAGAGAGAGGGCTCAAGAGAGAGCATGCGCGGGCTCCGAATATCGCCACACGCGGGTCAGCGTCACTTCAATGGCTTTGAGTCGTTCCCCATCTCTGTGATGAGGGCCAAAGTTTTGACCTATGTGGACCCACTTGCGACTCAACTCGACCGCCATGCGCGGCAGATGCGCGGGCTCCGAGTTTCGTCACTCGCGTTTCCACGTTCATCTTTCCCGCCCGATTCACAACATACTCATCGGCTCAAGAGAAAGGGCTCAAGAGAGAGCATGCACGGACTCCGAATTTCGCCCCACACGTTTCAACGTCTTTTTGATCGGCCTATGTGGACCCACGTGGAGTTCAACCAGACTCTCAGCATACTCATCGGCTCAAGAGAGAGCATGCACGGGCACCGAATTTCCCCACGCGTGGGTCAACGTCTCTTCGATGACTTTTAATCGTGCCCCCATCCGTGAGATAGGGGCCCGAGTTTCGGCCTATGTGGTCCCTCGTGCAGTTCAACTCGACTCCCAGCATACTCAACGGCTCAAGAGAGGACTCAAGAGAGAGCATGCGCGGGCTCCGAGTTTCGCCACACTCGGTTCCACTTTTATCCTTCAAGCTTTTCCCATCGGTCGGGAGAGGCGAGCATTAATAGCCCCTCTGATAGTTCACCCGTCTGTGTTGCGAGCGGATCCCATCTGGGATCTACCTTTGCATCTCTATTTGCTCCAGAGTAGCTCTCCCACGGCACCTGCCCTCTTAGAAAGACCGGAACTATCGTCTGTTACCGGGGTCACCACGTGGAGGTGAGAGCAGGGGATTAGAGTCATCTCCCTAACCGGCAAAAGCGGGAAATCAAAATAAAATTCAAACCATTCAATAATTAAAATATTTACGTAACTCTTTTCTATAATGGTCTATGTTATTCCGATATTGGGTACATTCAAAAAGCAACAAGTGAACCCTGTATGGAGGTAGACATCACACTGACTGAGCTGCAGAGAGCACTGAAAAAGCTCAATCGTAAAAGGCCCCAGGACCAGATGGAGTATCAAACGACATGCTCAAACAAATAGGCCCAATAGCACAGAGTCTTCTACTCCAGATTTTTAACAATAGTTGGAGACAGGGGAGAGTCCCAAACATCTGGAAAAATGCCACAATCCACCCAATTTTCAAAAGTGGAAAAGACAAAAAGGATCCACAGAGCTACAGACCTATAAGTTTGCTAAGTTGCACTGCAAAACTGCTGGAGAGAGTGATAACCACTAGACTCCAGTGGTTTTAGAATCCAACCATAAACTGGATCCAGCCCAGACAGGCTACAGGCAGTATAGAAGCACTGATGACCAAGTGGCATACCTCGCACAGGACATAGAAAATGGCTTCCAAGAAAAGAAGAAAACCCTCACTGTGTTCTTCGACATGTCTAAGGCCTTCGACAAAGTCTGAAAAGATGGTTTGCTACTCAAGCTCTTACGCAGTGGAATACAGGGTAGAATGTACTATTGGATAAAAGACTTTCTTACCCATAGACAAGCATCTGTAAAATTGGATGGAGTGCACAGTCCCAGATTCAAATTAAGAGCAGGAGTCCCACAGGGAAGCGTACTGTCCCCATTGCTTTTCCTGGTATATATTAATGATCTGCCACAAACTCTGCCCAGACATGTATCACACTCTCTCCATGCTGATGATCTAGCTGTGTGGTACACCTCCGAGTTTCTGGGTCCTGCCATCTTTAAACTCCAGGCCAGCCTGAACAGCGTCATAATGTGGACAAGTAAATGGGGTCTAGAAATAAACCGGAGCAAAACTATAGCAACGCTTTTCTCATTGTCAACAAAGGAAGAACACTTCAGACTGAAATTTAACGATGATATCGTTCCCCGTTCCCATACTCCAACCTTTTTGGGAGTTAAGCTTGACAGTCGTCTGACATGGAAACATCACATAATGGAAACAAACAGAAAGGCTATGAGGAAACAAAGTGTGATGCGGAAGCTGGCTGGAACTACCTGGGGAGCTGATATTCGAATCCTGAGTCAGGTGTACACTGGTGCAGTTAGACCGACCCTCGAATATGCAGCATCGACATGGATATCAGCAGCCCATTCAAACAAATCGATACTGGAAAAACACAAAACAGGTGTCTGCGTACTATTTTGGGAGCCATGAAATCTACACCAATTGTAGAAATGGAAAAGGCAGCCAACATCCAGCCCTTGGAAGACAGAAGAAGGAGAAAAGTGATTCTACAGACTGAAAGGATCAAAAGAATGCCTCACCATCCACTGCATGAAAAATGGCGGCTAGAACAAAGAACAGACTAAAGCGCACAAGTCTAAACCACAAAGCAAAAGAAATAGGAAAGTCATACTTGGAACTACTAAATCATAATTCCATACCTGAAGAATTGCTTTTGATCACTGGGAACCAGACTCAGTACCACTAAACTTCTCAACCTCCATCCCTAAATTATTAAGCAAAGATGCCGAGCCTAATCTAGTGAAAAAGCAATTACAATGGAACATTTCCATTACATGTTTCCAGAAGACAGCTGGATAAGAATTTACACAGATGGATCGGCAATGGAGGCAACCATGAATGGTGGAGCAGGAGTGTACAATAGGCACCCAGATGCTACTACTGTGTCTCTAGCGCTCCTACTGGAAGAATATGTTCCAACTACAAAGCAGAACTCATAGCCCTTCTGATGGCAGCACAGCACATGAATAAGCTGCAAGCAGCTGCAAGCAAGATGGTATTTCTTACAGACTCATTGTCAGCTATACAAGCCCTGGAGGCTAAATCCACTGATAGCACAGTACAAAAACTACAAAGAGAACTTGCTCAGCTTTCAGAAAAGGCAGAAATTCACTTGCAGTGGATTCCATCTCACTGTGGCATTGCAGGCAATGAGAGTGCTGATGTCTTAGCTAAGGAGGGCAGTGCCAAAGAGCAAATTTACCAACCCTTGTCATTTCAAGAGGTCAAAACCCTCATACAGAGAAAATCTGCAGTAGACTGGAAGACAAACACTGGATATGATTATGGAAAAGACTCCTCAAAGACCTAAGCAGAACAGACCAGGTCATTATATTTCGACTACGCACCGGACACTGCAGACTCAACAAACACTTATACAGACTAGGAATAAGTCAAACAGCTCTCTGTCAGTGTCAGCAGGCAGAACAGACACCAGAGCATATCCTGCAAGACTGTCCTCTTCTGTGTGAGCTGAGAAGCAACATGTGGCCACACCCAGTCGACCTGAAAACTAAGCTTTGGGAAACCTGACAGACCTGAAGCTGTCTGCCCAGTTTGTGGTCCACAGTAAATTAAGCGCATGACCAGAGATCGCTGAAGAAGAAGAAGAAATTCCGATATTGGTGATTTATAATTTATCGGACGCCACTGCCTACGCGCTTTTGGTACCCCTTTGATTTCGGTTTGTGGTGCATCGCTGGCGCTCCTTCGCCGAAAGACTTGTGATCTGACAGCGCGATGCTATTATTTTTGTTTGTAATTTCCCGCGGCCCCTTGTAATTTCCCGCTTATCTTTTAAAAGCTAAGATGCGGCAATTATCCCCAAAAGACAAATGTAGGTGTTACGTGTTGATAGTTCTGCTTTGAGCTTACAATTGTTGACAATATTTGATTTTAATGTTAATTTGTCTCCATAAGTGGCATGTGGCTGTTCCTGTGTTTAAATAGGAAAATCAGCTATATAATATATCTGTATCAGTATACAATTTTTGCATTTATACTAATTCAGTGTTTGTGTCACTGGCAGAGACCAATTATAGTCCCCATCTGGAAGAACAAAGGAGACAAACGAGATTGTGAAACATACAAGGGCATCTCATTGCTGAGTCATGTAGGAAAGACGTATGTAAAAATAGCCAGAAATACGAGAGCTAGGTCATTACTAGAGCACCAGTTAAGCAATAGACAGTTTGGCTTTAGGAAGGGGAAAAGTTGCACAGATGCAATATTAACACTGAGACAGATCTGTGAGCAGACAATTAAATATAACGAAAACAAGAACATAATCTTTATTGACCAGGAGAAGGCGTTTGATAGGATCAACAGAGACAAACTATAGAAGACCCTTGGGGAGTATGGTGTACAAGGACAATTATTAGGCAACATTATGTCCCTATACAAAGAAAGTCAAAGCTCAGTAAGAACAACAGTGGGAATGACAGACTGGTTCCTTATTACATCAGGCGTCAAATAGGGGTGTGTCCTCTCACTTCTACTTTTTATAACATACATGGATAAAATTACACAGGAGTCAAAATTAGTAATGGAAACAATGAATGAATTGTTATTTGCAGACGACCAATGTTTGATTTACCAACAAGAACAAGAGCTACAACAGCATATCGACACCTTATATTCAGCGCCGGATTAGCCTAGTAGCAGAAGTAGCAAATGCTACGGGCCCCGCGCTTCTGGTGGCCCCGCGCCTATGTGACAGAACTGAGCTGTGACTAGTCATAAACAAGGAACTAAGGTTGGGAGGTGGGTAATAATATTCCCTTTCATTTTTTTCTTTATCTACTTCTTCTTCCAACGTTCTCAGACATCGATTTGTATACTTTTAAAGTAGTTAATGATTTTCTTATTCTACAGCTTCCAACGTTTTCAGACATGGATTTGCATACTTTTAAAGTAGTTAGTGGACAACCGGTGTCCATGTACATCTCCATATAGCTTGTCTTGTACTGACATCGATTTGTATACTTTTAAAATAGTTAATGATCGACCGGTGTCCATGTACATATCCATATAGCTTATCTTGGGACTGGTATGTGGGTTGGCCGTGTGTTTTCTGTTCACTGTATGTTGGACATTCTTGCAGTATGTCTGTCTCTATTATCTTGCTGGTGCCGCATGTGCATATGTCAGAACGGCCTATTTTGTACTTGTTAAATAGATAGTACCTCAGCCTATTGTGCCCTGTTCATAGACGAAAAATGACCACCTGTTCTTCTCTACTTATTTGGTGGTATTCATCATCCTTTTTATGACCTGGGTGATCTCTCAACCATTTATTCTTGTAGGCCATTTTTATCCGTACTTTTGCTTCCTCATGTCATATTGGTGTCTGTCTGTGGTAGCCTGCTGCCTGCTTTTGCCAATATATCCGCAGTCTCGTTGCCATGTATTCCACATTGGGATGGTATCCACTATATGTACTCTAGAAAAGATGTTCAGGTGCACAAAAACACAATTAAGTAAAATGTACTCCAAAGATATTGGTGAATGGCCAAGTAACTTCAATCAAGATTATTGGATTGCGAAGGGAAGTAGCGAAGTGCAATATGTGAACAAAACACGTAATCACAAAGTACTGTAGTTTTACAAATTACTAAAACAATGACAAAATACAGCAACGTTTCGACCAACAAGGTCTTTATCAAGCAAACGAACAACAGGAGTGACAAATTTTAAAAAAGACAAATGGACGACCAAATACAAACGTTTCTAATGAAAATCTGGGAATAAAAACGAATAACGAAATAAATGTAACACAAAAACACACATAAAAACTAGAAATAGAACGGAAGAGAAACAATGAAAAATCTAGTAAATATATAACTTGAATACATGCAACATATACCCATATAGATTACAAGGCATGTGAAGAGAAAGCACTAAGAAGCATAGGAATGTAATACGTTGAGCCCACGTGGTTGCAAGGTACCATACAAAGAAATCAACCGATTCTCCAGAGCAAATCGACTACAATCATCCGAGGAACATGATCGGATGGCTGTGACCTGGACATCGTGAGCTCCTAAATGGCCAGTATCATTGAAATGGGTTGCTACAGGGTCACAGAGCATTGGCGTATGTCGCGCAAGTGTTGATCGAATCTGTCACTGAGCCTTTTACCTGTCTCGTCGATATAAGCCTTGTTACACCGCTTACAGATAAGTGCATAGATAAGATTACGGGACTCGCATGTGAAACGTGGCTAAAGGAAAAGATACAGTACGAGTCTGTATCACATAAGCACACGTGTTGCAACGCCGACGGCCACCCTGGACAGTGCCAAAATGAGTCTGGATATTGGACTTAAGGCGACTGTGTACCAACATACCCTTAAGACTTCTGTCCCGTCTTGTAAGCCACCATAGGATAGTTGGGGAAGACAGAACGGGTCTCAGGATCTGACAAGGATAGATAGATGACGGAATAAAACATTTTTCACCAGTGAACTATGGGGGTAGAAAGTTAAGATAAGTTTTACTCTGTCAGAGTAGTAGTTCTATGGCGAGGACGATGATTTTCTTGAGAGAGCTCGTGAGATGCTTGATTTCTTTCGCAGGCGCCTATACCCGAAGAGGGTGCTTGTCTCGGTTATGTATCGAGTTCAGAAAATCACTCGCCAGCAGACCCTCACCAGCCAGCATAGGACTTCTAACTCCGACAGAGTAAAACTTATCTTAACTTTCCACCCCATAGTTCACTGGTGAAAATGTTTTATTCCGTCATCTGTCTATCCTTAAGTCAGATCCCGAGACCCGTTCTGTCTTCCCCAACTATTCTTTGGTGGCTTATAGACGGGACAGAAGTCTTAAGGATATATTGGTACACAGTCGCCTTAAGTCCAATATCCAGACTCATTTTGGCACTGTCCAGTGTGGCCGTGGCGTTGCAACACGTGTGCTTATGTGATACAGACGCGTACTGAATCTTTTCCTTTAGCCACGTTTCTTATTGACGATGGTTTACATGCGAATCCCGTAATCTTATCTATGCCATTATCTGTAAGCGGTGTAACAAGGCTTATATCGGTGAGACAGACAAGAGGCTCAGTGACCGATTCGCCCAACACTTGCGCGACATACGCCAATGCTCTGTGACCCTGTAGCAACCCATTTCAATGATACTGGCCATTTAGGAGCTCACGATGTCCAGGTCACAGCCATCCAATCATGTTCCTCGGATGATTGTAGTCGATTTGCTCTGGAGAATCGGTTGATTTCACTCCGTTCTTGCCAGTGGACCAATTATACATCACAATAAGAATGATCAAATTGGCCGTAAAGAACGAACGCAGAAGAAGAAGAAGGTTGATTTCTTTGTATGGTACCTTGCGACCACGTGGGCTCAACGTATTACATTCCTATGCTTCTTAGTACTTTCTCTTCACATGCCTTGTAATCTATATGGGTATATGTTGCATGTATTCAAGTTATATATTTACTAGATTTTTCATTGTTTCTATTCCGTTCTATTTCTAGTTTTTATGTGTGATTTTTGTGTTACATTTATTTCGTAATTCGTTTTTATTCCAAGATTTTCATTAGAAACGTTTGTATTTGGTCGTCCATTTGTCTTTTTAAAAATTTGTCCCTCCTGTTGTTCGTTTGCTTGATAAAGGCTTTGTTGGTCGAAACGTTGCTGTATTTTGTCATTGTTTTTGTAATTTGTAAAACTACAGTACTTTGTGATTACGTGTTTTGCCAATCAAATAGTTTTACTCCAGTCTCATCTATTTTGTGAACATATGAACAGTGATTTCTTGTCTTAAATTAAACATACGTCAAAGAAAACAATCCACGATTTTGTCGAAAGTCGTTTTTCACATATGCACATAAACCAACAAACAAAACTCATGTGAGAGATTGGTTGTGTTATTCAAAAACTAAAGGACAACTTTTCTGTTTTGTATGCAAAGTTTCTGATTCAGACTGTTCGTCATGGTTTACGTCATGGTTAAGGATTTGACGACTGGAAATCGCAAATAATTTGTTGAAACGACATGAAGAAAGCACCTCCCATAGACAAGCGATAACTTTGCTGTTATAAAAAAGTTCGTTCCAAAATTCGTGATCACACTAAGGTTCAATTTGTACGAAATCTACCTGATGCATAACAGTGATTTTTTACAAGCAGTCTTATATATCTCAGGACCTTACGAATACATGTTTACATAATTGGTAGGTAGCTTGGTTGATGCAAAAACGTTTTTTGTTATATAATTTTGCATACGCACAACAAAATGATCATCAAAGTTTAGAATTTACAGTAATACACAAAATGGTGGCGAATGTTTGCAAAGGCGTATCCCTATTACATATTATAAAAAGAAAGGTAACATTGTGAACAAATGATACCTTCCACTTTTATAAATGGAAATAAATGTTGTGTACATACGTAAATGACAGTCGTTAGGATACATTGTGAACTGATTAATTCCACGGAATTCCCGATTTTGACTTGCACTGGATTTCATGTGGAACACGGAAATGCTTAGTTATAGAAAAACTGGACAACCGTACTGTAAAATGTCGACAAGTATACCAAAGTAACATCGCTATAATTTTAGTAATAACATATAATAAAAATCTTACAGAACTAAAGATTTGGGTGGGAAAAAAATACTTTTGGAAGGTCGTCACTGTTACCTATTTAAAAATGTAAAAAATCAAGAATTTGTTCAAGTGGATGATTTTATAACGGTCGGTAGAGATGATCACGAATTTTGGAACGAACTAGTTTGTTCCAAAATTCGTGATCACACTAAAGTTTGATTTGTACGAAATCTACCTGATGGATAATAATAATTTTTACAGGCAGTCTTATATATCTCACGACCATTACGAATTCATGTTTAACTAATTGGTAGGTAGCTTAGTTGATGCAAAAAATGTTTTTTGTTTTATAACTTTGCATAAGCACAACAAAATGATAACTAAAGTTTAGAATTTACATTAATACACAAAATGGTGGTGAATGTTTGCAAAGGCGTATTCCTATTACATATTATGAAAAGAAAGGTGACATTGTGAACAAATGATACCTTCCACTTCTATAAATGAAAATAAATGTTGTGTACATACGCCAATGACAGTCCTTAGGATACATTGTGAACTGATTAATTCCACGGAATTTCCGATTTTGACTTGCACTGAATTGCATGTGGAACACGGAAATGCTTAGTTATAGACAAACTTGACAATCATTCTGTAAAATTTCGACAAATATACCATATCAACATCGCTGTAATTATAGTAATAACATATAATAAAAATCTTACAGAACTAAACGTTTTGGTGGCCAAAAATACTTTTGGAAGGTCGTCACTGTTACCTATATAAAAATGTAAAAATCAAGAATTTATGTCCAGTGGATGATTTTATATCGGTCGGTAAAGATGATTACAAATTTTGGAACGAACTATAATTGCATCAAGCTTACTGGATCATATTATTTGCGAATAATATTTGAGAAGGGCAGGTTTCAATATGAGAGTGGATGTCGTCTATAGAAGTTTCTAACCTCCAGCGGCTTACATGAATATACTGTCCTGGGCATGTGGGTGTTTACGGTAATGAGAGAACGGTCAGGCTTGCATCAACAGCATCGATTGTTGGGGAGTTGAAGATGGATAAGGGAGATGTTCTTCGGTCTCTTCGCGCCTGCCTGTTGGATGAGGACACTAAAATCGATCCAGCAATTTAGGCAGTTTGGAGTTACCCGTTGTACAAGTAGAACTGGATGCCTTAGGGGCAGAGTTAGGAGTGTGTTTAATGCGCGAGCCAGGGGAACCATCAGTATGCATACTCTTCGATATCTGTTGGAGCATCTATGGGTCTGCCGGTGTGCAATGACGTCAGTTTAGTAACCAATAATCAATTATTTGCGAAATTAAGAAAAGCAAGTACAGTTCAGTATCATTGGACTCTACTCCAGACATTTTGCATGTGGACCAACTCAATTTAATAGTGCGCTATGTCTTACCATTTGGACCAGTGGAAAGGTTTGTGAAGTTCTTGGATATGGACGGACATACTGCTGAACAACTCGCTCAAAGTTTGCTTGATTTTTAAAGAAAATGGCATTAATATCAAAGACTTTCGTGGTCAAAGCTATGACAATGCCAGCAACATGAGTGGAAAATACCACGGTTTACAAACACGCATTAAGGAGATAAATAAATACGCAGAATACATTCCCTGCTTTGAACATTCACTGAAGTTGGTTGCTAAGTGTACTGCAGAATGTTGTGCAGAAGCATCCAATTTTTCGATTTTTGTTGAAAGCCTCTATACATTCTTATCCGCTTTTACCTATCGATTGTGCATTCTTACAAAAGCACTGGAAGATACAGGTTCAAAACTCCCGACTTTGAAGAGATTGTCGGACACCAGGTGGTCTGCACGAGCTGATGCGACAAAGGCACTTTTATGTGGTTTTACCACTAACAAACAAGTTTTGGATGACATCTCAAATAACATGGATCAAAAGGTAGAGTGTCGTACTCAGGCGTATGGATTAGTTTTGGAGAAGAGTATGTTGGAAACGGGAATAATGACCATTTCATTTAACGGAATTCTAGAACGCTTGCACGCGTTTAGCGCTTCATTACAGCCTCCTGATCAAGGATGAATAACATGGGATACGCCCTTCATGAATCGTTACACGGGTAGGTTCAAGCCAAATCCAAAATCCCGACTGACTGTGAAGAATATCAGTAACAAACTTCAAGACGACGCAAGCGAAATACTAAGTACGGACGATTTCAGCGGCTCTACTACGCTCGATGAAGTTGTAGAAAATCAAACACCCAAACACAAGTTTGAAAATCAGGTGTTTATTCTCATAATTGATAATGTACTGTCTGCCTTAGCTAAACGCACGGAAGCGTACCATCGAGTGACAGGTGTATTTGGAACACTTCGGCAGTTAAAATCTGTTACAGTGGAAGAGACCTTGAAAAGAACTCCAAACATTGTCAGCTTTTACCAAGAGGATTTGGAAGAAAGCCTAGGCGACAAACTTGTGCAGTTCGCTGAACTTCTTAAAACTAATGTAGCTGCTGCTATTAATAACGAAAACATGAGGCTCTTGAACTGCAATTTTATAAACTTATAATGGAAAATTCATTAGAGTTGTGTTTCCCAAATGTTGGAATAGTCTTATGAATTTACTTGTCTTTAATGATTACTAACTGCAGCGGAGAACGTTCTTTTCGACATTAAAGCGTATAAAAAGTGAGTTAAGGAACATGATGGGACAAGATCGTCTAACTAACCTCACCTTAATGAACATTGGATGTAATTTACTAAGAGGAATTGATTTGTCTAGTGTTATCTCTAAATTTGCTCACAGTAAATCGAGACAAGTTCGTTTGTAAAAGTTGTGTTTTATTTTATTATCATACAAAATCTAGGGCCCCGCGCTAAAATTTGCTACAGACCCCGCGCTAGCTTAATCCGGCACTGCTTATATTATAACTGTAAAAAATTTGACATGAACATAAACATAGCCAAAACTGAGGTAATGAATATAGGAAGGAAACATAATACACTAAACATCAACATCAATGGCAGTACAATAGAGCAAGTACAGGGATTCAAGTGCCTAGGAAGCATATTCACAGAGAATGGAAGACTCGACAGAGAGATAGAAACTAGAGTCCAGAAAGCAAATGCAATAGCCTACCAACTAGCGCCACTACTTGGACATCCAAACATCTCACTGACAGCTAAATAACAGTTCACCAACAGCATCTTCATACCCACTCTATGTTACCAATGCCAAACATGGGACAATGAATAAGAAACATACACAGAAAATAGCAACATGCGAAATGAGATGTCTCCGCAAAGTCACCAACAACACAAGAATCGACAGAGTAACGAATACCAGCATCAGTTTAAAGGTTGGAACAAGACCGTGCTTGAATTATATAGCGAAACAGAGAATGAAGTGGTTTGGCCACTTAGTAAGAATGCGAACAGACCAAACTGCCTATGAAGCTTTCCACAACAGAATATCAGGAAAGTAGGCGAGGGAAGACTGAGGAAAAGGTAGTTAAATTATGTCAGGGGACTAAGAAAACCATCACACAAGTCACCAGAGAAGCACAAGACAAATACATAAAGACACGACACTGGGTTAACAACCCGGTAACAGTATGCTGACAAAAGAAGAAGAAGTGATTGTGTTTAGAAAGTAGATCAGGTAAGAGAATTATTGTTTTTTACAGCAATTGTAGCTACTTATTACCATTGAAAATGATTATGTTAGGAAATTAGGTACTCGAATTAAAAAATATAATTTGTATGGACTTGGAATATCTCAGGTGCATAACGTTAGCCTATGTGTGATAGTTATGTAGGTAATATTGAGCTACTTTTCCGTTCTGTGTGTGATAGAGTTGCTTAGGACATATTTACATTTGCCTACTTTTGCGTTCGTTATTTATTGCTCTATTTTTACCAAATCCCTTTTTCACAATTAACTCTAAAACCACTGAGTACTTCTATGTGATCAAGCAGAGTAGATGCTTTAAAGCCATTATGATTTGAACTTTGCGAAATCTATGGTGTATTATTTCAAATAATAGAAGACGTTAACAGAGATGCAGAAAAGGAAGTTATAGCATAGGATTAGCAAACAATATTAACACTTACAAGTTTATATGCGATGTAATTCTTTGGCATGACATTTTACTTAAAATAAATTCTGTCTTGAAGCTATTGCAATATGTAACTATAAATTTGTCAGATTGTGTAATGATGTTATCAGAAACCATACAAATCATGAAAAGTTATCGACAATCTGGATAGGATCAGATGAACATTTCTGCGAATGAGAATCATGAATGCAGTACAGAATTTCCTGCCGAAACTTAAGTTAGAGCCAGAAGAAAAAAGCGTCAATTTGAGTATGAAGAAGCTATCGATGAACCCTTAATAGAGGAAAATAAATTTGAAATAAACTTTTCCAACTATACTTTGAACATTACCCTTAATTCTCTGAATGAACGATTCACGCATTTGGAAACACATAGCAGCAATTTTCAGTTTTTATATGACATTTTAAAACTCAAGGATATTGATGACAACACGCTAAAAAATTATTGAATACCAGTCTCCAGTCATTACTTTCCGTCGAAAATGAATCGAATATAAATGCAAATGATCTTCAAGAAGAATTACGTGATGTATCCAGAATGCTACCATATTCTATGAAACCTTTGGATGTTTTAAATTATTTGTACCAAAATAACTTGATTACTCTATGGGGTCAGAGGCGCACTGGGATAACTAATCTCAGAGCTGGCACTAATCTAGACCCTGCCCTCACCTCTTTGTGGTAACCCTGGAAACAGACATTAGTTCCGGTCTGGCTAAGAGGGCAGGGATCGAAGGAGAGCTACTGGTAGTGGTAGTAGTGCACGCACGGAACAGAAATGCAGGTTCAAAATTAACGAAAAAAATGCACGCATCTCCTGGCCGATGTCCGTAGAAACAAAGCCCAAGTTTTGCAGAAACGTAAGAAAACAGCAGAGTACGAGACGATCGCGAACGAATAGAACCCCCCACCTCCCGGAGTAAATGACCCAACCAGGCTGCCGCCTACAGGGCAAGAGACCATAAGCACGAAAACAGACATGAAGAGATGAGAGGTGCAGAGACGTGGGGCGAAACTCGGAGCCCTGTTCACGAGTCAAGCTGAGTGCCAGAGTAGTCCCGAGGTACGGTAAATGTAAAGGCAAATATGTGAACACAAAGGCCGTAGCAGCTTCCCGGCCGATGGGAAAGGCTGCACGCAAAGAGATGAGTAGTGCATCCCGAACGGAGAAGAGGGCCCACACGGAGCGAAACTCGGAGCCCTGTGCACGAGTAGAGCTGCGTGTTAGAGCAGTCCCAAGGTACGGTAAATGAGACAGCAGATGCATATGCTGGGCCTTGAATTGAGCTGCTCGTGGGCCCACATAGGGCAAAACTCGGGTCCCATCACAGGGACGGGGACACGATTTAAGCCCCAGGGTCGGACAACCCATGCACATGTGAGCATGGCGAAAACTGACGGTGATGATGAGGCAAGCACCAGGGCAGAGCGAGCACGCATGCGGGCGATGCACGAGTGGGCCCACCGGTGGACAGAAGAGCATGGCACGGCAGAAACGTAGGCGAGAAGGTGTGCGGACCACCCAAATGTACAGAAAAACTGGAAAGCCCAGCAGAGGTGAAACCAGTGCGCGTTTCCCCTCGCAAGGAACAGGGCTGGTCATCTAAGGGTCGCTGCCCTAAAGAAAATAGCAACCTGCTGCCTTGCAGGTTTGGCTGGGAACAGCAAAGGGCTAATGGAGAGCGAACCCAGTAAACGCTGGTTGAAACCGAACACACCACCGAAGGATAAGCACCAGAGCTTCAAAGGTACTGAAGGTTGTGAACGTACATCCGTTCTTGGTGTTAGGCTGTTTATATATCACAATAAAATGATTAAAAACGGCCTTAAGAACGATCGCACGAGAGAGAGAGAGAGAGAGAGAGAGATTACTTTGTATCCGAATACTGTTGTAGCTATGAGAATTTTACTACCACTCCCTGTTTCTGTAGTGGGGAAAGTAGTAGTTTTTCCATATTAAAATTAATAAAACACTACCTCAGAAGTTCAATAAGCCAAACAAAACTTAGAAATATGTCATTAACTTCTATTGAATCTACATTGGCTGCCACTCTAGACTACAATCCCTAATTAACGAATTTGCTAAAGTCAAAGTTAGAAGGGTAAAACTGTTGTAAATCGAAAAACTCCATTCCGCTGCTGCCGACGACCTTTTTTCGCAAGTAAACCAAGATTTTCAATGGGAAATTTATCTGATGATAGTCAGGTCCAGAATAACTTATTCTGACTTCTTAGCCAGTGCTAGTGATAAAACGGGCTCTGAATGTGATACAAGATTGGATTTTGATTCACGTGATGATGTTTATAGATCAATAACAGTTATTTCCAGTCGTACAGGTGTAGGTGATGGACACCCACCTCGTAAACGGGGACGTATCATACTGTGGATAGGTATGGGGAGCGACGTCAACAGCAGTTACAGCAATAGCGTGTGGATTATTAATGATATACTCTATTGATAGACTCATTCATATATGAATATTTTCCCATAGTCTCAAAATCCTAAGTTTTATTAGTTTAATTTATTTATGATTTTTGAATTTATCACCATGAAAACTGATCATGCCCAAAAATACAGTGGTAGTGAGCCAGACTTTGTTGAAAAATGGGTGGCAGCAAAATTGTTAGGGACGGCATTTTGAAGATTTGTATCATACTGAGAAAATACACCGCACGGCTCTGATCGTGACGCTTGATGTGACCAAAGTATTCAATTTGTATGTATAGTTTGTTGTTTATCAGCCAAACCTCTTTAACATTTAGTTCTTTCAGGACATCGGTGTTCTTTCTTTTTTCTGTCCGTGGTATTCGTAGGATCTTTCTGTAGCATTTAGTTTCGAAGGACTGGATTTTCGTTCTTGTTTTTTTTTTTGGTGTGTAATGGTCCATGATTCACAACCATAAGTAGCCACTGGGAAAATATATGTTCTCAATATTTTTAATTTTAGTATTTTGCTGGTGCTTTGTCACATGCAACAAATACTCGCTACTTAGTACTCGTGACCTAAGAGGAACACTGTACAATCTATGCCACATCAGCTTAACTAGTTGATATACAGGTTATCCTATCTCATTTCAACATCCTCATCGAATAGCTTGTCCTCAGCAGAACTTTGTCACCTTAACAGTCCTTGTGAATTTCTCTCAAAGGCCAGATTGTGACCACCGGTAAAATAAGGTCGACTAGCTTAGGTAATAAGTTGGATTCTCCGAAAGGAATTAATTCTTATTTTTATGTTTGTCCTACACGCTCTGATATAACATTTAAAGGTTCATCTTAGGTTGAAAGGTGCGTTCCTCGGCTTAAAGAGGCTTTAATCCTCCACATAACAAACAAACAAAGTTAACATTTTTCAAAAAATCAGCCAACATATATCGCGTGACCCTCGCACCCCAGTACTGTTAAATAAACAGGAATTTACTTTAAAACAACACAACGTGCAAGAACTCGGTTATATTATGTCATAATACGATGTACGAAATACTAAAAATCTGCATTGGTCAGACCGGATCAGACCAGACCTGGAGAAAATCGTGTGCCTGCGGTAATACTGAGTAAATAGGTGATTAAACAAAAACAGGTAAATACAGTATTACACAAGTAATGCGCCCGAGTGGTTACAGGAGCCAAATTTGGGGTTTAAAGAATAGAACCAGTGTTACCTGCCACGCATGTCATAAGAGGCGACTAAGGAGGTTTGGATAAAATTGTATGCACGTGTCTTAAGCATGGAGAAGTTAATGCGTTTATACGCCTACCAAACCAATGTGCAATGTATACACGTTCTTGGCAAAGATCAAACATATCACAAAGTGATTAAAATTGGTCGTAAAGAACGAACGCAAAGGAGAAGAAGGAGACATAAGTAATGAAAAACTAACATTCTATCACTCTATGAGATACCGACCCAGAGACTACACATGCTTGTAAACAGGTTCGTATGCAAGTGTCATTGTCTTGACATCCTTAGTTAGAATTATGTTTTGATTAATTAAGTATTCTTTTTATATTTGTTCTTGATAAAGGTCTAGTACCGAAACGTCAAGTGTTGCAATCGTTAATTTTTCATTACTTATGCAATACTGTCGCCCGAGTGTTTACCGGGGCCCAAATTGGGGTGTAAAGAATACTCATGTCGTTAGAGGCGACTAAGGAGGTTTGGATAAAATTGTATGCACGTGTCTTAAGCATGGAGAAGTTAATGCGTTTATACGCCTACCAAACCAATGTGCAATGTATACACGTTCTTGGCAAAGATCAAACATATCACAAAGTGATTAAAATTGGTCGTAAAGAACGAACGCAAAGGAGAAGAAGGAGACATAAGTAATGAAAAACTAACATTCTATCACTCTATGAGATACCGACCCAGAGACTACACATGCTTGTAAACAGGTTCGTATGCAAGTGTCATTGTCTTGACATCCTTAGTTAGAATTATGTTTTGATTAATTAAGTATTCTTTTTATATTTGTTCTTGATAAAGGTCTAGTACCGAAACGTCAAGTGTTGCAATCGTTAATTTTTCATTACTTATGCAATACTGTCGCCCGAGTGTTTACCGGGGCCCAAATTGGGGTGTAAAGAATACTCATGTCGTTAGAGGCGACTAAGGAGGTTTGGATAAAATTGTATGCACGTGTCTTAAGCATGGAGAAGTTAATGCGTTTATACGCCTACCAAACCAATGCAATGTATCACGTTCTTGGCAAAGATCAAACATATCACAAAGTGATTAAAATTGGTCGTAAGAACGACGCAAAGAGAAGAAGGAGACATAAGTAATGAAAAACTAACATTCTATCACTCTATGAGATACCGACCCAGAGACTACACATGCTTGTAAACAGGTTCGTATGCAAGTGTCATTGTCTTGACATCCTTAGTTAAATTATGTTTGATTAATTAAGTATTCTTTATATTTGTTCTTGATAAGGTCTAGTACCGAAACGTCAAGTGTTGCATCGTTAATTTTTCATTACTTATGCAATACTGTCGCCGAGTGTTTACCGGGCCCAAATTGGGTGTAAAGAATACTCATGTCGTTAGAGGCGACTACGGAGGTTTGACGTGGGGCAGCTACCCCACCCGTAAAATACACTAGAGAGCTACAGAAACCACAACTAGGAAAATTCATAGCTCTCCATCCGAGGAAGAAGAAGGACCCCGCAAGTAGGGACACGAAGCGACCCGGTGAAATCCAAAGGAATTCGGGCTGCCGACTCACCTTCTTTCAACCCCGAAGATCTCCAGGATTGGCACATGGAATGTCCGCACAATGATCGAAACTGGGAAGACAGCACAGATGACACATGAAATGAGGCCATATAGACTGGCCATCCTAGGACTGGGCGAAACCTGATGGACAAATGTAGGACACACTAGACTTACAACGGGGGAAACAGTACTGTACTCCGGAAGAGAGCAGGAAGACGCACCACACAAGGAGAGAGTAGCATTGATGTTGGCCAAACAAGCACAAAAGGCATTAGTTGAATCGGAGCGGTTGGGACCAAGAATGATCCCGGCAGGAAAAAATCTGGCCAGCAGTTGCGGAATGCGGAAAGGCCATTTCGAATCAGGACTGTTTGATTCTGGACACGACTTTGCTAGTGTATTTCCATGTTTGGTCGGGTATTTTTCGGTTTCATTTGCAGAGCTACTGAGTTAGGTGCTTGAATGTGAGCTATGAATGTTACATGGAATGCTTTTGCTGTGTCAACCGTGCGTTTGTTGTGGGTATTCAGAAAATGACGGACAGCGGTTATGATGAACCGATTCAATCTGCAGTATGCAATTGATATTGTGTGTGCAGAAAGCTGAATTTTGTCGTGATTGATGTTCCCTTCGACATGAATTGCAATTCAAGTGATGAACAGTTTGTGTTGACACTTTAGCAACGGCCATATGCATTTATGCGGCGCAGGTTGCTTTTTGTGGCGGTACAGCTGTTTCATTCTGGAATTAGTTCACACACTCAGGAGACAGTTGTTAGCATTTCATGTGATTTTCTTTGGCACAGGAACGGAGCACTTATGGGGTGACCCGTTGCTGTGAAGTTGGATGAGAACATATGAACTATGATCCCGGCAACTTCAAGACCTCAAACGCTAAAATTAAATTGAACATAGTCCAATGCTGCGCCCTAACAAATGACAGCAAAGAACAAATAAAAGAAGAGTTTTACAACAAATTGCAGGATGTATTTGGCAAATTTAAAAGTAAGGACCATACTATTTTGATAGGAGACTTTAATGCAAAAAATAGGTAGATACAACTTAGGCTTCGAGGAAACTATGGACAAACATGGGCTGGGGGAGATAAATGAAAATGGAGAGATGTTCTTGGATCTTTGCGAAGCAAACCAGTTGGTTATAGGAGGCAGCCTTTTCCAACACAACAGAATTCCAACTGCTACATGGATATCACCATACTACAGGACAGAAAACCAAATCGACCACATCTGCATTACATGGAAGCCCACAAGGTCACTTTATGATGGTTTTTGGGGTTTTTTTCGATCCAGAAGCACTTGAGCTTTCAGCTCTTCGGTTCGGTGCCATGGACATCGTAACCCTTCGGTTCGGTGCCACGAACACCGTAAATCTGGAGAACCTGTGGCCTTTCTCCCAACCCGCGGACTTAAAGCCGCACTCGCAGAGGGCTTATCGCCCATCGTCCAACGCGCTACAAACACGCTGGGCAGGCGGGCCACTTTATGATGTAAAAGCCTATAGAGGAGCAGATGTGGTCTCTGATCACCACCTTGTAATAGCTAAGTAGAGAATGAAACTGAAGAGATTCATGCGACCACACATAGTAATAGGGTGCGATAAAATGTGTGACATCTGAAGGAGCAGAAGAGAAAATATATCAGTTATCAGTTATATGAGAACTATCATCATAGCACTCCGGACATGTCCATAGGTGCTCCGATCTCCGCCTCAGCAAATCCAGCAGAGTCCAGCGACCCAACACGCCAGTTCGATGTTGATTAATCAATCTCTTTGCATATTTAGTATGTCGTTCTTTTCGGGCTGCACCAATATTGACACCCATCTCTTTCAATCGGGTCAGCGAGTGGGATTCACAGCCCTGAAACTCCTCTGTTCGGAAAGACTCTCTCAATGCGTGAAAAATGTCACTTCGATCCATGGCAGCTCCCTCTGATATTGTAGCCAAGCCAGCCAATCTATCAGCTCGTTCATTACCCTTAACTCCTGCGTGTCCAGGGACAAAAATGAAGGTGATTTCTCTGATCATCTATCTTTAACGAAGGAAACGGATTTCGTAATAAATAATCCATTTGATTCATTTTGAATTTCGAATAAGCCACCACTTCAAAAGTAGGTCACAGCTTGTCAAACGCAAACGAGTGTGCATTGTAAAAGACATATGTATATTGAATACGAAAAGGACAATTACCGTAAGCAATTATAATATTAGTTAGTTACATATTTGTATTATTCCATATCCTTTTCTATTATTTTATATATAATTTGTGATTCAATCGATAATTATACAAAGTACTATTAAATCAAGAGCCGTCGTTTAACTGTTAATTGGTTGATCACGTAGGCAGCCATCATGTTGAAATCATCAGTTACATCCCGAATCCATCTTCTCCGTGGTCCTGTTTCTCTCCCTGCCGGCATGTCTCCCTCAGTGCGATCCTCTCTCCCCCATGTCTCTCCATATGTCCAAAATATCTCAATTCTCTCTTTTCCATCTGTAGCATCAGCTAAATAGATATATTTATTTGATGTTACATGTGTGGACAATACACCAAACACGTCCATCCCTGTTCAATGTTTATGTTCGTCTCCCTATGTTGTCACTACGTCGCTAAGCAGTACTAACAAATCTACGTCAACTAGTTTCACTACGTCAATGTCTCAATCTAATGTTGCTACTGCTCATAGTAAGCAGATTTGGTGTACAAACACTACAGTCTCTACTTATGCATTTCTACAAACTTATCTATCTAAACTACCTGTCTAGTCGGTTGGCTACTACCTGGGGTTGGGGAACGGTTGTGCCCGTTCCTGGCAGACTACTACATTCCCCAGTCGACTTCGCCGGCGTCACGACGGCGAAATCCAGCCTCCTAAGAGCAGGTATAGTAATGCAGGGTAAGTAGAGTTGTAAGAGCTGAATGGGAACAAAGTCACCACACGTAATGTACGTGGTTCACCAATTACTAATTGATACTGGCCACCATGGTCTAAAGGAAACACAAATCCTGACGGGATCTCAGGAGAACCAGTGTTGAATGGGCTAAATGGGAACAAAGTCACCACACGTGATTTACGTGGCTCATCAACTGGTAAAATAATTCTGAAAACCATGGACATTGATTACTGTTTGACTATCGGTTTTATAGTATCCATACAGTTGTTATTTACTACGTGAGTATAGCTTATTATTTCCATTTGCCATACATTGCTTGCTCGATGTAATAACTCATTTTTTTATGTCTACAGCTATTACTACCTGAATTTATATCATCCTATTGAATATTTGTATTTCAGGTTATATATTTAGAGCATTTGTACTCGTTGGGTCCCTGATTTTATATTACTACATGTCTATCTAAAATTTTGTGATTTTTGTACGGATTGATGGCTCACAGGGACTCGGGTGGTCATAGAGTTGATGAGAAGCTGTGGGGCTTGGCACCACATGAGTTCCCTGGTGGACCCTTGCGTACGTTCGGTAACCGTAACGGGCCCTCCATAGCGGATTTTGCAAGGAGCGTCCGTTCCTATTGGAGACTTTACGGCCTTACGGGTGAGGAGAAGCCGTATACCATCCTGGACAATGTGTCGGCCTTCATCAGAAGTGAGCTTAGAATCCAGATGTTCACTATACACAACCCTGAGGAATTATTGACGACATTGCTTAGGTTATATGGGGACAATAGGTCGATCAGAGAGCTCCTTTCTGTCATCTACGGGGTGTTCTAAATGGATGGCGAGTCATGCCGTGATTTCTCTCATCGTTTGGCCGATTTATATTCTAAAATTACGGCAGCGCAAAAAGATGAGAGACTGGCGGTTATGGAGCCCCAAATCTTACGGGATCGGTTTGTTCATGCATTGCGTGACCCCCTGTGTGCGGCCATGTTGTTGGAGAATATATGCCAGTCTCTATCCACAACCTTCCTGCACGTTCGTGATGCAGCATTGCGTTGGGAGCGGAATCGTATCCCCGCAACATCCCCCAGCTCGATTTCTAGAATGCAACGTCGCATAGACGACCTGGAATCCAGGGTAGCAGAACGCTACTCTGAGACACGCTGCCGAATCCCTGCCAGAACCTTCCCCACTACACCTCATTCGGGGCGGAACGATTTTTTGTCAGAATCGACTACGGGGTTACGAGAGGCGCAATAGGAGGGAAAATTTGGGAGGAAATTATAGTTGCTCTTCTCTCCACAGCCACCACGCAGGACGGCGCGCACACCCCTGGGTCCCGGGGAGTTGAACCATGAAATCCAAACCCCTGATACCCATGATGTGATTGATTATGGGTTGGGTGCGGAGTACAATTTCTTGTACAGTTCAGATGGCAAGTACCAGGAGAGACAGTTATACGCATGATTCCGTCTGTTGTGAAACGCGTGAGGCACCACATTTTCTTCAAATCCGTCCCTGTATGCCAGAAATCGGGTGCCACGAAAATCCAGGTTATGATTGTAATGTGTTAGCCCATCGTGAGTCGAATGAGGTGCAGAATTTACAGCAAAATTTGGAAGACGAATGCCAGGAGAAGCACAGCGAGAAAATGATAGTATCAATCATTGGTGGGTCTGATGTTGTACATAATTTCTTACTAGATTCTCCCAGTGTACCAGAAGGCAATTCTCTGGGAAGGCAACAATTAGTATCAGTTGTCGATAGGTCAGGTGAGGAGTCAAATGTCTTACAATATTTTCCCTGTGTACAAGACGACAATTCTCAGAAAATTCAAAAGTTGATATCAGTCGTCGATGTGTCATGTGACGAGCCAAATTTCTTACTCCATTTTCCCTGTGTAGCAGAGGATGATTCTCCAGATAGAGATAAAATAGTACCTGTTATCGATGGATCTAGTGCTTAGCCAGATGCTCTCGCATATTTTCCCTGTGGAGCAGAGGATACTTTTCAGGACAAACAAAACCATCAGTCATTCGTTTGTGAGACGAGTGATGAGCAGGACATCAGACAGGATAACCCCTGTGTAATTGAGGATAGGGATCAAGAAAAGAAAGATTGCGACATGAAGGATTCCGTCGTTAGTAGTTTAGGTGAGGACCAGAAGTTAGAACATAATTTTCAATCGCCGCTCTCTGAAAAGTCTCTCTGTTCTAACGAACAACAAGTAAGGCATTTTAGTTCTGTCAATTTCAAGCAATCAGAATTAAGGCATGATGAAAATCATATACTTCAACACCATGGAACACGAAGATCAGATTCAAGGAGTACGAAAGCAACTCGTGCGAGTTCTAAGATTACTCAAATAGGGTTTAATAAAACAAACAATGCTAAAGCAAAGGAGAAACGGCAAGGACGTGACAAAACGATACGTGTTAATTCGAAAAAAATTAAACACGCATTGGATGTTTCGGATAGTAAGAGGCTTATGTTTAACCGCATGTGTGCTGACCGTAGTGGTCGGTCTGGAAGAGTGAGGAGAAAAGAAAGATGGCCTAAGTCCATCCTTAGAAGAGATACCGAAGAGTATTTAAAACAGGAGCAGGTTCAGATTTCGCCTGTACAAAAGCCAAATGAATTGCCGGTGTCTCCATCCAGTGACATGTCAACGACAACACAGGTAATTGAAGTCACTAAGATTGAGCGCAACCAAGAAGAAATAAAAAATCCGGAATCCAGCGAGTGTGCCTGTGAGCATGATAAAGGTGATTGTCTTCCAGTAGGCAATGGAAATGGGCGTAGTAAGGATAAACGTAATTCACTACGTATACGTTTAAGAATGTATGGGCCTGGTGCTAAGTCTTTGAGCATAGATTATGAGCAAAATATGAACTGCAACGCTAAATATGATTTTCAAATCTGGTCAAAATCAGATCCAGTGCAATTTGGTTCTGATGTGCAAAAGCGTGTGCAACTTGATCAAAAGTTTCTTGGTCGGATGGACAATGCGTTGTTCCATAGGAAGGTTTGCGTCGATTCCATGGCTAGGCCTGTGCAATGAAAGGCCCTGGTAGTGATTGGGTTCCTTGTGCTATTTATTAGCGCTGGTGCCCTATGTTTACATCAGCATTGTTTTCAGGGGTTGATTCCTTCAATCTACGGGCCAGGGTTTAGTCATGGCTTTCTCTATTTAATGATTGCGGTCTACGTTATCCTTGACAAATTACTTCGGGGTGGATGTAGTGGGGACGGTACACGTGATAACATTGGCATTGCTCCCAGGGATAGTCCCGTGGGAAAGGTATTTGATCATAACGAGGACAACCATGATGTCGGCGATTTGTACAAAACCACAGGAACCCGAGTTTTAAAAACAACAGGTCTGATGTCGAGGATGACATTGAACCAAATAGGGAAAATATCTGAGTTTTTATTTCAGTCCTTTGGGATTGAAGGGTGGATTGTAATGGGTAGTTCGAGAATAATGGTGAACCAAATAAAGACAATATTTGGGTCTTTGTTTGAGTCCTTGGATATTGGAGAACGGATTGTATTGCCTCATTTATTGAGGTTATCTGATGTTGAGAAAATAAGTAAATCATTCGGGAATTCGTTGGATTCCTTGGAGATTCTGGGTTGGTCGATAATATTTCATTAATGGTGGTTATATAATGAAGAGTCAAATATTGCGTATTATTTGACTCCGTTTGAGTGTTGGGTGGATTTTCATACATCGTTGAGGTTGCACTGTGTTTAACTACATATGTAAATATTTAGGGATGTTACTTGATTCCTTTGGGATTGTTGGGTGGATTTTAATACCTCAATGAGGTTGCACTTTGTTGAACTAAATATGTAACATATTTGGGATGTTATTTCATTCCTTTTGGATTGTTGGGTGGATTTTTATTGAGATTATACAATGTTGATCTAAATATTTCAAATATTTGGAGTTTTTATTGCTTCCTTTAGGTTTTTTTTTTTAGTAGACATTAGTGTCTCTGCCATATCTCTCTACAATGATGATTCACATAGGTGGATCATGGTGGCTATAATAAACTTCAATAACTATGAGATGCCGGACCGAATATGGTTAAAGATTGGGAGTTTATTCATTCCCTTGGTATGGCGGGGTGGTTAATAATACCTCGTGGAGGTTGTGTAATGTTAATAAATTATGCATTATACCTATGTTGTTTTCCATGACAATTTCCATTTGTAACTTGTTTTTTTAAATAGTTTTCAGATTGCACAACACAGACCATACAGAGTAGCTTAAAGACAGGACATAGACTGGGAGTTACCTCCACGCCCCTCCAAATACATGTAAGGAGAGGATGTCGCAGTGCACCCACCTCACATTGACTAGTTATTGGCACTGCCTGGAGCAATTGATACGCTGTTGGGTCACGTTTTGCAACGTGTGGCGCCTATATTTCTATTTCACCCATACAGTTTTGCTGATTGACTCTAATTTGCTACTATGTTTGAGCCTGAAGTATAGAGGGTATATTGTGGATATTGACCATGGTGTTCGGAATTATTTTACCAGATGATGAGCCACGTAAATCACGTGTGGTGACTTTGCTCCCATTTAGCCCATTCAACTCTGGTTCTCCTGAGATCCCGTCAGGATTTGTGTTGACTTTCGACCATGGTGGCCATTATCGATTAGTAGTTGGTGAACCACGTACATTACGTGTGGTGACTTTGTTCCCATTCAGCTCTTACAACTCTACTTACCCTGCATTACTATACCTGCTCTTAGGAGGCTGGATTTCGCCGTCGTGACGCCGGCGAAGTCGACTGGGGAATGTAGTAGTCTGCCAGGAACGGGCACAGCCGTTCCCCAACCCCAGGTAGTAGCTAACCGACTAGACAGGTAGTTTAGATAGATAAGTTTGTAGAAATGCATAAGTAGAGACTGTAGTGTTTGCACACCAAATCTGCCCACTACTAGCAGTAGCAACACTAGAACGAGACATTGACGTAGTGAAACTAGTTGACGTAGATATGTTAGTACTGCTTAGCGACGTAGTGACAACATAGGGAGACGAACATAAACACGACTGATGAACGGACGTGTTCTGAGAAGCTTATGAATAACATTACGTAATAAACAAGTATAAAGTCTTCATGAATGAGTTGGTTTTTTATTGTACTCTCGTCACCATCGTCTGTAACAAAATCACCACCCTACCACCGTAAACAGGAACAACTACAACAAATATCAGCATTCCTGAACATCCAAACTACAACAAGTTAACCGTGGTCTTGTTACACTTTTATCATAACTATCCACTCTATGTTTGCATGTACATCCTTGACTGGGTTACACATTGATCCTAGCTGCCCACTCTATGTCCACTCTATGTCCACTCTATGTCCACTCTATGTCTACTCTATGTCCACTCTATGTCCACTCTTTTCTTGCATGTACAACCGTGACAAGGTTACACTTTAACCATAGCTATTCACTCAATGTCCTCTCTATGTTCACTCTATGCTTACATGTACAACCGTGGCTGGGTTACACTTTCATCATAACTGTCCACTCTATGTTCACTCTATGCTTGCATGTACAACCTTGGTCAGGTTACACTTTCATCATAACTGTCCACTCTATGTTCACTCTATGTCCACTCTATGCCTGCATGTACAACCGTGGCTAGGTTACACTTTCATCATAACTGTCCACTCTATGTTCACTCTATGCTTGCATGTACAACCTTGGTCAGGTTACACTTTCATCATAACTGTCCACTCTATGTCCACTCTATGCCCACTCTATGCTAGCATCTGCAACCGTGGCTTACACTTTGATCATAACTGTCCGCTCTATGTCCACTCTATGTCCTCTATGTCCTCTATGTCCACTCTATGCTTGCGTGTACATGTATTTATGTATGTGTGGCTGTATATATTTATTTATGTGTGGCTCTGTGTATTTATTTATGTGTGGCTGTATGTATTTATTTATGTGTGGCAGTTTGTTTTTATAAATGAGTGGCTGTATGTATTTTTATATGAGTGGCTGTATGTATTTATTTATGTGTGGCTGTATGTATTACGTGCATGTGTTAACATACAACTAGACATTTGACCGGACATCACCAGTTAACATACAACTATACATTTGACCGGACATCACCAGTTAACATACAACTAGACATTTGACCGGACATCACCAGTTAACATACAACTATACATTTGACCGGACATCACCAGTTAACATACAACTAGACATTTGACCGGACATCACCAGTTAACATACAACTATACATTTGACCGGACATCACCAGTTAACATACAACTAGACATTTTACCGAACATCATCAGTTAACATACAACTAGACATTTGACCGGACATCACCAGTTGTCATTTCATCATTGAGAAAAGGAGAAGTCTGTATTAATTAACAATTTATTTTCTGGATAAATTTACAGCCAATGATCTATCTTTTTCTTCTTCTTCTTCGAACGCTCCATATCGACCACTTGTTAGCCACTCTTTGTGATTTGTATGTGATCTGAGCCTAATAGCGATTGTGCGTTGTGCCAGTTAGGTGCCTACAAGTAGGCCATAACGAATTCTTTTTGCAGACGATCGAATAATCATATCAACAACAGAAGAACAGCTACAACAACACATTAACAGACTCCAGTTAACATGTAATCAATACAATATGAGAATAAACATTAACAAAATCGAAGTAATGACATTCACTAGAGAAGAAAACGCTACCAATATCTCCCTGGACAATCGCCCCATTAAAACACGCCAAAGACTTTACATATTCTAGGAAGTATTTTTCAGCAAATGAAAGAATAACTAATGAAATTCAACACAGATGTAACAAAGCAAAGCAAATGATAGGACAAATGGTGCCAATTTTAAAAAGCGAACGTCACCATGAACACAAAAAAGCAATGTACAACACAATCTTTCTCCCCACATTATGCTACCAGTGCCAAACTTGGTCACTGACAACAAATGACAAAAGAAAACTTGTCACGACAGAGATGAAGTGTCTACGCAGAATGCTGGGGTAACAAGAAGAGACCGGTAGAGAAATTAAGACATCATGCAAAAAGTGGGTACAACATCAGTACCAAACTTCATCAAGAAACAACAAATTAAATGGTTCGGCCACATAAGCAGATTACCAACAGATAGTGCACATCAAAGAGCGATGTTGCTCCGATACAATGGATACAAATCAAAAGGCCAGTAACGCAAACGGTGGACCTCAGAGATAACAGAGGCCACTAAAGACACTATTTATGCAGCACAAACAAAAGTCCGTTTTATAAATCTTTTCTTATCCTGACGCTGTGAGATATAACAGGAATGGAGAAAAGACACACACAAAAATAGCAGGCCATCCCATCCGATTTCTGCGACTCTTTTTATTTACTAGGTAGCTTCCTAGGCCACTACCTCAGTCGCCTCTTACGACATGCCTTGTAGGTCACAGTGTAACTATTCTATGCTACCATTGAGGGTCCTGGCAACACACGGGTGGCCAAGGATCAAATATATAAGACAACAAAGCAGAAGCTGGGAAAACAACATCCGAAAGATCCTAATTGTCAGAGAACTGGGCTGGAAAAAAAAACAAAAGAAAAACAGCCGAACAAAGTCTGGAGTTCCCTCTTTCTGATCTATACACTTTAGGCAGCTGAGAGATACCTCTGATGATCTATGACTGGATGGAAAAACCTCTATCTGATCTTACATTTAGGCTAGATGGAGAAACCTCTGTCTGATCTCTACACTTTAGGCTAGATGCGAGAAACCTCTGTCTGATATCTACACTTTAGGCTAGCTGAGAGAAACCTCTGTCTGATCTCTACACTTTAGGCTAGCTGAGAGAAACCTCTGTCTGATTTCTACACTTTAGGCTAGCTGAGAGAAACCTCTGTCTGATCTCTACACTTTAGGCTAGCTGAGAGAAACCTCTGTCTGATCTCTACACTTTAGGCTAGCTGAGAGAAACCTCTGTCTGATCTCTACACTTTAGGCTAGCTGAGAGAAACCTCTGTCTGATCTCTACACTTTAGCTAGCTAGAAACTCTGTCTCACTTTGGTTAGCTGAGAAAACCTCTGTCTGATCTCTACACTTTAGGCTAGCTGAGAGAAACCTCTGTCTGATCTCTACACTTTAGGCTAGATGAGAAAAATCTCTGTCTGATCTCTACACTTTAGGTTAGCTGAGAGAAACCTCTGTCTGATTTCTACACTTTAGGCTAGCTGAGAAAAACCTCTTGTCTGATTTCTACACTTTAGGCTAGCTGAGAGAAACCTCTGTCTGATTTCTACACTTTAGGCTAGGGCTAGGGTTAGGGTACTTTAAGCTAGATGAGAGAAAGTCAGACAGTCAGAGTGATTTGCACGTTCATTCAACATTTGGACACATACTGACACGCATACACAGAAATACTGACACGCATACACACACATACTGACACGCATATACACACATGCATTCCTGCTCATACACACATATATTGACACGAATACACGCACATATATTGACACGCATACACACACATACATTGACACGCATACACACATGCACTTTCACTCATACACACACATACTGACACGCATGTCTTATCACCGGTATGAAATATTCATATGCCGTCTCATCAATGCACAAACATACTGACACCTACACACACGTGCACTCTCGGCAACATACACACACTCACACACAAATCGCCACACATATATCTAGCTAAGATGATATGTGTGTGTGCGTGAATAGTCAATCTGAAATAATTGAACATTACGTGACAAATGACACGCACTGAAAGCAAAGCTACAAGAGAACTACATGTGCTTAAAGTATACTTAGGACATTTATGTGCCTGATAAACTTGGCTAGTGTGTCATTGACAGGTGTCTTATCTAGAAGAGATCTTGTTTCACGGATAGCAAGAACGTCACTATAAAAACATAGATAGTTGTTTTTCATTCGATCTTCGACCTTATATTGTTTGTGTTACATTACACATTTCATATTTGCTCTTTGGTATATCTCAACTTTCAGCAGAAGGCAAGATTGATTTGGTCTTTGGTATATCTCAACTTTCAGCAGATGGTAAGTTTGACTTGCTCTTTGGTATATCTAAACTTTCAGCAGCAACGGAAAATTTAATTGAGTCTTTGGTATATCTAAACTTTCAGCAGAAGGTAAGTTTAATTCCGTCTTTGGTATGTCTCAACTTTCAGCAGATGGTAAGTTTAACTTGGTCTTTAGTAAATCTCAACTTTCAGCAGAAGTTTAACTTGGTCTTTGGTACATCTCAACTTTCAGCAGATGGTAAGTTTGACTTGGTCTTTGGTATATCTCAACTTTCAGCAGAAGTTTGCTTTGGTCTTTGGTAATCTCAACTTTCTGCAGAAGTTTGACTTGCTCTTTGGTATGTCTCAACTTTCAGCAGAAGGTAAGTTTAACTCCGTCTTTGGTATATTTCAACTTTCAACAGAAGGTAAGTTTGACTTGTTCTTTGGTATATCTAAACTTTCAACAGAAGGTAAGTTTGATTTGGTCTTTGTTATTTCCCAACTTTCAACAGAAGGTAAGTTTGACTTGGTCTTTGGTATATCTAACTTTCAGCAGAAGGTAAGTTTACTCGTCTTTGTATGCCTCAACTTTCACAGAAGGTAAGTTTAACTTGGTCTTTGTAATCTCAACTTTCAGCAGAAGTTTAACTGTCTTTGGTATCTCAACTTTCAGCAGATGGTAAGTTTAATTGACTTTAGTAATCTCAACTTTCAGCAGAAGTTTAACTTGGTCTTTGGTATATCTCAACTTTCAGCAGATGGTAAGTTTAATTTGCACTTTGGTAATCTCAACTTTCAGCAGAAGTGTTGACTTGGTCTTTGTATATCTCAACTTTCAGCAGAAGTTTAACTGTCTTTGGTATGCCTCAACTTTCAGCAGAAGGTAAGTTTAACTTGGTCTTTAGTAAATCTCAACTTTCAGCAGAAGTTTAACTTGGTCTTTGGTATATCTCAACTTTCAACAGATGGTAAGTTTAATTTGACTTTGGTATATCTCAACTTTCAGCAGAAGTTTAACTTGGTCTTTGTTATGTCTCAACTTTCAGCAGATGGTAAGTTTGACTGCTCTTTTGTATATCTAGCTTTCAGCAGAAGGTAAGTTTGACTTGGTCTTTGGTATATCTCAACTTTCATCAGAAGGAAAGTTTGACTTGGTCTTTGGTATATCTCAACTTTCATCAGAAGGAAAGTTTGACTTGGTCTTTGGTATATCTAAACTTTCAGCAGAAGTTTGACTTGGTCTTTGGTATATCTCAACTTCCAGCAGAAGTTTGACTTGGTCTTTGGTATATCTCAACTTTCATCAGAAGGAAAGTTTGACTTGGTCTTTGGTATATGTCAACTTTCATCAGAAGTTTGACTTGGTCTTTGGTATATCTCAACTTTCATTAAATTGGGTTGGACTGTACTACCCCATCCATCCCACAGTCTAGATTTTGGCATCCTCTGATTTTCATTTCATTTGAACGTATTTCTTTCTTTGATCTGAACGTGTCGCATATTTCTTTCTTTGATCTGAAAGTGCCTAATATTTGTTTTAAAAATTTGAACGTACCTCGCATTTCTTTCTTTTATCTGAACATGCCTCGTATTTCTTTCTTTGATTTGAACATGCCTCGTATTTGTTTCTTTGATCTAAACTTGCCTCGTATTTGTTTCTTTGATCTAAACTTGCCTTATGTTCTTTGATCTAAACTTGCCTTGTATTTCTTTTTTTGATCCGAATATGCCTCGTATTTCTTTCTTTGATCTAAACTTGCCTCGTATTTGTTTCTTTGATCTAAACTTGCCTCGTATTTCTTTTTTTGATCCGAATATGCCTCGTATTTCTTTCTTTGAAGTGAACATGTCTCGTATTTCTTTCTTTGATCCGAACATGCCTCGTATTTCTTTCTTTGATCCGAACATGCCTCGTATTTCTTTCTTTGATCCGAACATGCCTCGTATTTCTTTCTTTGAAGTGAACATGTCTCGTATTTCCTTCTTTGATCTGAACGTGCCTCGTATTTCCTTCTTTGATCTGAACATGCCTCGTATTTTTTTCTTTGATCTGAACGTGCCTCGTATTTCCTTCTTTGATCTGAACGTGTCTGGTATTTCTTTCTTTGATCTGAACGTGCCTCGTATTTCCTTCTTAGATCTGAACATGCCTTGTATTTCCTTCTTTGATCTGAACGTGCCTTGTATTTCCTTCTTTGATCTGAACGTTCCTCGTATTTCCTTCTTTGATCTGAACGTGTCTGGTATTTCCTTCTTTGATCTGAACGTGCTTGTATTTCCTTCTTTGATCTGAACGTGCCTTGTATTTCCTTCTTTGATCTGAACGTGCTTGTATTTCCTTCTTTGATCTGAACGTGCTTGTATTTCCTTCTTTGATCTGAACGTGCTTGTATTTCCTTCTTTGATCTGAACGTGCCTTGTATTTCCTTCTTTGATTTGCAAATGTTGACAAATGTTTCTTATATATACATTAATAATAGCTGCTACTTTGTTTTACGTATTTTCGTTTTACGAAAGGTTTTCTATGAAATCCCAAACTCACCACTTTCACTTTCTCTATATTTTTTCTTAATTATTTCAGAGAATGAAGATTATAGTTGCAATGTTGTTGTTGGTTGGAGCCTATTCCCTTGCTCTTGATATCCAGTTTGAGAAATTTAAGGAGACGCATGGCAAAAATATACCAGAACCGACAAGAGGAACTCTACAGGTACTCACACATACATTTTCACATACACACATAGGTAACAACTTACCTGTCTGAATTACACAGACAGGTAACAACTTACCTGTATCAACTACACAGATACGTTTAAGCCCTATCAAAATAATGATATTGCTGGTAGTGATGGTGGTAGTGGTGGTGGTAGTGATGGTGATAGTGGTGGTGGTAGTGATATTGGTATAGTCTGTCCATTAATTCGTAAGCACGTTTGAAATTGATTTTCTCGAAAACTACCTGTTGGATCTCAGTGATTTTTGCAAGCAGCCTTAGAATATCCATGACGCTAGAGAAATATTTTTTCCAAGAAAATTTGATGTAGTTTGAAATATTTCTTCTTCAGGTTATATTAAAATCAACCTCACCGGATTGTACACAATAGTAACAGATCTACGGTACACAGACGCGTTGTTACAAAAATACATTATGCCCACACGTTGACAAAACTCAGCCGACTTCTCACTTTTTACCATCCTTGCAATAGCTTTGAAACACCCTGTTTTATTATTCATTTCTTGTTTCAACTGCAAGATGTCAGCAGAAATATAATGAAGACACCTATGGCAAGTAATGCAGATATCACTCTGGAATCAAAATGATAAAAATAACAGAGCAGTTCACCTATTTAGGTAGCAATTTTTATCTGTTGATATATGAAAACTACCTGTTGGATCTCAGTGATTTTTGCAAGCAGCCTTAGAATATCCATGACGCTAGAGAAATATTTTTTCCAAGAAAATTTGATGTAGTTTGAAATATTTCTTCTTCAGGTTATATTAAAATCAACCTCACCGGATTGTACACAATCTACGGTACACAGACGCGTTGTTATAAAAATACATTATGGTAACATTGAAATATCGTGAGTAAATAACAATTTCACGAATTCCCGTGCACCTAACCCAGTCGACTTTGAAAGTGGAAAGCATATGACGTTATAATTGGGATACCGTTGTATAGTTATAGGTGTATCTCGCTATTTGTATGAAGCTATTGTATCATATTTGTTGGATTATCAAAACTGACATTGATATCACATTCATAATGAGTCTGAAGTGCACATTTATAACAATGCAGAAGGTTACAGTTTTACTATACCAACACTTCCGTAGGGAATCTAAGAGAGGTCATCTATATTGCGATATTCATAACCCTGAGAAACGAACGCAACTGGCGCTTGGTCTGAATAGAGAATCCTTTTCCCGATGGATTAAACAGGACACAAAGTGCACTAATGTCAAGCAAGGAAGGAAAAGAACAATTGACGACTTTGACATAGATGTCATAAGACGGGAGCTCTTGAAAATGTTTGCGACAAATCAACTTGTTACTCTCAAGAAACTGAAATTAAAACTGCAATCAGATTGCAGCATAGACATTTCTAAAAGTACTCTATGGAAAATTGTAAGAGCCGCCGGCTTCACCTTCAGAAAAACTATAGGCGGCAGGAATATTATTTGTGAAAAGCCACATTTAATTGCTGCCCGAAGTAAATACCTGAGGCAGATCCGTGAGCGGCGGAGGCAAGGCTATGATATTGTATATTTGGACGAATCCTGGGTGAATGCTCACCACACCAATGCTAAAGAATGGCAATCAGTAGACGGTGAACAGAAAAGAAAATACCAAGCAGCAAAGGCCAGCGTATTATACTAACACATGCAGGAAGCAGTGAAGAAGGTCTTGTCCATGACGCTGGACTTATTTTCCAATCAAAAAGTACCGACGGTAGGGACTACCACACATAAATGAATGGACATATTTTCAGGCACTGGATGGAGAAAGATCTACTTCCAATTCTAAACAGACCATCATGCTTGGTAATGGATAATGCATCCTATCACAACGCAGTATCAGCGGAAGACAAAGTACCAACTGCATCAAATACAAAGATCAAATTAGGACTTGGCTGCTAAGGAAAATGTCAGCTTCGATGATACATATTTGAAACCCGGTTGTTGCACCTGGTGAGGATGACAAATAAGACAAAGGTGTTTCATATTGACAAAATCATTGCGGAATACGGCCACACGTCTTTGCGACTACCTCCATATCATGCTCACCTCAATCCGATAGAGCTTGTCTGGGCTAAAGTAAAGGGCAAGTTGCCGAACAGAACAGGACGTTTAAAATGTGTGATGTTGAAGTTCTGACACGTGAGTCCTCTCAATGATAGACATGCAGTTCTGGAAGAAGTGTGTTGAACATGTGCTCGAGAGGAAGAGAGTACTGGCACCGAGATGGATTACAATTTGTCCAGCCAGTAACAATTATCAACCTCATGGAATCGTCAGATTCGGGATGATACAAATCATATTTTGATTACAGACTGAGAAATAGCAACGTATACATTTCCATATCCAAATGCGTCTACCATCATACAATTTGTGGTGAAGTTAAGACACCTTGGGGTCTAATGGTGACCGAAGGGGAGGACTAACTGTTGAAAATTGTATCAAAGTTTACGATTGCACATAAAGGGCAACACAATTAATTACTTGACCTATCAAGTTAATATGGAGATACACCTATGAATAGAATTGACATGGACAAATTCTGGGATTACTGTAAAATCTAAAATTTGAGCGCCCGTATTTGCAATTGTCATAAAAGATCAAAGGAATTCGCCGATGTGCAAAATCCGTAGCATCTATGGACTACTGGTTAGCTTTATTTTAGCGTCATGGATATTCTAAGGCTGCTTGCAAAAAATCACTGAGATCCAACAGGTAGTTTTCAGAAAATCAATTTCAAACGTGCTCACGAATTAATGGACAGACTATAGTGGTAAATATTGTACTAATGATCATAGTAGTGATGGTGTTGATCGTAGTAGTTGTCATGTAATACTTGATAGTTCTGATGGTGGTAGATGTCATGTAATACTTGATAGTTCTTATGGTGGTAGTGATGGTATTGATCGCAGTGGATGTCCTCGGGAATAATCTAAAAAATACAGAGACAGAGCAAAGAGCCAAGTCACTCCTAATGCTACAAGAGCAATATCCCACCAGCACATGAATACGCTTGTTCACATATGGCTCAGCTATAGATGCTATCAGGAAAGGAGACAGCGGAATCTACATCACACACACACGAAGAAACACAGAAACACACTCTCTGGCAGCAAGAGAAACATGCACCGTGTTTAGAGCAGAGGCAACAGCCCTCCTTGCAGCCATACAGATTTTCAACGACCAGCAGGTGTCAGCAAAATATTGCAAACTCAAGATCCGTTCTCCAGGCCATCTCATGTCCCAAACAAGACAAGCTCATTCAGGATATACGGCAGAAAATCAGCTTGCTGTCACACAAATCAGAGACAGGGATGCCAGCACACTGTCATACCAGGAAATGAAAACGCTGACAAATTGCAAGGGCTGGAGGATCTAACACAGCATCACAAACACAAAGCTTACAGAAGCAAAACTCTCCTGAAACAATCCAGAAAAATGATGTGGAGAAAAACCAATGGAGGATACAACCCAGAGCACGACAGTATAAATACAGTAAACAGAAAATACATACCACAATCTTCAGACTTAAAACAGGACATTGCAGTCTCAGGCACCCTCCATAGAATGGGACTCAGGGACTCGGCTGCCTGCACATGTGGAGCACCAAAGCAGTCCCCAGAGCTTGTGTGATTTGTAATTATGTGTAGTTGTCTGAAACTGTAGCTTGCGCTGTATTTGAATTAAATTGAGGAAAAGTAGAGCTATTCGTCAACCTCATTATTTCATCCAGGACCATCTGTATCCAGGGGCAAGACAGGTAGAGACGACTGGAGATAGTACCAGATGCAGTGGATGACCAGGACAGTCTTGCAATACTGCCCCAGCCTGATCAGTGTGAGAATGGAAATCTGGCCAACAGAAATAATCATACAAAGTAAACTATGGGGGACCTGTGAAGACCTCAAGAGCACCGTTCTGTTTATGACACATACCGGAGTAGTCGCATAGCAGAAGTTGATCGCAGAAGAAGAAGAAGCAGGAGTAGTAGTTGTCATGTAATACTTGATAGTTCTGATGGTGGTAGTAATGATGATGATGATGACAGCATGGTTGCACTGATGCTAGTGATGGTGAGAGTCATGTTGTTTAGGGCATTTGGCTGGTAGTGATAGTTATGGTGATGAAGTGGCTGTAGATGTGGTAGTGATGTTGGTGGTAGGCATTGTAATAAATATGGATGTAAATGTGGTGGTGATGTTGGTGGTAGGTATTGTAATAACTATGGCTGTAGATGTGGTAGCGATGTTGGTGGTAGGTATTGTAATAACTATGGCTGTAGATGTGGTAGCGATGTTGGTGGTAGGTATTGTAATAACTATGGCTGTAGATGTGGTAGTGAAGTAAGTGGTAGGTATTGTAATAACTATGGCTGTAGATGTGGTAGTGATGTTGGTGGTAGGTATTGTAATAACTATGGCTGTAGATGTGGTAGCGATGTTGGTGGTAGGTATTGTAATAATTATGGCTCTATACGGGGTAGTGATGTTGGTGGTAGGTATTATAATAAATATGGCTGTAGATGTGGTAGTGATGTTTGTGGTAGGTATTGTAATAATTATGGCTGTGATAATGAGAATATTGTTGATTATATTTGTCGATGGCGATAACAATAAACAGACGACAGATCTGGGAGAGTAACATGGCTTACATAGAACAACACAACATGGCGTATGCTAGAGGAGAGAACTCTTTCTTCCTGGCAGATAATCAATTCGCAGACTTGGTATGTATTCCGAAACCATGCTAACTAAAAATAAAATAATGACCATTATTTTGATAATTTGACAAATTGTTAGTGACAAAAACTGAAAAAAAAAGAAAATCAACGATAGACTGGAAGACACACAGTGGATATGATTAGGGAAAATAAAACGTTTTCAAAGACCTCTACAGAATAGACCAGGTCTTTAAATTCGCCTACCGTACCTTTTTCTTTTCGTTTCTCCAATCCTGTTTGCCTCACAGCGTCAGGTCAAGAAGAAATTTCCAAAACGAGCCCTTGTGTGCGCTTCGCAGATAGTGTCTTTCGTCGCCTCTGTTATCTCTGAAGTCCATCTTTTGCGTGGCCGGTCTTTTGTTTTGTACCCATTGTATCGGAGCATCATTGCTCTTTCAGGTGCACTGTCTGTCGGTAATCTGCTTATGTGGCCGAACCATTTAATTTGTTGTTTCTTGATGAAATCTAGTACTGATGTTGTACCCACTTTTTCCTGATGTCTTAATTTCTCAACCGTTCTCTTCTTGTTACCCCCAACTCATTCTGCTTAGACACTTTATCTCTGTCGTGGCCTACCGTACCGGACAGTTATATAGATTAGGAATAAGTTAAACATATTTCAGATAGCAGACATAACAGACATAATAAACATAACGGACATAATAGACATAACAGACATAATAGACATAGCAGACATAACAGACATAGCAAACATAACAGACATAATAAACATAACGGACATAATAGACATAACAGACATAATAGACATAGCAGACATAACAGACATAGCAAGACATAACAGACATAATAGACATAACAGACATAATAGACATAATAGACATGACATACTAGACATAATAGACATAACAGACATAATAGACATAATAGACATAATAGACATAACAGACATAATAGACATAATAGACATAATAGACATAACAGACATAACAGACATAATAGACATAATAGACATAACAGACATAACAGACATATAGCATAACAGACATAACAGACATATAGACAAATAGACATAATAGACATAACAGACATAACAGACATAACAGACATAGACATATAGACATAACAGACATAATAGACATAACAGACATCAATAGACATAACAGACATAATAGACAAAAGCATAACAGACATAATAGACATAAAGACATAATAGACATAATAGACATGACATACACTAAAGACATAATAGACATAACAGACATAATAGACATACAGACATGACATAATAGACATAACAGACATAATAGACATAATAGACATACATACTAGAACATAATAGACATAGACAACATAACAGTCATAATAGACAAAATAGACATAAAGCATAATAGACATAATAGACATAGCAGACATAACAGACATAATAACGACAAATAGACAAGACATAACAGATATAGCAAACATAACAGACATAATAGACAAAACAGATATAATAGACATAACAGACATAATAGACATAATAGACATACTAGACATAATAGACATAACAGACATAATAGACATAACAGTCATAATAGACAAAATAGACAAAACAGACATAACAGACATAGCAAACATAACAGACATAATAGACAAAACAGACATAACAGATATAGCAAACATAACAGACATAATAGACAAAACAGATATAATAGACATAACAGACATAATAGACAAAACAGATATAATAGACATAACAGACACATGTGCATATCCTGCAAGACTGTTCTTCCCTGGCGGAGCTGAGAAGCAACATGGGGTCACACCCAAATCAAACTGAAAAACTAAACGTTAATGAAACCAGATAGACCTGAAGCTGACTAGCCAGTTTGTGATCCAGAGTGTATTAAGTGCATGATGTGAGATCGCTGACAGAAAATAAGTTAGTGTAGACTGCCACATAGCCAACATTGTGATAATGTAGACATCAGTGATGGTATCATTGTGATAATGTAGATATCAGTGATGGTATCATTGTGATAATATAGACATCAATGATGGTATTATTGTGATAATTTAGACATCAGTGATGGTATTATTGTGATAATGTAGACATCAGTGATGGTATCATTGTGATAATATAGACATCAATGATGGTATTATTGTGATAATGTAGACATCAGTGATGGTATCATTGTGATAATATAGACATCAATGATGGTATTATTGTGATAATGTAGACATCAGTGATGGTATCATTGTGATAATTTAGACATCAATGATGTATCATTGTGATAGTATATACATCAGTGATGGTGTCATTGTGATAATGTAGACATACACATACTCTATAACTTCCGGTTTTAGTACAATAAATAAATAAATCAATCAATCAAGTATACCTTATTGTCAGTTAGAGCAGTCAATCATTGACTCAGTTTGACGTTATTTGTGTTTAGAGCAATCAAGAGTTCCAGAAGATGTTGAACGGATACAAGACACGAACTCAAGCAGGTAAACACCTTCTCTACCAGGCCAATGATGTCACCGATCTTCCACCTGCAGTAGACTGGAGAGACAAGGGATACGTAACACCCGTCAAAAACCAGGCATGTTTGTATATATATATATATATATATATATAAGTGTGTGTGTGTGCTCAAGTCGATGTGTCCTCATTATGTTGTAAGTTTAGTCTATAAGTTGTGTTCTCATTATGTTGTAAGTTTAGTCTATAAGTTGTGTTCTCATTATGTTGCAAGTTTAGTTTATAAGTTGTTGTGTTCTCATTATGTTGCAAGTTCTGTTTATAAGTGGATGTGTTCTTATTATGTTGTAAGTTTAGTTTATAAGTGGATGTGTTCTCATTATGTTGTAAGTTTAGTTTATAAGTGGATGTGTTCTCATTATGTTGCAAGTTCTGTTTATAAGTTGTTGTGTTCTCATTATGTTGCAAGTTCTGTTTATAAGTGGATGTGTTCTTATTATGTTGCAAGTTCTGTTTATAAGTCGATGTGTTCTCATTATGATGTAAGTACAGTTTATAAGTCGATGTGTTCTCATTATGATGTAAGTACAGTTTATAAGTCGATGTGTTCTCATTATGATGTAAGTACAGTTTATAAGTCGATGTGTTCTCATTATGATGTAAGTACAGTTTATAAGTCGATGTGTTCTCATTATGATGTAAGTACAGTTTATAAGTCGATGTGTTCTCATTATGATGTAAGTACAGTTTATAAGTCGATGTGTTCTCATCATGATGTAAGTACAGTTTATAATTCGATGTGTTCTCATTATGATGTAAGTACAATTTATAATTTATATGTGTTCAGTAACCCATGCTATAGTTATATATATCACTTAACTATACGTATCTTTTATTCAGGGAAGCTGTGGATCCTGCTGGGCCTTCTCCGCAACTGGGTCACTTGAAGGTCAAACATTTAAGAAATATGGCGCATTGATCTCGCTCTCAGAACAAAATCTCGTTGATTGTTCACAGAAACAAGGTCAGTGTTTTCATGACAACTAGTTACATCATCACCGTTTCAATGACAACTAATGACATCAATTTGTCATCGTATCCATGACAACTAGTTCGATCTATGTTCTCTGTTTCCATGACAACTATATACATCTACTTATTGTGTATCTTTTAAACTAGTTTCATTTAATTTCCTTTATCTCCATGGCAACTAGGTACATCTATTTTCTTTATTTTCAATGGCAGCAAATTACATATACTCTCTGTTTCCATGACATCCTCTTCTTCCAACGTTTTCAGACGTTGACGTGTAACATTATCAATTAGTTAGAGGTCAGATGTAGTCTGTGTGGTCATCTGTAGTCTGTGGTCAGTTGTAGCCTGTGTGGACGATGTACCTATCCAACTCTGAACTCATAAGACACTCTGTACACAAGAGTCACGACCGGTTTAATGAAAATGACGAAGAAATAAAGTATATTCTCCTTGCGAAACATGAGGCATACAGAGCCCATCAAAATGACCCATCATCGTCAGCTAAGAAAAAAGCCTTCACAGATGCTCGGATAAGGGTTCAAGAGAGAATTAAGAAAATACAAGACACCGGTTAATCAAAACATTTTATGAAATCCAGATGTATGTAGACTAACATGATTCTAGACGATTCTATGATGCCCTAAAAACTGTTTATGGCCTCAATATTCTCACCCACCCCTGTACTTGATGCAGATGGAAAGAGGCTGCTAACTGACAAGCCTCAGATACTAAACCGCTGAGCAGAACACTTCCGTTTTGTCCTCAACCTTCCATCCAACATATGTGATGAAGCCATAGAGCTCATGCCCCAGGTCACAATCAATGCCAAGCTTGATGCTCCATCTAGCTTAGAAGAGACCAAGAAGGCAATAAGGCAGATATCCAGCGGGAAGACACTGGGTGCGGACTCAACACCGACTGAAGTGTACAAAGAAGAAGGCCACATGCTGATGCTGAACTTGACAGATTTGCGTCCATTTGGAGCAGCGAACGTGTACAACAGGAACAAGGATGTCCCTATTGTCCACCTGTATAAGCAAAAAAGGCAAACACTGGACCTGCGATAATCACAGTCAGTTGCTGGCAAGATACTGGCCAGAGTCCTCCTCAATCGCTTTATCGATCACCTGGAACATGACTTACTCCCTGAGGCCCAATGTGACTTCAGAGCGGGTCGGGTACAGCAGACATGATATTTGCAGTTCCCCAAATACAGCAGAAATATGCCCCTAGTGAGCAGTACTACGATCCAGTCATAAACATTAAACACCAGCGTCTCCTGCCAGTGGACAACTTTGTCTATCTGGCAGAATCATACCAGATCGGCAAACATAGACTCTGAGGTCAACAATAGGATATCCAAAGCCATAGCTGCGTTCGGAAGGTTACGTGTCACTGTGTGGGAGCGGACAGAGATAAGCGTAGCCGCAAAGCTAATAGTCTACTAGGCTATAGTGCTAACCCCGCTGCTGTACGCCAGCGAGACATGGACAGCGTATAGCAGACTTGTAAAAAAAAATTAACAACTTCCACACAAGTTGTCTACGCAGATTACTAAAAATAAACTGGCAGGACAACATTACAGATACCGAAGTCCCCACAAGAGCAAAGATCCCAAGCTTTAACACCCTGTTGCAGAAGGCCCAAGTGAGATGGGACGGTCATGTTGTCCCGATGCATGATAAACGCATCCTAAAACAATTGATGTATGGTGAGCTTGAAGGGGGCAGATGTTCTGCTGGTGGACAGAAAAAACGCTTAAACTCTTTGACTACGTAATTCGTTTTAGCTCCTGACGAAATTATATTGCAGTGCATACTGAACTATGCAGTATACCGGCTTTGCGTCATATAAAAAATTAACGAAAGTCAGTATACCCGCTTAAAGTGTCTCTGAAATGCGTTAAAGACACTCTTAAAGTGTCTCTGAAATGCTTTAAAGACACTCTTAAAGTGTCTGAAATTCTTTAAAGACACTCTTAAAGTGTCTCTGAAATGCTTTAAAGACACTTAAAGTGTCTCTAAAATGCTTCGATATAGACAACACGTGCTGGGAATCTGTGGCACAAGATCGCCAAATGTGGCGCTGTAACAACACAAGAAGAACCCACATAGCTGAGAATCGTCGTGCCGTTGACGCACAGAGCAAACGAGCTGAGCGAAAAGGCAGAACACACAAGACCCACATGTATAACCTTGATCGCATATGTTCCTCATGTGGTAGGGGATCAGTGGCGGCTCGTGGTCATTTTTCTTGGTGGGGCCAGACACAATTTGGACTATTTACTATTATCTGTCTACTCCGGGAAGTTATTCCCTCTTTCTAGAAAAGAACAAATGCTTCTGTTCTGCAACAGATTGATATTAAAGAGAGTTGGCTATTCATCATCATCATCAAATAGCTTGTCCTGAGCAGAGCTTTGCGACTCCAACAGTAATCCAGAATTCTATCACTCATAAGCCAGATGTCCTGCCTCTGCAGCGATCATATTCAAACCATCAGTTACATCCCGAATCCATCTTCTCCGTGGTCCTCCTCTTCTCCATGCCTCCCTCCGTAAGTCCACTCCAGCCCCTCATGTCTCTCAATATGTCCAAAATATCTCAATTCTCTCTTTCCCATATGTAGTATCAGCCAGCTTTCTCTGACCCTGAGTTCCTTCTGCATAGATTCACTTGCTCTCCGCTCTGTCCATGACACACGGGTGACTCCTCTGCAACACCCATATTCAAAAGCACACATGTGCTTTTCACTGCCTCATCAAATGTCCATTCGCCACATCCACACGTTGGCTATTAAAGATCATAAAATTGAAGACAATTAAATATTTCGACCACATCAAACGATATGAGCGTCTAGAAAAAATTTTTTAAAAGCATCTAAGTGAATTGAACACGCGTGGGTGATGTTGAGTGATTTTGTAATATATAATCTCTCATCGTAACTTTGTCAGCTGTGTAAACGAAAGTTAAAGTACATTGTCGTAGACAAATTTATATTGATGGAATGGACGATTAACTTAAACTATTCTATGATGATCATGGGCGCCCTCAGGGGAGAGAGAAGAAGGGGCACTTGCCCCCCCCTGGATTGCTTGAAAATAGTCAAATAATGTTACTTTCATTACTACTCCTTGTACAAAGAATTTAATGAATGTGCCAGAAACCATACCAGCTCAGCATGGCATCGTGGGTCTCAACAAGAGCTGTTCAAGTTGATCTTCCAGAAGTCCAACTGCAAGTTCAAAACCTGCTCAGTGTAGTAAAACTTCACCGAGGTGATTCCGATAACTATTTCAGGGATATTTTTGAGAAAACAGTACAACTCGCACAGAAAGTGGATATTGAACTGATTATCCCAAGACATTGTGGAAGACAAAAGCATCGAAATAATCCGGGAACCATAAGTGTTGAAGAGTACTTCAGACAAACAGTTTACATTCCATACTTAGATTCTCTAATTAACTCAATGGAGAGTCGATTTTGTGAAGCCAACAGTGCACAATTTAACTTAGCGTTGCTACATCCTTCGAAATTGTGCAAACTGAATCGTCAAACAGTTTAAGGATATAATGTCTACTATTAATCAGGTATACCACATTGGTAATTTTGAAACTGAAGCCTTTGTTGGTTTGTTTTTTTGGAAAACGCGAGAATACAAAAGTAGCCAAGATTTCATCGACTTGTTACCTTTTACAAAGTTTTATCCGAGTGTCAGGTATGCCTTACTAGTTTTGCTAACATTACCAGCAACAACATGTACGCTTTTAGATCTACAATGTCAGATGAACGTCTGTCTGGATTGTGCATGTTAAGCGTACACAGAGACAAAGTGAACTGCAACAAAAAGACTTTATGGACAAAATTGTAGATATGTTTGGTAGCGATAACAGACGACTCCAGTTCTTGTTTAAAGAATACATTTTATTTTAAATTTATGTTGTAATATTTTTTGTTATATACATATATTGTGTTCATAAAAATTTTGTTGCTACAGTATGCCCTTCATTACTACAATGTCCTGTCCGTTCGTTCACCATACAAATACGCTACAGTAAATTAAAACTACATTAAAACATTACTAAAATTATTTTGCCCCCCCCTAGAAAATTTTCTGCGGGCGCCTCTGATGATGATTAGTAACTTATTTCTATTATTTTCTATAATTTTATACTATGTTTATATATAATTCGTGATTCAATCGATATTCAAATTTAATCAAGAAATGAGTTGACGAGTAAGAATACATTAGCTACCGGATGAATGAAAATGACGTAATTGTTTTAACAATTATCATTGCGGTAGACGTCAAAGGTACGCAATGTTGCATCGTAGATAGACACATTTTTAAATGAGCTACTGAAAAATATTTCGCTGCAATATGCGTGATTGTATTCAGACTGTATATAATATTTTTAAATAATATTTTATATATTATTATGATCGTTAGGTTATTATGATATAATATTTACATTTTAGTGTTATACGAGTGTATTCAACTTTCAAAGCTAATCCGTGTCAAGTTAAAAGTAATATTTATGAAGACATAATTTATAAAATAATAAATACACGTTACTCATTTTTGGTTTGAGGGCGGACCTAACTGGCCCTTAATGACCAGGGGCGTATACTAATTAGGGAGGAAAGATGCTGAATTTCAGATTTCACACTGCGTGATGTTTTATTTTCTTTATATATGAACTTTCAAAGCTAATCAGTATCACGTTGAACGTAATAATTATAAACAAATGATTTCCAAAATTAATTAGTACACGTTACTCAAAATGTTTGGTGGGGCCGGGTCCCACTGGCCCTTAATGACGAGCCGCACCTGCTAGGATTGGACGCTACAGTCACCTCTGCACACACCAGTGAGGTTCAGCAGCCCACGTTTGAGGCTATTGTCATCATTGTTTGCGATAAACGGCTATCATCATCACATATCTACATTAGTTAGTGGTTTCATTATTTTCCGCAGACAACTATTTTCAAATGCATTCAACTTTCATTATCTTCAGTAATTTTCCAACTCTCGCTGTCATATCTTAGGAGTGATACAACATTGGAATTGAAAATTCTTAATTTAGTTTTAAATTATATAACTTGCAGTTCCATATTTTATTTAGACTTTTAAAGTTGATGTTGCTTTGACAATTCGTAGCATCATTTATATTTTTTGCATTTGCATCTTCCATGCAGTTAAACTTGTTATCTAAATCGGTGACCTGCTCTGTTATTTTATCATTTTAGATTTCAGCATATTTGCATTACTTGTCATAGGTGTCTTCATTATATTTGTCCTTTCATAGCTTATCTGCAGTCCAACTTTTGATGCTATTGATAGGTTATTTGTTTTTTCTTTGCATATAGTGGTTGTGTTTATTTCATAAGGCAATATCATCTGCAAAATCCAAATCTTCTAGTTGATTGTTTTTCACACAGTCGATGCCAGTTTCTCTCCTGCTATATTTCGTCATCATCTAGTCAATGGCTACTCGAAACGATATGCACGATAAAATGCAATCTTTATTTACTTCGGTTTCAATTATAAATCCGTTGCTTTGCGCATCGTCAGCGTGAGGCGCACAATATGAACCATTATTCCGAAGCAGGACTTTTTGGCGCCGCTGTTTTGGATCGACCGTTTTGGCGCGACCGTTTTGGCGCTGGATTTTTTTGGCGCAGAGCCGTTTTGGCGCGACCGTTTTGGCGCAGGATTTTTTTGGCGCAGAGCCGTTTTGGCGTCATTTAAAAATAACTTCATATTTAACTTAATGTTTATAAATAACTGTTTTCAATAAATTATAAAATTTTAATAAATCCAATGCAATGCAAAATATATCAATTAAAAAACGTTTAACGAATACTGTTAAATATTTTACTTAAATGCAAATAATCAACTTATAAAACTTGAATAAAGTTTAACGAATCTTGTTCAATATTTTACCTTTAATAAGTTTTCAGAAAGTCCGTGTTTTTAATCCATCAAAAAATTATGCGCAATTCCTCTTAGTTTCAGTTTCAGTTTGGAATATCTTCATTGTACTCCGGACATGTCCATAGGTGCTCCGATCTCCTTCGCAATATCTCCATCAGCGTCCAGCGACTGACCGTACCAGTTCTATTTTGATTGATGAGCCTACTCGTATACCTGTTGTACCGTTCTTTTCTTGCCCCACCAATCTTCAAACCCAGTTCTCGCAATCTAGTAGTTGACGTGGATTGGTTTAGATGAAGGTCGCCAGAACTTCTTGGAATGGTCTGCACTGAACTTATCGAACACATAAAAGTATCCTTCGTGATTCAACTTTTGTTTGCCACGCTTTGACGGAACATTTTCCATTTTAATGGGTTCACAGAATTATAATAATAGTATGTGATAAATTTATCTAATTCTACTTATTTTGAGATTGAGTCTAGAACATTCTTACACTTTTATAGACTAAAAGCGCACGTGTGATTAGGCAGAAGCGGCAAATACCGGTTTAGGTCACTTTACGGGTAAACGGGTCAAGCTATTAACATTTGGAAGGGGCAGGATTTCTGACATTTGCGATGGACAAGATGTGACACTCAGTCGGTGAGCGTGTCAATTCTCGATCATCTCAAATGAAACGGCTGATGATATAATTCAGACACCTGGCATTTGTTCCAATAAACGCTGATGTATAAGTATATTGTTTCATTAGAGTTAATCTACATGTACACTCAAAATTAAAATAATATTAAGGTTATTGAAATTTATTGAGGAATCTGTGCGCCAAAACGTCCTGTGCCAAAACGTCCTGCTCCAAAACGTCCTGCGCCAAAACAGTCGCGCCAAAACGGCGGCGCCAAAAGTCACGTACCGCCATTATTCGTACTCTAGATAACGTTTATTTTTATGATTGGTATTCCATAACATCTCAGATATTCCACAGATAGATTCGGTGCAGACTATCAACAACTTTTTCGAAATATAATATGAAATTTATGATTTGCAATTGTTGATTCTCAATGTGTCCTTCTAAAATAGGTCTTTGGGTAATTGTTAGGTCTTAGCAGATACTACCAGAAATAAAACCAGATTCTGTCAAGGTCGTATCCCTTCTTTTTATTCCATTTTTAAAGTTTTCGCCCAAAACAAAAAGTCTAGGACATTACTGGTCACTCTCCAGTTGTTGCAATATTTGAGATCACATTACTGGTCACTCTCCAGTTGTTGCAATATTTGAGATCACATTATTGGTCACTCTCCAGTTGTTGCAATCTTTGAAATTACATTACTGGTCACTCTCCAGTTGTTGCAATCTTTAAGATCACATTACTGGTAATTCTCCAGTTCTTACAATCTTTGAGATCACATTACTGGTCACTCTCCAGTTGTTGCAATCTTTGAGATCACATTACTGGTCACCCTCCAGTTTTTGCAATCTCTGAGATCACATTACTGGTCACTCTCCAGTTGTTGCAATCTTTGTGTTCACATTTTAAGGGCAGATTTTAACAGTCATTCGCTTCTTCCATTGCTGTAAGATTGTTTCTTCTTCCCATATTTTATTAAAACGATCTTGCATCTGGCTAACTACTGCTTTTTGTTCCTATATTTTATTAAATAGATCTTTTGCCTGGCTAATTACTGTTTTTTCTTCCTATATTTTATTAAATAGATCTTGCACCTGGCTAATTACTGTTTCTTGTTCCCATATTTTAATAAATAGATCTTGCGCCTGGCTAATTACTGTTTTTTCTTCCTATATTTTATTAAATAGATCTTGCACCTGGCTTACTGTTTCTTGTTCCCATATTTTATTAAATAGATCTTGCACCTGGCTAATTACTCTTTCTTCTTCCTATATTTTATTAAATAGATCTGGCACCTGACTAAGTGCTGTATTATCTGTCGCTTTGAACATTTCTACATTTCATAAAAATAACATGCTCTTGATCTATCTAATTCTTTTACTTGCAGGAAACATGGGGTGTTCTGGAGGTCTAATGGACCAAGCTTTTACCTACATAGAGGTCAATCAAGGTCTTGATACTGAAGCCTCTTATCCTTACGAGGTGTGGTTAGTATAGAATATATTTTCTCTTTTTGGCATCATTATAGACTTGGTCAGAAAACATGCAACTACACTACACACTAGTAATTAAAGACTTGGTAAGAAAGTATCCTACTCATCATCATCAAGGTGCGTATCCTTTATAGGACGTTGCTCTCTTTGCAGCACATCTGAAATTCGCTCTGTCTCTTGCCAGTTCACCCACTTCGTCGATGGTCATGTTCATGGTTTCTTAAATATCTTGTAGCCATCTTCTTCTTGGTCTGCCTCTGCGTCCTGGGACCCTGCCTTCTAGTATTGTTCTTTCCAGGTCATCGTGACGCTTGATGGGACCAAAGTGTGTAATTTTTCTGTATAGCATGTTGTTTATCAGCCAATTCTCTTTAACATTTAGTTCTTTCAGGACATCAGTGTTCTTTCTTTTTCTGTCCATGGTATTCGTAGGATCTTTCTGTAGCATTTAGTTTCGAAGGACTGGATTTTCGTTCTTAATTTCTGTGTAATAGTCCATGATTCACAACCATAAGTAGCCACTGGGAAAATGCATGCTCTCAATATTGAGTGAGAACCATGCCACTGCTGCTTTGGTAGGGTTGACTAGTGCACCTGAGACATCATACCAGTCTGTGATGCGGTCTAGTTCCCTCTGTATCTCACCGGCAATTGCATCCCTGTCTTTCCAAGTAGTCAATAAAGCTTGAGTATAGATCTACATTATGCTCTCTAGATTTTTCTATTATTTTTCTCATGTTAAATGTATGGTCACGTGTACCTCTGTTCCATCTAAACCCAGCCTGTGTTATGTTGATATTTTCTTCCATTTTCCTATACAGTCTTCCATAATAATTTTTAATAAAATTTTACTTGCGTAGCTTATCAATGTCACTGTTCTATAGTTGGTACATAATTTGGTGTCTCCTTTTTAGGTATTGGGATAAATATTAATCTTTTCCATTCCTTTGGCCATATTCCTGTTTCCCATACCTTTTTGCATGTTGCATGATATATTTTTATGTTTTGCTCTCCTCCTGCTTTGATAACTTATGTTGAAATATTATCACATCCTGTTGATTTTCCCATCTTCAAGCTTTTATTGCCCATTCAACTTCCTCTAGCGTTGGTTCTGGTTCTTTCTCTGTGATTATTTCAGTGTTCGCTCTATTGTCCTTTTCACCTCTGTTCATATACATTTCGCTGCAATATTTTGTCTATCTATTGACAATTTCTGCTTGTTCTGTTAGGGTTGTTCCCATATTATCTTTTATTGCATTTAGTTTTGGTTTAAACGTTATGGTCATTGATTTTATTTCTTTGAACATTTCCTGCTCTCTTCCTTTCTTCTGGTGTTCTTCTAACCTTGCACAACAATTTTGTAGGTATTGCTTTTTATCTCTTCGTATGTTCTTTCTTATTTCTTTTGTCATATTTTTGTAGGCCAACCTATTTTCTTCCTTCGCTATTCCTGTGCCTTTTCTCTCTTCTCTGTTGTATTAACTCTAGTGTATCGTTTACAATCCACTCATTCTTTCTGTGTTTTCTTTGTGGAACCATATCTTTGGCTGTCGACATATCTCTAGCATGTGTGGTCAACTCATCTGGTGTCATCTCTTCTTCGACTGTCATCAGTATTTTAAATCTGTTCTTTACTTCTACTCCGTATTCCTCTAGGATTTTATTAGCGTCAAAACACACTGTGTTAGTTTCTTCTCTATTTTTCTGAGCTTAAATTTTATCCTCATCCTACTACACATTAGTAATTTTAGACTTGATAAGAAAGTATCCTACTACACACTAGTAATTATAGATTTAATTAGAAAGTATCCTACTCATCATCATCAGGTGACGTCTTCACATCGAAGGTTAGCGGCAATGAATCTCAGCATCCTCTGTCTTTCGCCTTGGTGTTGCACACTGCCAGACTGTAACCTGTCCATTTCTTAAAGTTTCCCTCCCACTTATCTCTCAGTCTTCCTCTTGCTCTTCCCCCTCAACTTTCCCCTCTAGTAAATATTTTATCATGGTGTCATGTCTTTTATGTACCTCAAAATACTTTACTTGTCTGAATTTATTTCCTTAATAATTGTTTCTTCATGCCTAGTTTTCCTAAAACTTGTTTGTCTGTTTTTCTGTCCATGAAACTCTGCCTATTCTTCTATATATCCACATCTCAAATGCATCAATTCTGTCTTCTAACTGTTTGTTCATTGTCCATGTTTCCGAGCCTTACATTACTACACACTAGTAATTTATAGATTTGAAAAGAAAGTATCCTACTACACACTAGTAATTTATAGACTTGGTAAGAAAGTATCCTACTACACACTAGTAATTTATAGACTTGGTAAGAAAGTATCCTACTACACACTAGTAATTTATAGAATTGATAAGAAAGTATCCTACTACACACTAGTAATTTATAGACTTGATAAGAAAGTATCCTACTACATACTAGTAATTTATAGACTTGGTAAGAAAGTATCCTACTACACACTAGTAATTTATAGACTTGGTAAGAAAGTATCCTACTACACACTAGTAATTTATAGACTTGATAAGAAAGTATCCTACTACACACTAGTAATTTATAGACGTGATAAGAAAGTATCCTACTACACACTAGTAATTTATAGACTTGGTAAGAAAGTATCCTACTACACACTAGTAATTTATAGACGTGATAAGAAAGTATCCTACTACACACTAGTAATTTATAGACTTGATAAGAATGTATCCTACTACACACTAGTAATTTATAGACTTGGTAAGAAAGTATCCTACTACACACTAGTAATTTATAGACTTGGTAAGAAAGTATCCTACTACACACTAGTAATTTATAGACGTGATAAGAAAGTATCCTACTACACACTAGTAATTTATAGAATTGATAAGAAAGTATCCTACTACACACTAGTAATTTATAGACTTGGTAAGAAAGTTTCCTACTACACACTAGTAATTTATAGACTTGGTAAGAAAGTATCCTACTACACACTAGTAATTTATAGACTTGATAAGAAAGTATCCTACTACACACTAGTAATTTATAGACGTGATAAGAAAGTATCCTACTACACACTAGTAATTTATAGACGTGATAAGAAAGTATCCTACTACACACTAGTAATTTATAGACGTGATAAGAAAGTATCCTACTACACACTAGCAATTTATAGACGTGATAAGAAAGTATCCTACTACACACTAGTAATTATAGACTTGATAAGAAAGTATCCTACTACACACTAGTAATTTATAGACGTGATAAGAAAGTATCCTACTACACACTAGTAATTTATAGACTTGGTAAGAAAGTATCCTACTACACACTAGTAATTTATAGACTTGGTAAGAAAGTATCCTACTACACACTAGTAATTTATAGACGTGATAAGAAAGTATCCTACTACACACTAGTAATTATAGACTTGGTAAGAAAGTATCCTACTACACACTAGTAATTTATAGACGTGATAAGAAAGTATCCTACTACACACTAGTAATTATAGACTTGATAAGAAAGTATCCTACTACACACTAGTAATTTATAGACTTGATAAGAAAGTATCCTACTACACACTAGTAATTTATAGACTTGGTAAGAAAGTATCCTACTACACACTAGTAATTTATAGACTTGGTAAGAAAGTATCCTACTACACTCTAGTAATTTATAGACTTGATAAGAAAGTATCCTACTACACACTAGTAATTTATAGACGTGATAAGAAAGTATCCTACTACACACTAGTAATTTATAGACTTGGTAAGAAAGTATCCTACTACACACTAGTAATTTATAGACTTGATAAGAAAGTATCCTACTACACACTAGTAATTTATAGACTTGGTAAGAAAGTATCCTACTACATACTAGTAATTTATAGACGTGATAAGAATGTATCCTACTACACACTAGTAATTTATAGACTTGATAAGAAAGTATCCTACTACACACTAGTAATTTATAGACTTGGTAAGAAAGTATCCTACTACACACTAGTAATTCATAGACGTGATAAGAAAGTATCCTACTACACACTAGTAATTTATAGACTTGGTAAGAAAGTATCCTACTACACACTAGTAATTTATAGACTTGGTAAGAAAGTATCCTACTACATACTAGTAATTTATAGACTTGATAAGAAAGTATCCTACTACACACTAGTAATTTATAGACTTGGTAAGAAAGTTTCCTACTACACACTAGTAATTTATAGACTTGGTAAGAAAGTATCCTACTACACACTAGTAATTTATAGACTTGGTAAGAAAGTTTCCTACTACACACTAGTAATTTATAGACTTGGTAAGAAAGTATCCTACTACACACTAGTAATTTATAGACTTGGTAAGAAAGTATCCTACTACACACTAGTAATTTATAGACGTGATAAGAAAGTATCCTACTACACACTAGTAATTTATAGACGTGATAAGAAAGTATCCTACTACACACTAGTAATTTATAGACTTGGTAAGAAAGTATCCTACTACACACTAGTAATTTATAGACGTGATAAGAAAGTATCCTACTACACACTAGTAATTTATAGACGTGATAAGAAAGTATCCTACTACACACTAGTAATTTATAGACGTGATAAGAAAGTATCCTACTACACACTAGTAATTTATAGACGTGATAGAAGTATCCTACTACACACTAGTAATTTATAGACTTGATAAGAAAGTATCCAACTACACACTAGTAATTTATAGACTTGGTAAGAAAGTATCCTACTACACACTAGTAATTTATAGACTTGGTAAGAAAGTATCCTACTACACACTAGTAATGTATAGACTTGGTAAGAAAGTATCCTACTACACTCTAGTAATTTATAGACTTGATAAGAAAGTATCCTACTACACACTAGTAATTTATAGACGTGATAAGAAAGTATCCTACTAAAACTAGTAATTTATAGACGTGATAAGAAAGTATCCTACTACACACTAGTAATTTATAGACGTGATAAGAAAGTATCCTACTACACACTAGTAATTTATAGACTTGGTAAGAAAGTATCCTACTACACACTAGTAATTTATAGATGTGATAAGAAAGTATCCTACTACACACTAGTAATTTATAGACTTGGTAAGAAAGCTTCCTACCCATGTGTTCCTGGGCTCATGAAGTGGAGCACAGAATAGTAACAATGCGATCTACAAGGCATGTCGTAAAGGCAGCTAAGGTGGGGTTTGGCGTAGGGCTGGCTACCTATCCAGTAGATTATTTTAGCCTCAAAATCCAACCAACCATGAACAAGTCACATAAAATAACATAATAACTGTGCCAACCAAAGGAAAGGAAGCTCGTCTAGAAGAGGTATGAAACGTTGCAAAGAAAGACGCAAGGAATCTGCACAGCAGATAATCTTCCTTTCGCCTAGGAAAAGCTGTAGAATTGGAACCTGGAATGTTAGAAGTATGTATGAAATGAGAAAGACAGCATAGGTTGTAAATGAGATGAAATACAACGGGGTTGGTATCTTTGGATTATGTGAAGCTAGGTGGAACAACATCTAAACACAGGAGAAACAATTCTGTTCTCAGGCACATGGAAGAAAATGCCCCTAGTGAAAGTGTGGCTTTAATGCTATCTCTATAGAAGCGGAGCATACACTAATAAAGTGTGAAGCAGTGAGCCTAGGATAATAACAGCAGCATTCCGAACCACCAAAGAAAGTATTCTTGAATGTGACCCAGTGTTATGCACCTTCCAACGATAAAGAGGAACAAGTTAAGAGAATTTTACATAAAACTTCAAAATACTATAGGTAATTAGAGAATTGGCAACATGAAAATTCTGATGGGTGCCCTCAATGCCAAGATTGCGGCGGACAACATAGACTATGAGTAGATCATGGGGAAAAAGGGACTAGGGGTGGAGAACGAAAATGGAGAACTATTCACCAACTTCTGTGCAGCAAATTGTATCCCACAATCTATCTAAATCACACCATTTTTCTCAACCACACAATCTTTCTCAACCACATAATTCATCTCAACCACACAATCTATCTCAACCACACAATCTATCTCAACCACATAATCTTTCTCAACCACACAATCTATCTCAACCACACAATCTATCTCAACCACACAATCTATCTCAACCACACAATCTATCTCAACCACACAATCTATCTCAACCACACAATCTATCTCAACCACACAATCTATCTCAGTCACACAATCTATCTCAACCACACAATCTATCTCAACCACACAATCTTTCTCAACCACACAATCTTTCTCAACCACACAATCTATCTCAACCACACAATCTATCTCAACCACACAATCTTTCTCAACCACACAATCTATCTCAACCACACAATCTTTCTCATCCACACAATCTATCTCATCCACACAATCTATCTCAGTCACACAATCTATCTCAGTCACACAATCTATCTCAGTCACACAATCTATCTCAGTCACACAATCTATCTCAACCACACAATCTATCTCAACCACACAATCTATCTCAGTCACACAATCTATCTCAGTCACACAATCTATCTCAGTCACACAATCTATCTCAACCACACAATCTTTCTCAACCACACAATCTATCTCATCCCCACAGTCTATCTCAGTCACACAATCTATCTCAACCACACAATCTTTCTCAACCACACAATCTTTCTCAACCACACAATCTATCTCAACCACACAATCTATCTCAGTCACACAATCTATCTCAGTCACATAATCTATCTCAATCACACAATCTTTCTCAACTACACAATCTTTCTCAACCACACAATCTTTCTCAACCACACAATCTATCTCAGTCACACAATCTATCTCAGTCACACAATCTATCTCAGTCACACAATCTATCTCAGTCACACAATCTATCTCAGTCACACAATCTATCTCAGTCACACAATCTATCTCAGTCACACAATCTATCTCAACCACACAATCTATCTCAGTCACACAATCTATCTCAGTCACACAATCTATCTCAACCACACAATCTATCTCAGTCACACAATCTATCTCAGTCACACAATCTATCTCAGTCACACAATCTATCTCAGTCACACAATCTACCTCAACCACACAATCTTTCTCAACCACACAATCTTTCTCAACCACACAATCTATCTCAACCACACAATCTATCTCAACCACACAATCTATCTCAACCACACAAATCTATCTCAGTCACACAATCTATCTCATCCCCACAGTCTATCTCAACCACACAATCTATCTCAGTCACACAATCTATCTCATCCCCACAGTCTATCTCAACCACACAATCTATCTAAACCACACAATCTCCTCTACTACAACACAATCTTCTCTACTAGAACACAATCTCCTCTACTACAACACAATCTTCTCTACTAGAACACAATTCTTCTCTAATGCAACACAATCTTCTCTACTACAACACAATTCTTCTCTAATGCAACACAATCTTCTCTACTACAACACAATTCTTCTCTAATGCAACACAATCTTCTCCACTACAACACAGTTCTTCTCTAATGCAACACAATTCTTCTCTACTACAACACAATCTTCTCTACTAGAACACAATCTCCTCTACTACAACACAATCTTCTCTACTACAACACAATTCTTCTCTAATGCAACACAATCTTCTCTACTACAACACAATTCTTCTCTAATGCAACACAATCTTCTCCACTACAACACAGTTCTTCTCTAATGCAACACAATTCTTCTCTACTACAACACAATCTTCTCTACTAGAACACAATCTCCTCTACTGCAACACAATCTTCTCTACTACAACACAATTCTTCTCTAATGCAACACAATTCTTCTCTAATGCAACACAATTCTTCTCTAATGCAACACAATTCTTCTCTACTACAACACAATTCTTCTCTAATGCACACAATCTTCTCACTACAACACAGTTCTTTTCTACTACAAAAAATCTCTTGTCTAGCCTGCCCTATCAGTTGATATGATCAACATGAACAAGAGGGGGTCTGTGTGAGATATACATGAACAAGAGGTGGTCTGTGTGAGATGATCAACATGAACAAGAGGTGGTCTGTGTGAGATGATCAACATGAACAAGAGGTGATCTGTGTGAGATGATCAACATGAACAAAAGGTGATCTGTGTGAGATGATCAACATGAACAAGAGGTGATCTGTGTGATATGATCAACATGAACAATAGGGGGTCTGTGTGAGATCAACATGAACAAGAGGTGGTCTGTGTGAGATTATCAACATGAACATGAGGTGGTCTGTGTGATGTGATTAACATAAAAGAGCGGTGGTTCAAGTAAGTTTGATGATATCATAGATAATGTGTCACTACAGGATGGCAAATGTCGATTCAGTGCTGCCAATGTTGGAGCTAACGATACTGGTTTTGTCGACATTACGTCCAAGGATGAGGATGCACTACAGGCAGCTGTGGCTAACATTGGACCAATCTCTGTGGCTATCGATGCCGGCCATTTAACCTTTCAGGTGAGAAACAATAGCACTCTACTTGTAATGGTACTGTCTTAGAGTGCGACATGTGCGGAAATGTATTATAATGTGAGATGTGTGGTAATGTATTAGAGTGTAAGATGTGTGGTAATGTATTAGAGTGTAAGATGTGTGGTAATGTATTAGATGTAAGATGTGTGGTAATGTATTATAATGTAAGATGTGTGGTAATGTATTATAATGTGAGATGTGTGGTAATGTATTAGAGTGTAAGATGTGTGGTAATGTATTATAATGTAAGATGTGTGGTAATGTATTATAATGTGAGATGTGTGGTAATGTATTAGAGTGTAAGATGTGTGGTAATGTATTATAATGTAAGATGTGTGGTAATGTATTATAATGTTAGATGTGTGGTAATGTATTATAATGTGAGATGTGTGGTAATGTATTATAATGTGAGATGTGTGGTAATGTATTAGAGTGTAAGATGTGTGTAATGTATTAGAGTGTGGATGTGTGTAATGTATTATAATGTGAGATGTGTGGTAATGTATTATAATGTGAGATGTGTGGTAATGTATTAGAGTGTAAGATGTGTGGTAATGTATTATAATGTGAGATGTGTGGTAATGTATTAGAGTGTAAGATGTGTGGTAATGTATTAGAGTGTGGGATGTGTGGTAATGTATTATAATGTGAGATGTGTGGTAATGTATTATAATGTGAGATGTGTGGTAATGTATTAGAGTGTAAGATGTGTGGTAATGTATTAGAGTGTAAGATGTGTGGTAATGTATTATAATGTGAGATATGTGGTAATGTATTATAATGTGAGATGTGTGGTAATGTATTATAATGTGAGATGTGTGGTAATGTATTATAATGTGAGATGTGTGGTAATGTATTAGAGTGTAAGATGTGGTAATGTATTATAATGTGAGATGTGTGGTAATGTATTATAATGTGAGATGTGTGGTAATGTATTAGAGTGTAAGATGTGTGGTAATGTATTAGAGTGTGGGATGTGTGGTAATGTATTATAATGTGAGATGTGTGGTAATGTATTATAATGTAAGATGTGTGGTAATGTATTATAATGTAAGATGTGTGGTAATGCATTAGAGTGTAAGATGTGTGGTAATGTATTATAATGTGAGATGTGTGGTAATGTATTATAATGTAAGATGTGTGGTAATGTATTATAATGTGAGATGTGTGGTAATGTATTATAATGTGAGATGTGTGGTAATGTATTATAATGTGAGATGTGTGGTAATGTATTAGAGTGTGGGATGTGTGGTAATGTATTATAATGTGAGATGTGTGGTAATGTATTATAATGTGAGATGTGTGGTAATGTATTATAATGTGAGATGTGTGGTAATGTATTAGAGTGTAAGATGTGTGGTAATGTATTAGAGTGTAAGATGTGTGGTAATGTATTAGAGTGTAAGATGTGTGGTAATGTATTAGAGTGTAAGATGTGTGGTAATGTATTAGAGTGTAAGATGTGTGGTAATGTATTATAATGTGAGATGTGTGGTAATGTATTATAATGTGAGATGTGTGGTAATGTATTATAATGTGAGATGTGTGGTAATGTATTATAATGTGAGATGTGTGGTAATGTATTAGAGTGTAAGATGTGTGGTAATGTATTAGAGTGTGGATGTGTGTAATGTATTATAATGTGAGATGTGTGTATGTATTATAATGTGAGATGTGTGGTAATGTATTATAATGTGAGATGTGTGGTAATGCATTAGAGTGTAAGATGTGTGGTAATGTATTAGAGTGTGGGATGTGTGGTAATGTTATTAGTGTGTGAGATGTGTGGTAATGTATTTATATGTATATGTGCTTTTGAATATACGTTTGGTTATTGGTTATTGGTTACTAAACTGACGTCATTGCACTCGGGCAGACCCATAGGTGCTCAGTCTCCCAACAGATATCGAAGAGTATGCATACTGATGGTTCCTGTGGCTCGCTGATTAAACACACCTCTCACTCTGCCTCTCAGGCATCCAGTTCGACTTGAACAACGGTAACTCCAAACTGCTTAAATCGCTTGATCGATTTAACATCGATATTAGTGTCCTCATCCAACAGAGAGTCTCGAAGAGACCGAAGAAATAAGTGTTACAGAAGAGTCCTTCGTATATCTTGGACAACAATTATTAGAGTGTGAGATGTGTGGTGATGTATTGGAAATAATCAAATTAGAAAAGCTATTTTTAACTGAAATGGTAGTAAGACTTTCCAATGTTTAATCTAGACATAATATTGAACTAATCTAAACGTTGACATAATCTAGACGTAATATTGACATAATCTATACGTAATTTTGACATAATCTAGACATAATATTGACATAATCTTGACGTAATATTGACATAATCAAGACGTAATATTGCAGTAATCTAGACATAATCTTTACGTAATATTGAAGTAATCTAGACGTAATATTGACATATTCTAGACGTATCATTGACGTAATCTAGACGTAATATTGACATAATCAAGTCGTAAAATTGACATAATATTGACGTTATAATGACATAATCAGGACGTAATATTGCAGTAATCTGGCGTAATATTGACGGAATTTCTCCATACTGCTTTATCCTGGGCAACTCGCTCAATCTCCTCTATGGAACTGAGACCGATATTTCCTGCCTCTCTCAGCAAGTTCGTTTCAGGGTCTCCTAGGTCGACCTCTCTTTCTTGAACCCTTTGCATCCCACTTCAATGCCTGCTTTGATATTCGTTGATCATTTCTCCTCAAGGTGTGTCCAACATATCTCCATCTTCTCTTTCTTATAACAGTTGTCACTAGTGGTTGACCAGACATGTCTCTGATTTCATCACTTCTTCTGAATTCGTTCCATTTTATATTCATTATTTTCGCAGACATCTATTTTCAAATGCATTCAACTTGCTTTCTATATCTTTAGTCATTTTCCAACTCTCTCTGGCATATGTTATGATTGATACAACATTTGAATTGAAAATTCGTAATTTAGTTTTAATACTTTACAACTTGCAGTTCCATATTTTATTTAGACTTTTAAAAGCTGATATTGATTTGCCAAATCGTATCATAATTTCGTTTTTAACATTTCCTGTGCAATCAAAATTGCTACCTAAATAGGTGAACTGCTCTGTTATTTTTATCACTTTAGATTCCAGTGTGATATCTGCATTGCCATAGGTGTCTTCATTATATTTGTTTTTTCACAGCTTATCTGTGTCTTCATTATATTTGGTTTTTCATAGCTTATCTGCAGTCCAACTTTTGATGTTATAGATGACAAGTTGTATGTTTTCTTTGCATATCTTGGTTGTTTCTACTTAACAAGGCAATATCATCTGCAAAATTCAAATCTTCCAGTTGACTATTTTCTACCCAATCGATGCCAGTTTCGCTCCTGCAACATTTTCACATCACCCAGTCAATGGCCACTCCAAACAATAGCGGAGATAGAATACAGCCTTGCTTTTCTCCGGTTTCAACCATAAACCAGTCGCTGTGTCCACCATCAGTGTGAACTGCACACTGTGAACCATCATAGAGGCTCTTATTCCATAGCATCTCAGAATATTCCACAGAGAGATTCTGTGTAGACTATCAAAGGCTTTTTAAAATCGATGAAATTTAGTATAAGTGGTTGTTGCTTCTCAATATGTTCCTCCAAAATTAGTCGTAGGATAATTATTTGGTCTAAGCAGCTTCTCCATGTCTAAAACCATCTTATTCTTCTCTCAGGGTTGTGTCCACTGCTCCTTTGATTCTATTAAGAATGATTTTGCAGAAAGTCTTGGTCATTACTGATAATAGGGTGATCCTCTCCAGTTGTTGCAATCTTTGAGATCACTTTTTTGGGGATCTTAGCAATTATTCCCTTTTTCCATTGATCTGGGACAGTTTCTTCTTCCCATACTTTATTAAATAGTTCTTGCACCTGGCTAATAGTTGTATCATCAGCCGCTTTGAGCATTTCTGCAATAATGTTGTCATCACCCGCTGCCTTATTGTTTATCAAGGAATGGATTGCCTCCTTGAGCTCAGCTACACTTATCATTTCTTCGTTAATTGGTAGAGAGCTGTTTCTTGCCCATTCGTCAAACTTGAGTAGTACTGGTGGATCAGGTCTATAATATTTCTTCAAAATGTTCTGCCCATCTTTTCTTCTGCTCGATATCTGATGTTAGAACTTAACCACCTTTACTCTTGATTGGGCCACCTTTGAAACAAAAGTTCCAGTAAGTTGTTTTAGTGTATTGTATAGCATTTACTGTTTCCCAGTCTTAGCTGCCTTTTCCCCTTCTTCAGCCAGTCGATTGACATATGCTATTTTATCTCTTCTAATCGCTCTTTTCACTCCCTTGTCTTTTAGTCTATATTCCTCTTTAGCTTAGATTTCATCTGTTGCATTCTTAGTATTAACTCTGCCAATGCCGGTTCCAAGCCTGGATGAAAAAGGAGGAGGACTTGTGCATGAGGCCAGCTACCTCATCACAAGAAATTGAAAGAGCTACGGAAACTTGTAAGAAAGGACGCCATACCGGTAAACCAACCAGTCAGGTGGTGTGCGGTGCACCTATTGCATCAATGACGGTTGCTTATGAAAGCCGCTTTGCGAAGTCAGCAACCCGACTCGTACATTACTTGGCTCAAAACACACACTAAAATTGGATTTTGGAATGTGAGAACGATGGCCACGGCTACAAAATCAGCCCAAATTGCAGAAGAAATGAAGAGATACGAGCTGGACATACTGGGGTTAAGTGAGGTGAGATGGCCTGGAACAGATAGAAAAGTAGTTAGTGGATTATCTACATTATCACTTCCAACCTTGGCATTAAAGTCCCCATTACTACTAACAGGTCATGTTTTTGGGTCTTGTTTATTTGATCTTGTAGCTGCTCATAAAATGTGTCTTTCTTATCATCGTCAGCCTCGTTTGTTGGTGCATAACAATGCAGTATTGTCATATTGACATGTCTGGTACAGAAGCGGGCTCTAATTATCCGACTCGAGATGGGTTCCCATTCTAACATGCTCTTTGCTACTCTAGGTGTCATCATTATAACCACTCCTTCAAAATGCTTACCATCTTCTCTCCCTGAATATATGAAATTTAATCCACTAACTACTTTTCTATCTGTTCCAGGTCATCTCACCTCACTTAACCCCAGTATGTCTCTTCATTTCTTCTTCAATTTAGGCTGATTTTGTAGCCGTGGTTAGCAAGAGTAAAGATGGTTAAGTTCTAACATCAGATACCGAGCAGAAGAAAAGATGGGCAGAACATTTGGAAGAAATATTATAGACCTGATCCACTAGTACTACTCAAGTTTGACGAAGAGGCAAGAAACAGCTCTCTATCAATTAACGAAGAAATGATAAGTGTAGCTGAGGTCAAGGAGGCAATCAATTCCTTGATAAACAATAAGGCAGCGGGTGATGACGACATTACTGCAGAAATGCTCAAAGCGGCTGATGATACTATTAGCCAGGTGCAAGAACTATTTAATAAAGTATGGGAAGAAGAAACTGTCCCAGATTAATGGAAGAAGGGAATAATTGTTAAGATCCCCAAAAGGTGATCTCAAAGATTGCAACAACTAGAGGGATCCCCTGTTATCAGTAATGACCAAGACTTTCTGCAAAATCATTCTTAATAGAATCAAAGGAGCAGTGGACACAACCATGAGAGCAGAACAAGCTGGTTTTAGACCTGGGAGAAGCTGCTTAGACCAAATAATTACCTACGACTAATTTTGGAGGAACATATTGAGAAGCAACAACCACTCATACTAAATTTCATCGATTTTAAAAATGCCTTTGATAGTCTATACAGAATCTCTCTGTGGAATATTATGAGATGCTATGGAATACCAGACAAAATAATAAACATTATTAAGAGCCTTGATGATGGTTCACAGTGTGCAGTTCGCACTGATGGTGACACAGCGACTGGTTTATGGTTGAAACCGGAGTAAAGCAAGGCTGTATTCTATCTCCGCTATTGTTTGGAGTGGCCATTGACTGGGGGATGTTGCAGGGGCGAAACTGGCATCGATTGGGTAGAAAATAATCAACTGGAAGATTTGAATTTTGCAGATGATATTGCCTTGTTAAGTAGAAACAACCAAGATATGCAAAAAAAACAGACAACTTGTCATCTATAGCATCAAAAGTTGGACTGCAGATAAACTATGAAAAACCAAATATAATTAGTTTAGTTTAGTTTAGTTTAGTCGTCGGATCACCATCATTGCACGTCGAACAAATTAGTCCATAAGTGCTCCGATCTCTCCCTCAGTATGTCCATCAGCGTGTGGCGACTAACGACACCGGTTCTTTGTTGGTTTACAATTCTTCTTTGTCTGCCAGCATAGCGTTCTTGTCGAGCTACACCACACTTAACTTCGAGTTCTTGCAGTCTGGTTAGTGTTGTGGATTCACTGCTATTACGTGAATCATGTACACGCCTCTCTCCCTTAAGGAATTTATAATATCAGCCTGGTCCATTGCTCGTCCGCTTTGGACAGCAGCCATACCTGCAAGCCTATCCGCGCGTTCATTCCCTTTACACCTGCATGCCCTGGCACAAAAATAAAACTGATCTTTGTCAGCTTAGACCTCCCCAGCGACTCCATCCAATGTCTCTAGCCCATCCTGTTTCAATCTTCCTGAGCATACTCATTGAGTCACTGGAAAACATGCATGGATAAAAGTCTGTGATTCTAGCCAAATCATCGCTTTGGTAACCGCCATGATTTCCATAGTGAGACTGCTCGTAGTCACGGTAAAACCACCACTGTCTTCCTTCACAACATCACCTCCGACCTGAGCAGTGAAAGCCCATGAGCTCCGCACATGTCGAATTACCGAACCATCCGTATAAATGATTACATCATGCTCAGATGCGTTCTCAGAATTAATGCCTGAACCTCTGCCTCCACGACAAGTGGGTTGTGTTGCCTGCATTCTTTATCAAGTTCGATGCATACAGAAAGGATGTAGCGATTCCTGTTGGCAATGGTATCCATTCTACACCGGGATCAATATTTTCAAGTGTACACACCTGTTCAATACAGTCCTCTGCCTGACCCATCCAAGATTTTCCTCTTTTAACCTATTTCCTTTTTGTCTCTTTATTTCCAAGTGCAGAGGATGTTGTGTGTCAGCATTGACTCGAGGTATGCTCGTGCACGGCTCATCAGTATTCTATACTCCATAGTAGGATAGTCAAGGAGATAGCGCATCGCCCTGCACGACGTGTCTTTAGTGCAACCAAGTATAATGCGCATCGCCTCGTTCTGTATTCTTTCCAGTCGTTCTATCTGACTATGACTGAGAGTCAGGATCGCCAGCGCATGCACAAGCACAGAAAGGACCAGACCCTGGTATAAAAGATAAAGATGGCGCTGTTCACAATCCGCCGCAGCCATTACCCTCATCGCCAGCAAACCTTTCCTCGCCTTCATTATCACATGAGCTATGTGTTCCGTAAAAGCTAGACTACGATCAAAACGCAGCCCCAGGTATTTCATAGACTGAGACCGCTCCACCACCGCTGAACACAAAACCACAGATGGTGTTGGAGTGTTGACGATGTGGTTGTTTAAAGAGAACCATGTCACCGCTGCTTTGTGGGGTTGACCAATGCTCCTGCTTCAACGCACCATCTACCTATGCGGTCGAGTTCTGACTGAAGTTCCTCCACAAGCTGTTCTCTATCCTTGCCTGACGATACACCAACACATCATCTGCATATGACATTGTCCTTTCTCTACCCGTGATCTGCTCTTTTGTGATGCTCACAGTATAGGCATTGAACAACACCGGAGATAATGGTGACCCCTTTGGTAAGCCAGGGTGGATTGTTGTTGGTGATGACGCCCAACTGCCACATTTAAACACTATCTTTCGCTGGAAGAGGGCCACAAAGATCCAATTGAGGAGGAATGGACTGATATTGAGTTCAGTCAGCTGCACCATTAAAAATGCAACGGCACTCTATTATAGGCATCTTCAAGGTCAATTGTAGCAGCACATGTCTCAATGCCCAATTGAAAACCCTCATAGACATCGTAGGCGAACACCGCTGCGTTACGCCATGTCTCTCTATATGGACGGTACCCTCCAAGGGTGGGTGGAAGGAGACGTAACCTCTCTAATTGGCAGGATATTTTCCTGGCAATTATTTTCTCCAACAACTTGCCTATTGTATTCTGCATGGTGATTACCCGATAGCCCTGAATTTTGTGTGGTCTTTGCCAGGCTTCGGCAGAGGTACCAGGTAGCTGTGCAACCATTCTTCGTTGATTATTGCAGTCGTAATGCTTTTGTTGTAGATGCCAGCCAGTTCTTCCCACTCCACATCAGACAACTCGCCAATGTCACCATATCGTATGCCATCTGGACCAGGTGCACTGTTTTTGCTCTCCGTACAGCATCCTTGATTTCCTCCAGCGTCACCAAATCATCTACATCTAATTCCTGGTTCTTACATTTAGCTGCAATGGATTGTCTTGCAGTGTTTCGCCCTACAATGTCTTGCTGGTCACTCTGCTCTAAATAGTGCGCAAACAGAGCCCTACCCTTGTTTTCATCTGTCCTCTGCCAGGTAAGATCCAAGCTCTGGAAGTCAATAACACACCGATTCTTTACTGTACCATTCATACTTCTGTGCAATCGCCAGAACAGATTCAACGATTTGTCATTGCCACACGTTGACAAAACTCAGCTCGACTTCTCACTTTTACCATCCTTGCAATAGCTTTGAAACACCCTGTTTTATTATTCATTTCTTGTTTCAACTGCAAGATGTCAGCAGAAATATAATGAAGACACCTATGGCAAGTAATGCAGATATCACTCTGGAATCAAAATGATAAAAATAACAGAGCAGTTCACCTATTTAGGTAGCAATTTTTATCTGTTGATATATGAAAACTACCTGTTGGATCTCAGTGATTTTTGCAAGCAGCCTTAGAATATCCATGACGCTAGAGAAATATTTTTTCCAAGAAAATTTGATGTAGTTTGAAATATTTCTTCTTCAGGTTATATTAAAATCAACCTCACCGGATTGTACACAATCTACGGTACACAGACGCGTTGTTATAAAAATACATTATGGTAACATTGAAATATCGTGAGTAAATAACAATTTCACGAATTCCCGTGCACCTAACCCAGTCGACTTTGAAAGTGGAAAGCATATGACGTTATAATTGGGATACCGTTGTATAGTTATAGGTGTATCTCGCTATTTGTATGAAGCTATTGTATCATATTTGTTGGATTATCAAAACTGACATTGATATCACATTCATAATGAGTCTGAAGTGCACATTTATAACAATGCAGAAGGTTACAGTTTTACTATACCAACACTTCCGTAAGGAATCTAAGAGAGGTCATCTATATTGCGATATTCATAACCCTGAGAAACGAACGCAACTGGCGCTTGGTCTGAATAGAGAATCCTTTTCCGATGGATTAAACAGGACACAAAGTGCACTAATGTCAAGCAAGGAAGGAAAAGAACAATTGACGACTTTGACATAGATGTCATAAGACGGGGGCTCTTGAAAATGTTTGCGACAAATCAACTTGTTACTCTCAGGAAACTGAAATTAAAACTGCAATCAGATTGCAGCATAGACATTTCTAAAAGTACTCTATGGAAAATTGTAAGAGCCGCCGGCTTCACCTTCAGAAAAACTATAGGCGGCACGAATATTATCCGACCGAGCGCTCGCTTCCCACAGATTTGCCGGCAAGACTTGCGCCTCGCCAAGCAAAGAACGACACCATGTTACTACCTGCGGACCCACAAGCTCGTTGCGAGAGCCGGGCCTTTAACGAGACCACCGTCGAGCGTTTAAAATTTTAGACTGACTGCATCACATCGCGACCGAGAAACTCCGATATACGGACACACACACCACCAATAAGACCGCGCGCGCGAGCGAGTCTTAATAGCGAGACGCTACCTTGTCCCTTATTCGCTGGGAGCCTCGTTCGCGTGAAAAGCGAGGAGGCACGCGCAGCCGTTAGAAACTATGCACGCAATTGGTTATCGACACTGGGGAACCGCGTTCGCTGACTGGCTCACCCGTCCGGTTATTTTCAAAACGGGGAGGCACAGTTTGCAGACGCACAACCCAGATCAATGTTCTGTTCATTTTCACCATTGAGTAACTGAAACCTATTCTTAAGTTGACATAATCTAGACGCAAAATCAACATAACCTAGACGTAATATACACAAAATCTAGACGTAGTATTGAAGTAATCTAGACTAATATTGATTTAATCTAGACGTAATATCGACATAATCTAGACATAATCTAGACGCAATATTAACATAATCTAGACGTAATATTGACACAATCTTGTCGTAATATTGAAGTAATCTAGACGTAATATTGACATAATCTAGACGTAATATTGACATAATCTAGACGTAATATTGACATAATCTAGACGCAATATGAACATAATCTAGACGTAATTTTGAAGTAATCTAGACGTAATATTGTAATAATCTAGAGGTGACATTGACATAATCTAGACGTAATATTGACATAGTTTAGACGTAATATGTACATAATTTTGGTGTAATATTGAAGTAAACTTGACATAATCTTTACATAATATTGACATACTCTTGACGTAATATTGACATAATCTTGACGTAATATTGTCATAGTCCTGACGTAATATTGACATAATCTAGACGTAGAAGTGAAGTAATATACACATAATATTGATATTATCTAGACGTAATCTAGACGTAATATTGAAGTAATTTAGACGTAATATTGTCATAATCTAGACGTAGTATTGAAGTAATCTAGACGTAATATTATAATAATCTAGAGGTGACATTGACATAATCTAGACGTAATATTGACATAGTTTAGACGTAATATGTACATAATTTTGGTGTAATATTGAAGTAAACTTGACATAATCTTTACATAATATTGACATACTCGTGATGTAATATTGACATAATCTTGACGTAATATTGTCATAGTCCTGACGTAATGTTGACATAATCTAGACGTAGAAGTGAAGTAATATACACATAATATTGAAGTAATTTAGACGTAATATTGGCATAATCTAGACGTAGTATTGAAGTAATTTAGACCTAATATTGAGATAATCTAGACGTAATATTGACAAAAACTTGTAATATTGAAGTAATCTAGACGTAGTATTGCCATAATCTAAACGTAGAAGTGAAGTAATGTAGACGTAATATTGCCATAATCTAGACATAGAAGTGAAGTAATCTAGACGTAATCTAGACGTAATATTAATATAATCTAGACGTCATCTAGACATAATATTGAAGTAGTCTTGATGTTATATTGACATAATGTAGACGTATTTTTTACATAATCTAGACTTAATATTGACATAATCTAGACGTAATATTGACATAGTCTAGACGTAATATTGACATAATCTAGATTTTAAATTGATATAATCTAGACATAACCTTGATGTAATATTGACAAAATCTAGACGTAATCTAGACGTAATCTATACATAATTTTGACGTAACAGTGAAATAATCTAGACATAATATGGACATAATCTAAACGTAATATTGACATGATCTAGACCTAACAGTGAAGTAATCTTGACATAATCTTTCATAATATTGGCATACTCTTGATGTAATATTGAAATAATCTAGACGTAGAAGTGAAGTAATATACACATACTATTGACATAATCTAGACGTAGAAGTGAAGTAATCTTGACGTAATCTAGAAGTAATATTGACATAATCTAGACATAATATTGAAGTTATCTTGACGTTTTTTTGACATAATGTAGACGGATTATTGATATAATCTAGACGTAATATGGACATAATCTCGACATAATTTTGACGTAATCTAAACGTAATATTGTCATGATGGAGACGTAATATTGACATAATCTAGACTTAATATTGACATAATCTGGACGTAATATTGACAAAATCTTGTTGTAATATTGAAGTAATCTAAATGCAATATTGCCATAACCTAGACGGAGATGTGAAGTAATGTAGACGGAATATTGAAATAATCTAGACGTAGAAGTGAAGTAATATAGACTTAATCTAGACGTAATATTGATATAATCTAGACATAATCTAGACATATTATTGAAGTAATCTTGACGTTATATTGACATAATGTAGACGTATTATTGACACAATCTAGACGTAATGTGGACAAAATCTTGTTGTAATATATGAAGTAATCTAGACGTAATATTGACATAATCTATACGTAATATTGACATAATATAGACATAATATTGACGTATTCTAGATGTAATATTGACTTAATCTAGTCGTAATATTAAAGTAATCTAGAAGTAATAATGACATAATCTAAACGTAATATTGACCTTATCTAGACCTAGAAGTGAAGTAATGTAGACGTAATGTAGACATAATCTAGACGTAATCTAGACGTTATATTGAAGTAATCTAGACATCATATTGACATAATCTAGACGTAATATTGATTTAATCTAGTTGTAATATTGAAGTAATCTAGACGTAACAATGGCATAATCTAAACGTAATATTGACTTAATCTAGACCTAGAAGTGAAGTAATGTAGATGTAATTTTGACATAATCTAGACGTAATCTAGAAGTAATCTAGACCTCATATTGACATAATTTTTACGTAATATTGACATGATCTTCACGTAATATTGATATAATCTAGACGTAATATTGAAGTAATCTAGACGCAATATTGTTGTATTCTAGACATAATATTGACATAATCTTGACGTAATAATGGCATAATCTAGACGTATTATTGACATAATCTTGACGTATTACTGTAGTGATCTTGACATAATCTAGACATAATATTAACATAATCTTGATGTAATATTGACATAATCCTGAGTAATACTAACATAATCTTGACGTAATGTTGACATAATTTTGACGTAATATTGAAGTAAGCTTGACGTAATATTTGCTATCAGCTTTACAAAGGAGGCGTTTACCACAACATTTTGTGCAGTGAGACAAGACTTGATCATGGAGTTTTGGCTGTTGGCTACGGAGTTTACGAAGGAAAGGATTTTTGGCAAGTTAAAAACAGGTAAGTTTCTTATCTGCAACTGTACTAGTATTTGGTTATTGAATAACAAACATATTTTGCAGCATATGCATTAGTACAAAGATTTCATGCAAATCTCCGACAAATATAGGATATCTAATTTTCTTAACCTGTGGTAGTTCGCCACGAAAAGTCTGCATGGGTCTTCTCTGCAAGCTCATGCGGCAGAATGGTCAAGGAATCCAATGGTGCAATTAGTATGACAACAAGAAGTATGACAATTGAAGTACCAGTGCCGGATTAGCTCTGTAGCAGAAGTAGCAAATGCTACGGGCAAATGTTTCTGGAGGCCCGCGCCTAGAGCAGAAAATGTTTAGCTTGTAAAACTATTATACAAGTTTTGGATGACATCTCAAATAACATGTATCAAAAGATAGAGTGTCGTAATCAGACATACAGACTAGTTTCGAAGATGAGTAAGTTGGAAACGGGAATAATGACCATTTAATAGAACGGAATTCTAGAACACTTGCAAGCGGAGATTGTTCTTTTTCAACATTAAAGGGTATAAAAAGTGAGTTAAGAAACATGATGGGACAAGATCGTCTAAATAACCTCACCTTAATGAACATTGAATGTAATTTACTTAGAGAAATTGATTCGTTTAGTGCATAGATTCCCAAACTTTTCGGCCCACGCCACTGTGCACAACATAAACTTTGTAACGTCCCCTCCACATTATAACTGTTTGCCAACGCCCCCACCAACATATATACATGTTCTATTTTCTCTTTGACATAGAAAATTGATATATATTTCTGTAATACATAGTCAGTTTTCAAATGATTATGGGCATGAAATAGAAAATTGATGATAAAATGGATCGTGTAAGACGGGCATGAGATGAATTTAAATGCAGAATTCAAATTTTAAATGATTGTACAATCTTAAAATCACGAAAATAACTTATTTTAAAATATTAATTTCTTCTTTAAGGAACCACCGCCCCCTAATCACATGAATACCACCCAAATTCTTCTGAACCCACTATCGCCCCTAGAACGCTTCAACGCCCACTGGGGCGTTACCACCACTTTGGAAAACGCTGGTCTAGTGTTATCTCTAAATTTGCTCCCATCAAATCGAGAAAAGTTTGTAAAAGTTGTATTTTATTTTATTATTATACAAAACCTAGGGCCTCTTGGTAGTATTTGCTACATGCCCTGCGCTGGCATCCAGCACTGGGAAGTACTGGCGTTGATTAAGATGGAGTCGCAAAACTACACTCATGCGTGCATTCTGAGTGATTCATTGGGTATGGTTCGAAAGGTGGAGGATGGTTCGGTGAACAGGCAATGGACTGAATCACTTACAAGCATCAACAATTTTCAGAATTACACGTATCTTCGTTCCAGGGCACATGGGTGTCGATGACAATGAAAGAGCAGACAGGCTCGCTGGCTCTGCCACTATATCGGGGGCCAGCAAACAGATAGAGCTGACATTTTCTTCTTCTTCTCTCGTTCGTTCTTTCTTTCTTTCGAATCCTGTATGCCTCACAGCGTCAGGTCAGGAAGAGATTTCTAAAACGGGCCCTAGTATGCGCTTCGTAGATAGTCTCTTTCCTCGCCTCTGTTATCTCTGAGGTCCATCTTTTGCGTGGCCGGCCTTTTGCTTTGTACCCATTGTTTTCGGAGCAGCATTGCTCTTTGGGGTGCACTGTCTGATGGTAATCTGCTTACGTGACCGAACCATTTAATTTGTTGTTTCTTGATGAAGTCTAGTACTGATGTTGTACCCACTTTTTCCTGATGTCTTCATTTCTCAACCGGTCTCTTCTTGTTACACCCAGCATTCTGCGTAGACACTTCATCTCTGTTGTGACTAGTTTTCTTCTATCGTTTGTTGTCAGCGTCCAGGTTTGGCACTGGTAACATAGTGTGGGGAGAAATATTGTGTTGAACATTGCTCTTTTTGTGTTCATGGTGACGTGTTTGCATCTTAAAATTGGCGCCATTTGCCCTATCATTTGATTTGCTTTGTTGCATCTGTGTTGAATTTCATTAGTTATTCTTCCATTTGCTGAAAAATTCGTTCGTTCTTTACGGCCAATTTTATCACCTTTTGTGTGATTTATAATTGATCTTTGACAAGAACGGCTTTTGACGTTGTGCGATTATGCGCCCATCGTGACTAGGCCCACTCACACGATTTCAGCTAGCTGTTTATTTACTAGTGTAGCTAGCCCTAGAACGATCCGTTGTGCCGTATACTCTGGCTTGGAATTATGCCTTTCCGATATCTTTTTGCCGTATATTTGTTTTTTTTTATCTACGTCAAACAGTGAATCTATACTGAGCGCCCTTTCTGACTGTGAAGTCGTTCTGGATTAGGAACATTTCTCAGTCTTTTGGAGCACATACGCTTGTCATGGGACGGCGTCTTGCACGTATAACACACCGTGTAAAGCCCTGTTACCCAACGTGGCGCACGCCCACAGGGGGCATTTTCATCGTTCAGGAGGGTAGGCAATGAACTCGTTCGGAGTTTAACTAATGTTCATAATGTTTCAAAACCGATATATTGGCTTTTGGATGTCTGTTGATAAATACGAATGTTACTTCACAATCACTTTACTGAAGTTTTAAAAATCTTCAATAAACAGAAAGTACTTATATCTAGGTACATTTCTACATCATTTTAACAAAGTTTTGAAAGGGGGAAAACATGTGTTATTATGTTAAAAATCAATAACGGTCGATGGTAATGCATTTGTGAATTATCTAGCCAATAACTTTGAAAAACTAAATATATTAAATAACCAACTTCAAGGAACAAATACAACTTGTTTTATGCAAAAGCAAAGATATTTGGTTTCAATTACCTTTATTGAATTTTGAACAAAAATTTTGAAAAGTTTCATTAGCTCCAAAAATGTGAAGTGACTGATACCGGTATACTTGTTATTGTCGATCATCTGAAAACTCTATCGGCTGATTTTAAAAAATGATTTTCTGATTTGAAACAAATTATTTTTAAACTTGGATGTTGCAGTCAATGTTAGTGGATTTGTCTGATATTTCAAATATGCAATATCAAGAAGATCTCGCAGAAATGCAAAATGATGAGTCAGTCAAAACTTTATTTAATATAAATGGAGCGATGGTATGGCTTTGTGAGGAAACAGAATTCAAATATACAAATTGGGGTCAAAGGCGCGTAGGGACAACTCTACGCCAGGATTAGTGAGTGGCACTAATCAAGATTCTACCCCACCTCCATGTGGTGACCCCGGTAACAGACATTAGTTCCTGTCTGGCTAAGTGGGTAGGGATCGAGGGAGAGCTATAGGTAGTGGTAGTAGTGCAAGCAGGTGAAAGCAATGCAGGTCCAAAATCCATTTACAAAATGCACGCATCTCCTGGTCGATGTCCGATGAAAAGTTGCCCAAATATCTGATGAATCGTAAGAAAACAGCAGTGTACGAGTCGTCTGTGAACGAATGCCAACTCCATTGGAACAAATAGCTGCACCAAAAATTGCTAGCTGTGTGGTAAAAACCAATGAGAACGATCCGTAACGAATAAACAGTCTCAGCAAGTGTCTCTGAAAATACGGTAAAGTACCGTGTCAACACATGGGAAGATTGCGGCAAACTCCGTGTCAAAGACCTAAAGTAGATACTTTTACCGGGTAAGGTTGGCCAAGCGCAAATCCTAAAGTTGCGTTTTAGTGCCTATCGAAACTGTACTCCTTGGGACAGCCGGGCAGGATACGGTTGCATTAACTACTAACGTCGCCGGAAGAACTGAGGTGGGTGATGTTGGCGAGAGCAAAATTTCAGTTACGTTGCTAGTGCCGTTTGAAACGACCCTTCGAAATATGTGTGCGCAGCCCCAGTCCAGTGTTTCCGGGGACAGGGAAAATGCAGAGTAAAACCCTTGAAAATTGCAAAGTGTCGAGACCTGCTCCGAACCGGCTGAGAATACTCGTACTCAGGAACAAACTCACCGATAATGCAAAAGTTTGACTGGTACAGACCGAAACATTGGCTAAGGCCGATACTTTTCGGACGCCAATCATCCTACACAGATTATGATGACGCCCAAACACCATGGCTCAGATCATATATAGGCTAAGCATACCGCCACAATATTATCGTTTGCACGACAAGCACATACGTCTCCAATGACTGAGAATGTTCCTAATCCAGAACGACCTCATATAGTCAGAAAGAGCGCAAATGGTAGACATACTCTTTGGCGAAGATCATAAAGCCCGAATATACGGCGAAAAATGATAGTGAAAGAGCAAAGAATACAAGAAATGTGACAGTTCCAGTGACTAGCCCTAGAGTGGTCGAGAATGCACCTATACCGGAGCGACCTCACCCAGTCAGCACAAAGTAGCAAATACTCTTTGGCGTAGATCCAAGCCCAAATATACGGCACTAAAAGATCATTAAAGAGTGTTGATCATACGATGCGTACGGAAGGACCTTACCAAAGACAGGAAATCCGATAGAGAAGTCGCACTTCACTAACTAACTCTGACCTTAAAAGTAAGAATGGTACAAGTACTCAAGACAAGAGTTACACGGACAACAGGTTTCCTGTAAATGATCACAATTGGAGGATCTAAGCTTCAAGTACCTCTGAAGTCGGCGAGGCTGTCCATATGGTTGAGAGACACCTGTAAAAGGACAATTTAGGACTCACGCAAAAATCGGTAAGAAGCGCAACACCAAGCGTCATGACTTTCGCCTGAATTAACAGAGGGCGTTCGAGAATAAGAAATATACAAATTCAAGCAAATGCGCAAGAAAACTGTTATTACAGTTTCCATCTTCATATTTAGCTTAATGTGGATTTAGTGCCATAACTGATTTACTGCTAAAAAAAGAAATCGGCTGGATATAACACAACGAGGAGACTTGAGATTGAAGCTAACTAAATTGGAATCTAACATAAAATCTCTTTGCAGCATGCATCAAGCGCAAGGATCTCACTAAGTGCAAGTAATAAATAATTACTAATAATTAAAATAATATTAAAAAATCTGACATTAAAATTATTTCGTACTTGAATTTCAGTTCTCCATTATGTTTTGAAAATTTACTTACTGTATTTTCTCAACAATTTTCTAGTGATTTCTTCCTAAAACCTATTTTTAAGTTTTTTCAGTGAACAATTCAATTTTTGTAAATTACAATTTTGTGTATATGTTACATAAGGAAGGGGCATACACATTTTGAAAGGCTTTGGTGGGGCATGGCACAAAAAAGGTTGGGAAACACTGGTGTAAAGTGTCGGCCTTCGTCAATGTTTGGATTTGGATAGCCTGTCAAATCGTTACATTTTCGGCCTTACTTTTCTGACCACGTAGAGTTTATTCCGGAGTAGAAACATTCTCAGCCTTTCCGAAGCGCGTGTCGGCAATTGGCAATTTGCAGTTACTACTCTGCATTTTCCTTGGCCCCAGGAAACACTGGACTGGGACTACGCACAAATAATGTAGAGGGTCGTTTCATTAGGCGCTAGCAACGCAACTGAAACTTTGCGCTCGCCAACATCACCCACCTCAGTTCTTTCGGGGAATTTAGTTGTTAATGCAACAGTACCTTGCCCGGTTGTCCCAGGGAGGACAGTTTCGTTAGACACTAAAACGCAACTTTGGAATTTGCGTTTCTCCAACCTTATCCAGTAAATGTATCTGCGCTAAGCCTTTGATACAGAGTTTACCGTAATCTTCCCGTGTGTCGACACGATGCGTTACAGCGTTTTCAGATACTTGCCGAGACCTTTGATTTTTACTGGATTCAAGCCTCTGCTGGGCTTTCCAGTTTTCCCTGCTCATCTGGGTGGTCCGCTCACCTCTCGTTGCCACGCCTTCCCGTCGCTCCGACACCAGCACCGTGCGTGTCTGCCCCGCCTTTGGGCTCACCTGTGCATCGTTTGTATGCGTGTTCGCTCCATTTTTGTGCCTGCCCTACCATGTTTATCGGGTCTCTCACCGTGCTCCCATTTACCGTGCCTCGAGACTGCCATGACACGCAGCTGGACTCGGGCTCCGGGTTTCGCCCCATGTGGGCCCACATCTCTAGTCTGAAAGCACCTTTCATCCCTTCATGTTCCTTTGTACGGCCCTTCCCATCGGCCGGGAAACTGATAATTGTGGTGCGACCATTGGCTTGTTTCACTTCGTGCTTATGGACTGTTGCCCTGTAGGTGGCAATTTTGGTACGTCATTTACTCCGGGGAGTTAGCATTCGTTCGCTGACGACTCGTACACTGCTGTTTTCTTACGTTTCTGCAATAGTTTGAGTATCGGACATCGGACATGACATAATTTTTTGTATCGGACATCGGCCAGGAGATGCGTGCATATAGTGCAGGGAATTTTGGATCTGCATTGCTTTTCCGTGCTTGCACTACTACTACTACCTGTAGCTCTTCCTCGATCCCTACCCGCTTAGCCAGACCGGAACCAATGTCTGTTACAAGGGTCATCACCAGGAGGTGGCGTAGGATCGTGATTAGTGCCAGCTCACTAATCCTGGCGCGGCGTTGTCTCCATGCCCTTTGACCCGAGCTGACATTTTGAACGCTCTCATAGAGTGTGACGGCAAAGAAGATTTTCATTAAATCAATCCACATTAACTACTAGATTGCAGAAGCTGGGATTGAAGATTGGAGTAGCAAGAAAAGAACAACACAACAAGTATATGAGTAGGCTCATAAATCAACATCGAACTGATACGATCAGTAGCTGGACGCAGTTGGAGATATTACAAAGGAGATCGGAGCACCGATGAACATGTTCGTAGTGCAATGAAGATATTCCAAACTGAACTTAATATGTGATTTATTACTGAGAGATCCAGATGATGTTGATGTCAATGTCCTTCAAGTAAATCTGCAACTCATAAGGTTCCCTGGTGAATGTGTAAACCATTACTACAACATTCATCTCCATTACAACAACATTCATCTCTATTGCTAATAAAACATACATCTTCATCGCTACAACATACATCTCTATTGCTAAAACATACATCTTCATCGCTACAACATACAACTCTATTGCTAAAACATACATCTACATTACTGCAACATTAGTTTGTATCATATTTGATATCTCGTTTCAGTTGGGGAACCACATGGGGAATGGATGGATACATTATGATGTCCAGAAATCGAAACAACAATTGTGGCATTGCCACACAGGCCAGCTATCCAACCGTTTGAGATTCCTTGTTGCCATACAGTCCAGCTATCCATCCGTTTGAGATTCCTTGTAGTCCATCAAACAATACTGCTTGCAATAAAAATTAAATTCATAACACAAAACAAACAACACCTACAGCTGTTCACACATATAGTACAATACGATTGATACATATCACCCACAGCTGTTCACACATATAGTACAATACGATTGATACATATCACCCACAGCTGTTCACACATATTATCTATAGCTGTTCCCACATATCACCTACAGATGTACACACATATTACTTAAACTGTACACACATATTACCTACAGCTGTACACACATAAAGCACTATAAGTGGTGCATGTCAAGAGAAGTTCAACCATGTCATGACACATATACTACACACAGTAAAGGCATACATATACATACACGTATTGTTGCATAAGATGGGAGATGTGCACACATAAACCCTGACAGATGCCACATGGGCACATAGTCACAAAGTCATACAAACAATAAATGGTGCATGATGATTTAGGTCACAAAATGAAAACTGATTAAGACACTCACAGACAACAATAAAATAGATAATTATTCCAATAACAAAACTACAAGTATTTGTTTGTTGTTTATCTGACACTGGTGACAGTGAGAACATTTGTTTGTTGTTTATCTGACACTGGTGACAGTGAGAACATTTGTTTGCTGTTTATCTGACACTGGTGACAGTGAGAACGTTTGTTTGCTGTTTATCTGACACTGGTGACAGTGAGAACATTTGTTTGCTGTTTATCTGACACTGGTGACAGTGAGAACATTTGTTGCTGTTTGTCTGACACTGGTGACAGTGAAAATTTGTTTTTGTTTATCTGACACTGGTGACAGTGAGAACATTTGTTTGTTGTTTATCTGACACTGGTGACAGTGAGAACATTTGTTTGTTATTTATCTGACACTGGTGACAGTGAGAACATTTGTTTGTTGTTTATCTGACACTGGTGACAGTGAGAACATTTGTTTGTTGTTTATCTGACACTGGTGACAGTGAGAACATTTGTTTGTTGTTTGTCTGACACTGGTGACAGTGAGAACATTTGCTTGTTGTTTATCTGACACTGGTGACAGTGAGAACATTTGTTTGTTGTTTATCTGACACTGGTGACAGTGAGAACATTTGTTTGTTATTTATCTGACACTGGTGACAGTGAGAACATTTGTTTGTTGTTTATCTGACACTGGTGACAGTGAGAACATTTGTTTGTTGTTTATCTGACACTGGTGACAGTGAGAACATTTGTTTGTTGTTTGTCTGACACTGGTGACAGTGAGAACATTTGTTTGTTGTTTATCTGACACTGGTGACAGTGAGAACATTTGTTTGTTGTTTATCTGACACTGGTGACAGTGAGAACATTTGTTTGTTGTTTATCTGACACTGGTGACAGTGAGAACATTTGTTTGTTGTTTGTCTGACACTGGTGACAGTGAGAACATTTGTTTGTTGTTTATCTGACACTGGTGACAGTGAGAACATTTGTTTGTTGTTTATCTGACACTGGTGACAGTGAGAACATTTGTTTGTTGTTTATCTGACACTGGTGACAGTGAGAACATTTGTTTGCTGTTTGTCTGACACTGGTGACAGTGAGAACATTTGTTTGCTGTTTGTCTGACACTGGTGACAGTGAGAACGTTTGTTTGCTGTTTGTCTGACACTGGTGACAGTAAGAACATTTGTTTGCTGTTTGTCTGACACTGGTGACAGTGAGAACATTTGTTTGCTGTTTGTCTGACACTGGTGACATGTCTGTGTATAATTTATGTGAGAAGAGAACATATGTCCTATGTTTGATTTCTGTAAGAATATAATAGGGTGTGAACTTAGTACATGTGTCATATCTTTGATTTCTGTGAGAAGAGAACATGTGTTCTATGACAGTAGATATGAAGTCACATAGAGTAGCTATTAATCTGTACATGTACCACATATAATATCTTATCTTCTCTGGTAAAATAAAAAAACACAAGATTTCTGAATACCAAAAGCAAAACTAAGATTGTTTTCACTAGGAAGAGCTCATGACATCTCAGAGAGTGGTTAGTAGGAAGTGCTCATGACATCTCAGAGAGTGGTTAGTAGGAAGAGCTCATGACATCTCAGAGAGTGGTTAGTAGGAAGAGCTTATGACATCTCAAAGAGTGGTTAGTAGGAATCGCTTATGACATCTCAGAGAGTGGTTAGTAGGAAGAGCTTATGACATCTCAAAGAGTGGTTAGTAGGAAGAGCTCATGACATCTCAGAGAGTTGTTAGTAGGAAGTGCTCATGACATCTCAAAGAGTGGTTAGTAGGAAGAGCTCATGACATCTCAGAGAGTGGTTAGTAGTAAGAGCTTATGACATCTCAAAGAGTGGTTAGTAGGAATAGCTTATAACACCTCAGAGAGTTGTTAGTAGGAAGAGCTCATGACATCTCAAAGAGTGGTTAGTAGGAATAGCTTATGACATCTCAGAGAGTTGTTAGTAGGAAGAGCTCATGACATCTCAGAGAGTGGTTAGTAGGAATAGCTTATAACACCTCAGAGAGTTGTTAGTAGGAAGAGCTCATGACATCTCAAAGAGTGGTTAGTAGGAATAGCTTATGACATCTCAGAGAGTTGTTAGTAGGAAGAGCTCATGACATCTCAGAGAGTGGTTAGTAGGAAGAGCTCATGACATCTCAGAGAGTGGTTAGTAGTAAGAGCTCATGACATCTCAAAGAGTGGTTAGTAGGAATAGCTTATGACATCTCAGAGAGTTGTTAGTAGGAAGAGCTCATGACATCTCAGAGAGTGGTTAGTAGGAAGAGCTTATGACATCTCAGAGAGTGGTTAGTAGGAAGAGCTCATGACATCTCAGAGAGTGGTTAGTAGGAAGAGCTTATGACATCTCAAAGAGTGGTTAGTAGAATGCTATGACATCTCAGAGAGTGGTTAGTAGGAAGAGCTTATGACATCTCAAAGAGTGGTTAGTAGGAAGAGCTCATGGCATCTCAGAGAGTTGTTAGTAGGAAGTGCTCATGACATCTCAAAGAGTGGTTAGTAGGAAGAGCTCATGACATCTCAGAGAGTGGTTAGTAGTAAGAGCTTATGACATCTCAAAGAGTGGTTAGTAGGAATAGCTTATAACACCTCAGAGAGTTGTTAGTAGGAAGAGCTCATGACATCTCAAAGAGTGGTTAGTAGGAATAGCTTATGACATCTCAGAGAGTTGTTAGTAGGAAGAGCTCATGACATCTCAGAGAGTGGTTAGTAGGAATAGCTTATAACACCTCAGAGAGTTGTTAGTAGGAAGAGCTCATGACATCTCAAGAGATGGTTAGTAGGAATAGCTTATGACATCTCAGAGAGTTGTTAGTAGGAAGAGCTCATGACATCTCAGAGAGTGGTTAGTAGGAAGAGCTCATGACATCTCAGAGAGTGGTTAGTAGTAAGAGCTCATGACATCTCAAAGAGTGGTTAGTAGGAATAGCTTATGACATCTCAGAGAGTTGTTAGTAGGAAGAGCTCATGACATCTCAGAGAGTGGTTAGTAGGAAGAGCTTATGACATCTCAGAGACTGGTTAGTAGGAAGAGCTCATGACATCTCAGAGAGTGGTTAGTAGAAAGAGCTCATGACATCTCAGAGAGTGGTTAGTAGAAAGAGCTCATGACATCTCAGAGACTGGTTAGTAGGGAAAGCTTATGACATCTCACAAGTATACAAACAAAAGTAAAATGTGTAAAAACTTACACTTGTCTTGTGACAACATATAAATGTAAAATGTAGAACATGCTGGACAAAGAAGAGGAAACGTAAAACATGCTGGACAAAGAAGAGGAAACGTAAAACATGCTGGACAAAGAAGAGGAAACGTAAAACATGCTGGACAAAGAAGAGGAAACGTAAAACATGCTGGACAAAGAAGAGCAAATGTAAAATATGCTAGACAAAGAAAAGGAAACTAAAACATACTGGACAAGAAAAGAAATGTAAAACATACTGGACAAAGAAGAGCAGATGTAAACATTGGACAAAGAAAAGGAAATGTAAAACATGCTGGACAAAGAAAGCAGATGTAAAACATGCTGGACAAAGAAGAGAGATGTAGAACATGCTGACAATAAGAGTAGATGAGAACATGCTGGACAGAAGAGCAGATGTAGAACATGCTGGACAAAGAAGCAGATGAAAACATGCTGACAAAGAGAGAGAATGTAGAACAGTGGACTAAAGAAGACTAGATGTAGAAACATGCTGACAAAGAAGAGCAAATGTAGAACATGCTGGACAAAGAAGACAGAAATGTAGAACATGCTGGACAACAGAAGAAGCAAATGTAGAACATGCTGGACAAAGAAGAGGAAATGTAGAACATGCTGGACAAAGAAGAGGAAATGTAGAACATGCTGGACAAAGAAGAGCAAATGTAGAACATGCTGGACAAAGAAGAGCAAATGTAGAACATGCTGGACAAAGAAGAGGAAATGTAAAACATGCTGGACAAAGAAAAGCAATGTAAAACATGCTGGACAAAGAAGAAGAAATGTAAACATCTGGACAAAGAAGAGCAGATGTAGAACATGCTGGACAAAGAAGAGCAGATGTAGAACATGCTGGACAAAGAAGAGCAGATGTAGAACATGCTGGACAAAGAAGAGCAGATGTAAAACATGCTGGACAAAGAAGAGCAAATGTAGAACATGCTGGACAAAGAAGAGCAGATGTAGAACATGCTGGACAAAGAAGAGCAAATGTAGAACATGCTGGACAAAGAAGAGCAGATGTAGAACATGCTGGACAAAGAAGAGCAATGTAGAACATGCTGGACAAAGAAGAGAGAATGTAGAACATGCTGGACAAAGAAGAGCAAATGTAGAACATGCTGGACAAAGAAGAGCAGATGTAGAACATGCTGGACAAAGAAGAGGAAATGTAGAACATGCTGGACAAAGAAGAAGAAACATAAAACATGCTGGACAAAGAAAAGGAAATGTAAAACATGCTGGACAAAGAAGAGCAGATGTAGAACATGCTGGACAAAGAAGAGAGATGTAAACATGCTGGACAAAGAAGAGACAGATGAGAACATGCTGGACAAAGAAGAGCAGATGTAAAACATGCTGGACAAAGAAGAGCAGATGTAAAACATGCTGGACAAAGAAGAGCAAATGTAGAACATGCTGGACAAAGAAAAGGAAATGTAAAACATGCTGGACAAAGAAGAAGAAAATATCAATCTCAACATCAATGAATATTTGCTTTTATAAGCTTATAGTTATAAGAACAATATCATGTCTCAAAAACCACAGCCAACTGTAAATAACTAGGCCTAACAACTGATGGGAACGCCAATGACATAGATCAGATAGGGGGGGGGTGGTGGTGCTGGAAATTATATATGTTTGATAGAACATTGCACGCCTTTTAGCAATTTTACTAAATTCTGTGAGTCTATGGTTATTTATTGGTGAAAATATTCATAATATTCATATTCCTTATTGTTAAACTTAACTTGAATGAATTTGTCTATATACAACAATACTGGAATGCGAGGTCACGTCGTGTAGTTGTGATCTGATTTCCCATAATTCTTACCTGAGTTCGCAGGCCCATAAGTTTATAGTTGGCTCTGTCAAAAAACTGAAATATTTTCCACACATTAAACATGACAGTGATTTAGAAAGAGAGAACAATAATGGTTGCTATATGGTTGCTGAAAGATAAAATATGGCCACACAACAAAGACAACAGTATCATATGGTTTCTATATGTTTGCTATATGGTTGCTAAATGGTTGCTATATGATTGCTGAAAGACAAAGCATGGCACACAACAAAGACAACAGTAGCAGCCGGACATTAGCAAGCTTTGAACATGATAATTTCAAGGTCACTAACTGGATTGACATTGTCTGTCACTCAATATTCATATTCCGTAAAAGTTCTTCATAATTTTAATAATATTGAAACTCACATTTCTTTCTCTCTATCTCGCTCTTTGCTTGAATACTTTCAACAAACATTCTTAGTTGTTCTTTACATTCTTAGATGGTTTGTTCTAAATTCTGATAATGGGCAGTATTCTGATATTGGGCAGTATTCTGATATTGGGCAGTACTCTGATAATGGGCAGTACTCTGATATTGGGCAGTATTCTGGCATAGATGTCATTTTTATCTTTGTTTTATTAATTATACAATCATTCTGAGATTAACAACTGTTGTCAGAGAGAGAGAGAGAGAGAGAAGACGGAGATATGTTGGACATACCTTGAGAAGAAATGATTATTCTGATAGTAACAACTGTTATAAGAGAGAAGATGGAGATATGTTGGACATACCTTGAGAAGAAATAATTATTCTGAGAGAAACAACTGTTAACAGAGGGAGAAGATGGAAATATGTTGAACATGAGAAGAAATGATTATTCTGAGAGTAACAACTGTTATCAGAGGGAGAGAGAAGATGGAGATATGTTGAACATACCTTGAGAAGAAATGATTATTCTGAGAGTAACAACTGTTATCAGAGTGATGTTGTGAAGGAAGACATGGGTGGTTTTGTCGTGACTACAAGCAGTTTCACTTTGGAAATCATGGCAGTAACTGAAGCGATAGTCTAGCTGGAATCACAGACTTTTATCCATGCATGTTTTCTCTGTGACTCAATGAGTATGCTCAGGAAGATTGAAACTGGCTGGGCTCGGAGACATTGGATGGAGTCGCTGAGGAGGTCTAGGCTGACAAACACCAGTTTTATTTTTGGGCGGCATGCAGGTGTAAGATGAAATAAAGGTGCCGACAGGCTTGCAGGTATGGCTGCTGTGGATAGCGGACGAGCAATGGACCAGGCTGGTATTATACATTTTGTAAGGGTGAGAGGACATGTACATGATTCAAGTAATAGTGGTGAATCTACAACACTAACCAGACTGCAAGAATTCCAAGTCAAATGTGGTGTAGCTAGACAAGGGTAGCCAAAGAATAATAGTAAACCAACAAAAACAGGAGTCGTTGGTCGCTATAAGATGAGAGATCGGAGCACTTATGGACTAATTGGTTTCACGTGCAGTGATGATGATCCAACGACTAAACATAAGAAGGAGAGGAGATATGCTGGACATACCTTTGAGAAGAAATGATCATTCTGATATGATTTGTCATCTGTGTTTCATAAATTAAGATTCTTTAAATGTGGGTTGTTTGTGTGTCTTTAAATGTGGTATCACACACGTTTAATTTCCATGATGATGTCAATGTTCTATTCCTCTGATATGATATCACACACTTTCGGTTTCCATGGTGATGTCAATGTTCTCTTGCTCTGATATGATATCACACACTTTCGGTTTCCATGGTGATGTCAATGCTTTCTTGCTCTGATATAATATCACACACTTTCGGTTTCCATGGTGATGTCAATGCTTTCTTGCTCTGATACGATATCACACATTTTCGGTCTCCATGGTGATACCAATGTTCTATTGCTCTGATATGATATCACACACTTTCGGTTTCCATGGTGATGTCAATGTTTTCTTGCTCTGATACGATATCACACACTTTCGGTTTCCGCGGTGATGTCAATGGTGATGATCCTGGTGACATCTGCAATTTTGGTGAGTGCAATATATTTGGACTGTGAAGTTGCCATGAAGATGTCAAGACCATTTCCGATTTGCCCAAGGTTTGCAATGTTTCTTCTCTACTAAAACGCATGTAAGATGGTGAGCTGGTTCGTGTATTTCCACACATGAAAGGTAGTGAACTGGGTCGTGTAGCTCCACACATGTAAGATGGTGAACTGGGTTGTGTAGCTACACGCATGTAAGATGGTGAACTGGGTCGTGTAGCTACACGCATGTAAGATGGTGAACTGGGTCGTGTATCTACATCTGAAATATTCCTGAAATTATATGAAATAAAATGTAACGAATATTTAGTCATATCTGTACAATGTAACGGATACTTAGTCATATCTGTACAATGTAACGGATACTTAGTCATATCTGTACAATGTAACGATACTTAGTCATATCTGTACAATGTAACGGATATTTAGTCATATCTGTACAACGTAACGATACTTAGTCATATCTGTAAAATGTAACGGATACTTAGTCATATATGTACAATGTAGCGGATACTTAGTCATATCTGTACAATGTAACGGATACTTAGTCATATCTGTACAATGTAACGGATACTTAGTCATATCTGTACAATGTAACGATACTTAGTCATATATGTACAATGTAACGGATATTTAGTCATATCTCTACAATGTAACGGATACTAAGTTATATCTGTACAACGTAACGATACTTAGTCATATCTGTACAATGTAACGGATATTTAGTCATATCTGTACAACGTAACGATACTTAGTCATATCTGTACAATGTAACGGATACTTAGTCATATATGTACAATGTAGCGAATATTTAGTCATATCTCTGCAATGTAACGGATACGTAGTCATATCTGTACAATGTAGCGGATACTTAGTCATATCTGTACAATGTAACGGATACGTAGTCATATCTGTACAATGTAACGATACTAAGTCATATCTGTACAATGTAACGGATACTTAGTCATATATGTACAATGTAACGGATACGTAGTCATATCTGTACAATGTAACGATACTTAGTCATATCTGTACAATGTAACGATACTTAGTCATATCTGTACAATGTAACGATACTTAGTCATATCTGTACAATGTAACGGATACTTAGTCATATCTGTACAATGTAACGGATATTTAGTCATATATGTACAATGTAACGGATACGTAGTCATATCTGTACAATGTAACGATACGTAGTCATATCTGTACAATGTAACGATACTTAGTCATATCTGTACAATGTAACGGATACTTAGTCATATCTGTACAATGTAACGGATACTTAGTCATATCTGTACAATGTAACGGATACTTAGTCATATCTGTACAATGTAACGATACTTAGTCATATCTGTATAATGTAACGGATACTTAGTCATATCTGTACAATGTAACGATACTTAGTCATATATGTACAATGTAACGGATATTTAGTCATATCTCTACAATGTAACGGATACTAAGTTATATCTGTACAACGTAACGATACTAAGTCATATCTGTACAATGTAACGGATACTTAGTCATATCTGTACAATGTAACGATACTTAGTCATATCTGTACAATGTAACGGATACTTAGTCATATCTCTACAATGTAACGGATACTTAGTCATATCTGTACAACGTAACGATACTTAGTCATATCTGTACAATGTAACGGATACTTAGTCATATATGTACAATGTAGCGGATACTTAGTCATATCTGTACAATGTAACGGATACGTAGTCATATATGTACAATGTAACGGATACTTAGTCATATATGTGCAATGTAACGGATACTTAGTCATATCTGTACAATGTAACGGATACTTAGTGATATCTCTACAATGTAACGGATACTTAGTCATATCTGTACAATGTAACGGATACTTAGTCATATCTGTACAATGTAACGATACTTAGTCATATCTGTACAATGTAACGGATATTTAGTCATATCTGTACAACGTAACGATACTTAGTCATATCTGTACAATGTAACGGATACGTAGTCATATCTGTACAACGTAACGATACTTAGTCATATCTGTACAATGTAACGGATACTTAGTCATATATGTACAATGTAGCGGATATTTAGTCATATCTCTGCAATGTAACGGATACGTAGTCATATCTGTACAATGTAGCGGATACTTAGTCATATCTGTACAATGTAACGGATACGTAGTCATATCTGTACAATGTAACGATACTAAGTCATATCTGTACAATGTAACAGATACTTAGTCATATCTGTACAATGTAACGGATACGTAGTCATATCTGTACAATGTAACGATACTTAGTCATATCTGTACAATGTAACGATACTTAGTCATATCTGTACAATGTAACGATACTTAGTCATATCTGTACAATGTAACGGATACTTAGTCATATCTGTACAATGTAACGGATATTTAGTCATATCTGTACAATGTAACGGATACGTAGTCATATCTGTACAATGTAACGATACGTAGTCATATCTGTACAATGTAACGGATACTTAGTCATATCTGTACAATGTAACGATACTTAGTCATATCTGTACAATGTAACGGATATTTAGTCATATCTGTACAACGTAACGATACTTAGTCATATCTGTACAATGTAACGGATACGTAGTCATATCTGTACAACGTAACGATACTTAGTCATATCTGTACAATGTAACGGATACTTAGTCATATATGTACAATGTAGCGGATATTTAGTCATATCTCTGCAATGTAACGGATACGTAGTCATATCTGTACAATGTAGCGGATACTAGTCACTATCTGGTGCAATGTAACGGATACGTAGTCATATCTGTACAATGTAACGATACTTAGTCATATCTGTACAATGTAACGATACTTAGTCATATCTGTACAATGTAACGGATACGTAGTCATATCTGTACAATGTAACGATACTTAGTCATATCTGTACAATGTAACGATACTTAGTCATATCTGTACAATGTAACGATACTTAGTCATATATGTACAATGTAACGGATACTTAGTCATATCTGTACAATGTAACGGATATTTAGTCATATCTGTACAATGTAACGGATACGTAGTCATATCTGTACAATGTAACGATACGTAGTCATATCTGTACAATGTAACGATACTTAGTCATATATGTACAATGTAACGATACTTAGTCATATCTGTACAATGTAACGGATACTTAGTGATATCTGTACAATGTAACGATACTTAGTCATATCTGTACAATGTAACGATACTAAGTCATATCTGTACAATGTAACGATACTTAGTCATATCTGTACAATGTAACGGATACGTAGTCATATCTGTACAATGTAACGATACTTAGTCATATCTGTACAATGTAACGGATACGTAGTCATATATGTACAATGTAACGGATATTTAGTCATATCTCTACAATGTATTGGTTATTGGTTACTAAACTGACGTCATTGCTCTCCGGGCAGACTCATGGTGCTCAGTCTCCCCAACAGATATCGAAGAGTATGCATACTGATGGTGCCTGTGGCTCACTGATTAAACACACCTCTCACTCTGCCTCTCAGGCATCCAGTTCGACTTGAACAACGGGTAACTCCAAACTGTCTAAATCGCTTGATTGATTCAACATCGATTTTAGTGTCCTCATCCAACAGAGAGTCGCGAAGAGACCGAAGAATATCCCTTATCCATCTTCAACTCCCCAACAATCGATGCTGTTGATGCAAGCCTGTCCGGTCTCTCATTACCGTAAACACCCGCATGCCCAGGACAGTAAATCCACGTAAGCCGCTGGAGGTTAGAAATTTCTATAGACGACATCCACTCATACCGAAACCTGCCCTTCTGGATCTTGTGAAGCATCGACTGAGAGTCAGATACAACAACGGCCCCAGTAAAAGAAGTCCCAGAAATCCAATGGATGGCAGCAGTAACGGCCTCAACCTCCATCCTCATACTAGAAGTAGTTGTCCTGTATGCCCCCCCTTCGCTCTGCAACAACCCTACCATGCGCATTAGCCAAGAAACCCCAGCCGTATTTCTCACCACGTTGAACCGACCCATCGGTATATACAACAACATCATCATCCCTTGCATTATCTTTTATCAACTGCTTAACTGCGAGATCAGCCTTCATGTTGCCCCAATCTCTACATTCTCTTCCAAGAGTAATGATAACGTTGAGATAGTTCATCATGCTACCATCTGTTGGGATCCATTCTTCCCCTTTTGGTAGGGTCGCAACCGTAGTCACCTGGCCAATTGTTCTCTCAGCCTGGGCCATCCACGACATGTCACGCTTGATTCTCGTGCCCTTAACATCATTAGTGTTCTTGTGTAGTGGATGTCTCTTATCCGAAGTAACCCGCATATATGCCTTGGTTTGGGCGATTGCATGACGGGAGCGTAGTGACAGAAGGCCAAGCATATATCTCATCTTCACAATGGGGGTATCTCTAGTGCAGCCCAGAACTATACGCATACCTTCATTCTGAACCCGTTCGAGTCGTTCACATTGTGATCTTGATATCGTAAGAATTCCGAGTCCGTAATCTACCACTGACATTACCAGTCGATCGAACAAAATGGCAAGTAGTCTCTGCTCAAGGTGTGCGGCCACCATAACTTTGAGAGCCGCAAGACCACGTTTGCACCGTTGTATCGTCTGTTCAATATGGTGTTTGAAAGATAGACTACGATCAAAGGTTATTCCAAGATAGCGCAACCTGTCTCTGCGCTCGATGGTATGTTCATCAAAGATTACACAGGGTAGGTCAGCCTTGACGATGTGATTATTCAACGAGCACCACAACATACACGCTTTTTCAGGATTGACCTGAGAGCGAGACTCTCTACACCAACCCGAGATGGTACGCAATGTTTTCTGAATGTCGTCAACCATCTCTCGTCTATCTGACCCAGTCCTATATATTAAGATACAATCTACAATGTAACGGATACTTAGTCATATCTGTACAATGTAACGGATACTTAGTCATATCTGTACAATGTAACGGATACTTAGTCATATCTGTACAATGTAACGGATATTTTGTCATATCTGTATAACTTTTATTCATAGGAATGTTCTTTTTTTTAAAGTTGGTTTTTGGTTGGGGGTAGGGCAGGAGATGGGGGTAGGGACAGTACCTCATGGTGAGAGGCAGTCGCGACCTTTTTAGGGCGGCCTGGAGCCTATTTGGTTTCCCCACTCCTGCCCAGCTCGCGTATGGCTCCTCGAGTCTGCTTGTGCACAGTAGCGTTACCCCCTCCTCCCCAGGCAACGGCTTCGACTATCTGGCGAAACTACGTAGAGCAAAACTCAAAGGAAGTCTTCCTTCTACAGTACACAAGGCTGCCGGCAGAAAAGGCGGAAGATTGACAATGTCAACAACGGCTTCGAAGGCGGGAGCTGGAACAGCCTGGTATCGGACTCAGGGCACACTAGAGATCATTATGGTTAAGTGGCCAGAACCAATCAGAAAGCAATGGCAAACAACTGATTGTATGTTGCCAAAAACTTGATGCAGAACATGAAATTAATCAAAGATCTGATGGCGTGTCCCTCAGGCCAGTCAGACCAATTCTGCGAACTGGGGAAGAGAAAGATCGCAGATCAAGTACAAGTAAATGTGATGACGGTCAAAAGCCCGACTCTCTTACTGCGGAAAGACCTGCCATTGTCCTACAGAAGAAATTGAGAATAGGAACATGGAATGTAAGGAGTCTTTACCATGGCAAACTCCACATGATTTGCAATGAGATGGAGAGAGCGAAAACACCTATACTTGGAATAATCGAGCACAGATGGGCTGGCCAGGGACACTTTAAAACCTAACAGGTGACACAGTAATATACTCAGGGAAGGCAAAAGTGGACAGAGTGGAGTCGGTTTCATTTTGGCAAAGAAAATATCCACAACACCAATTGGATACAATCCTATCAACGACCGACTCATCATGATGAGACTACAGACAAAGAACAGAAAGATCACAATAATACAAGCATACGCCCCAACAACAACAGCTCCTGATGACGAGATCGATGAATTCTATACAAATTTACAAGGAGCAATAGATACAGTTGTTAAAAGAGACATCCTGATAGTAATGGGCAATTTCAACGCAAAAGTCGGTAAGGAAACAACTGAAGAGGAGAAAAGATAAAAGGTCCTTTCAGTATAGGACAACGAAACGAAAGAGGCACAAAACTAATTGAATTCTGCCTAGAAAATAATCTCTCCATTACGAACTCCCTAAGCAGGCAACATCCAAGAAAACTATACACCTGGACCTCACCAGATGGTAAGACCAGAAATCAAATAGATTACATCTTGGTCCAAAGAAGATTGATAACAGGTATTCTATCAGTAAAGACACTACCTGGAGCAGACTGTGACTCCGACCATGAACTGCTGGTGGCAGAGTTTAAATTAAGACTGAAGACAACAATGAAAGCAGCTGGCCATATACGTTTTGATACAAATGTCATTCCACTAGAATACAACATAGAAATACAAAACAAATTTGACATACTTATGGCGGCTCAAGAAGACATGACACCTGACGAACTGGCAACACAGGATATTACTCTCCACCGCACAAAATATCATACCCAGGAAAGTACACAAGAAACAAGTCTACATAACTGAAAAACACTGAAGCTAATTGAAGAAAGAAGAAAGCTAAAACGGGCGGGGTTAAAACAAAACAGCCACTGAATATAAAAACTGCTCAAGAGAAGTCAAGAAAGAAATCCGAAAAGACAAGAAACAATACATAGTCACCTCATGCAATAAAATTGATGAATTAAGAAAACAAGGGAAAGAGAGAAATGTACAACGAAATTAATATAATGATACGTGACTTCAGTCCATCAATACAAGTCATAAACGAAAACAATTGCAAAACATTAACAAAAAAGAAAGATGTACTAGAAAGATGGCGTGAGAACTGCAGAAACATGTATGAAGACACATCTAAAATCCACATAAGATAATAACAGAAAGCGAAAAGACAGAACCAGAGCCCATGTTGGATGGTGCGCCTGGCCATCAAAAGTCTGAAGAGAGGGAAGTCACCAGGGTGCGATGATATACCAGCAGGAATTGATTAAAGCAGGCGAGGAGGTCAACGTTCGGGTATATCATAAATTGTGTACAAAGATATGGAATAGCTCCTCCTGGCCAAAGAAATGGAAAAGATCAGTATTTATACCTATTCCAAAGAAGATAAACCTGAAACTATGCACCAACTACAGAACTATTTCCCTTATAAGTCATGCCAGCAAAATCCTACTAAGAATCATAATGAAGAGGATGGAACAAAAATTAGAAGATGAAATACACGAAACACAAACAGGTTTCAGAAGAGGTAGAGGCACTAGAGATCATATTTGTAGCATGAGACTCATTACCAAGAAATGCAGAGAAGGCAACATAGACCTGCATGCATGTTTCATAGACTATAGTAAGGCTTTCGACCATATACAACACCAGAAAATGTGGAACATCATGAAAAACATGCACTTTCCAACACACATAATACATAGAATCTCTATACCACGAACAACAGGCAACCATTAAAATAGGTGAAATAGCTGAATGGTTCGAGATTCAAAATGGGGTACGACAGGGATGTATTTTGTCCCCATACTTATTCAACATATATGCGGAGAACATCATGAGGAATGTAAAAGACGATGCCAACTATGTGAATTACGACCCTCTCACTATAGGCGGCAAATTCATACCAGAGCTTAGATACGCAGACGATACAGTACTATTATCCACCAGCAAAGAGGGTTTGGAAAACCTAACAAAGACGACCAAGAAACATAGTGAAGACCAACATCTATATTTGAATACACAAAAACAAAAATCATGTCAACTGACAAAGCAAAGGCTCACCTAACATCCAAATAAACAATGAAGAACTCCAATGTGTAGAGAGCTACGAATATCTGGGCTCAATAATTAACAATAACGGTGACTGCTCCAAAGGGATCTAAAGAAGATTGTCAATAGCAATCAAGAAACTAAACACAACGAAGAACATATGGCAAAGCACCTGCAAAATATTAAAATTAAAAATATTGAGAGCATGCATTTTCCTCCTTCTGTCCCTACGCTCCCGTCATGCAATCGCCTAAACCAAGGCATATATGCGGGTTACTGCGGATAAGAGACATCCACTGCACAAGAACACTAATGATGTTAAGGGCATGAGAATCAATCGTAGCATGTCGTGGATGGCCCAGACTGAGAGAACATTAGCCAGGTGACTACGGTTGAGACTCTATCAAAAGGGGAAGAATGGATCCCTATAGATGGTAACATATCTGACAATGTACGATACGTAGTCATATCTGTACAATGTAACGATACTAAGTCATATCTGTACAATGTAACAGATACTTAGTCATATCTGTACAATGTAACGGATACGTAGTCATATCTGTACAATGTAACGATACTTAGTCATATCTGTACAATGTAACGATACTTAGTCATATCTGTACAATGTAACGATACTTAGTCATATCTGTACAATGTAACGGATACTTAGTCATATCTGTACAATGTAACGGATATTTAGTCATATCTGTACAATGTAACGGATACGTAGTCATATCTGTACAATGTAACGATACTTAGTCATATCTGTACAATGTAACGATACTTAGTCATATCTGTACAATGTAACGGATATTTAGTCATATCTGTACAACGTAACGATACTTAGTCATATCTGTACAATGTAACGGATACGTAGTCATATCTGTACAACGTAACGATACTTAGTCATATCTGTACAATGTAACGGATACTTAGTCATATATGTACAATGTAGCGGATATTTAGTCATATCTCTGCAATGTAACGGATACGTAGTCATATCTGTGTATGTCATGCAATCGTAGCATGTCGTGGATGGCCCAGACTGAGAGAACATTAGCCAGGTGACTACGGTTGAGACTCTATCAAAAGGGGAAGAATGGATCCCTATAGATGGTAGCATGATCAACTATCTCAACGTTATCATTACTCGTGGAAGAGCATGTAGAGATTGGGGCAACATGAAAACTGATCTCGCAGTTAAGCAGCTGATAGAGGATAATGCAAGGGATCATGATGTTGTATATACCGATGGGTCGGTTCATCGTGGTGAGAAGTCCGGCTGGGTTTCTTGGCTAATGCGCATGGTAGGGTTGTTGCAGAACGAAGTGGGGCATACAGGACAACTACTTCTAGTATGAGGATGGAGGTTGAGGCCGTTACTGCTGCCCTTCATTGGATCTCTGAGACTTCATTTACTGGGGTCGTTGTTGTATCTGACTCTCAGTTGATGCTTCACAAGATCCAGAAGGGCAGGTTTCGGTATGAGTGGATGTTGTCTATAGAAGTTTCTAACCTCCAGCGGCTTACGTGAATATATTGTCCTGGGCATGCGGGTGTTTACGGTAATGAGAGACCGGACAGGCTTGCATCAACAGCATCGATTGTTGGGGAGTTGAAGATGGATAAGGGGATATTCTTCGGTCTTTTCGCGACTGTCTGCTGGATGAGGACACTAAAATCGATGTTGAATCGATCAAGCGATTTAGACAGTTTGGAGTTACCCGTTGTACAAGTCGAACTGGATGCCTGAGAGGCAGATTGAGAGGTGTGTTTAATCAGCGAGCCACGGGAACCATCAGTATGCATACTCTTAGATATCTGTTGGGAGAGATTGAGCACCTATGGGTCTGCCGAAGTGCAATGACGTCAGTTTAGTAACCAATAACCAATGTACAATGTAACGGATGCTTAGTCATATCTGTATTTTGACATTACTTATAAATCATTATATACACTCTCTCTTCATAACATCATCACATGATGGTAGATAGATACGTAGACAGATAAGTAGACAGACATGTTGGTAGACAGATAAGTAGACAGATAGGCTAGACAGATAGTGCGTAGTAGACAGACATGTTGAAGACAGATAGTAGACAGATATATTGGTAGACAGATAAGTAGACAGATATGTTGGTAGACAGATAAGTAGACAGATATGTTGGTAGACAGATCAGTAGACAGATATGTTGGTAGACAGATAAGTAGACAGATAGGTAGACAGACATGTTGCTAGACAGATCAGTAGACAGATCAGTAGACAGATAAGTAGACAGACATGTTGATAGACAGATAAGTAGACAGATAAGTAGACAGATAAGTAGACCAACATGTAGGCAGACAGATCAGTAGACAGATAAGTAGACAGACATGTCGATAGACAGATCAGTAGACATATATGTTGGTAGACAGATCAGTAGACAGATAAGTAGACATATATGTTGGTAGACAGATCAATAGACAGATATGTTGGTGGACATAAGTAGACAGATAAGTAGACAGACATGTTGGTAGACAGATCAGTAGACAGATAAATAGACAGATACGTAAACATACAGGTTGGTAAACAGATTGGTAGACAGATAAGTAGACAGATACGTAGACAGACATGTTGGTAGACAGATCAATAGACAGATAAGTAGACAGACATGTTGGTAGACAGATAAGTAGATAGACATGTTGGTAGACAGATGAGTAGATAGACATGCTGGTAGACAGATGTGTAGATAGACATGCTGGTAGACAGCCACGTAGACAGACAGAATGACTTACAATTCCATGAAAAGCAGTCCTATTGATCTCGCCAAAAGAAAATGTTATCTCCCTCTCTTTCTTTCTCTCTTTGTGTGCAGCAGTCGAGGTGGCAAGAGCTACACTAGGGCAAACAGTTGACACAATACTGTAGTGTGATATGCAGAAGAGAAATACATTCTCAGTTTATAAGAACAACACAACTTCAGATCTACACACAACCATCCATCCATCCATCATCCATCCATCCATCCATCCATCCATCCATCCATCCATCCATCCATCTATTTATCTATCTATCTATCTATCATTCATCTATCTATCTATCCTATCTATCTATCATCCATCCATCCATCATCATCATCATCATCATCCATCCATCCATCCATCCATCATTCCATCCATCTATCCATCCATCCATCTATCCATCCATCCATCCATCATCTATCCATCCATCCATCCATCCATCTATCCATCCATCATCCATCCATCCATCATCCATCATCATCATCCATCCATCTATCATCCATCATCATCCATCATCTATCCATCTCATCTCTATCCATCCATCCATCCATCATCCATCATCCATCTATCTATCCATCCATCCTATCTATCCATCTATCCATCCATCCATCTATCCTATCTATCTATCTGATCTATCCATCTATCCATCTATCTACATCCATCCATCCATCCTATCTATCATCTATCCATCTATCCATCTATCATCCATCATCATCCATCCATCATCTTCATCATCTATCTATCATATCATCATCATCCATCTATCTATCATCTATCCATCTATCATATCATCATCCATCCATCATCCTATCCATCATCCATCATCCATCTATCATTATCTATCTATCTATCATCTATCATCTATCATTATCTATCATTATCTATCTATCTATCTATCTATCTATCATTATCATATCTATTCATCTATCATCTATCTATCATCTATCATTATCTATCATTATCATCTATCTATCTATCTATCCTATCTATCCATCTATCCATCTATCCATCTATCCATCTATCCATCTATCTATCTATCATCTATCTATCTCATCATTATCCATCTATCATCCATCCATCCATCCATCCATCCATCCATCCATCCATCCATCCATCCATCCATCATCATCATCATCTATCTATCTATCATCATCTATCTATCTATCTATCATCATCTATCTATCACTATCATCATCCATCATCTATCTATCTATCTATCTATCTATCTATCTATCTATCATCTATCATCTATCTATCTATCTATCTATCTATCTATCTATCTATCTATCTTCTATCTATCATCATCTATCTATCTATCATCTATCATCTATCTATCTATCATCATCATCTCATCATCATCTCTATCATCTATCTATCATCTATCATCATCTATCTATCATCATCATCATCATCATCTATCTATCTATCTATCTATCTATCATCTATCTATCTATCTATCTATCTATCTATTATCTATCTATCTTCATTATCATCATCTATATCCTCATCATCATCATATCATCTATCATCATCCATCATCATCTATCTATCATATCCATCTATCCATCATCCATCATCCATCTATCATCCATCATCATCATCATCCATCTATCTATCATCTATCTATCCATATCCATCTATCTATCTATCATCTATCTCTATCCATCTATCTCATCCATCCATCCAATCATGTCTATCCATCTATCCATCTATCTATCCATCCATCTCATCCTCATCATCATCTATCATCCATCATCATCCATCATCCATCCATCCATCCATCCATCATCCATCCATCCATCCATCCATCCATCCATCATCTATCTATCTATCTATCTATCTATCCTATCTCTATCTATATCTATCATCATCTATCTATCTATCTATCTTCATTCTATCTATCTATCTATCTATCTATCTATCTATCTATCTATCATCTATCCATCTATCCATCTATCTATCCATCTATCCATATATCTATCCATCTATCCATCTATCTATCCATCTATCCATCTATCTATCCATCTATCTATCTATCTATCTATCTATCTATCTATATATCATCTATCTATCTATCTATCTATCTATCTATCTATCTATCTATCTATCTATCTTCTATCTATCTATCTATCTATCTATCTATCATCTATCTATCTATCATCTATCTATCTATCATCTATCTATCTATCTATCTATCTATCTATCTATCTATCTATCATCTATCTATCTATCTATCTATCTATCTATCTATCTATCTATCTATCTATCTATCTATCTATCTATCTATCTATCTATCTCATCCATCATCCATCTATCCATCTATCCATCTATCCATCTATCCATCTATCCATCTATCCATCTATCATCTATCTATCTATCTATCTATCTATCTATCTATCTATCTATCTATCTATCCATCTATCTATCCATCCATCTATCTATCCCTCTATCCATCTATCCATCTATCCATCTATCTATCCATCCATCCATCATCATCTATCATCTATCATATCTATCTCATCCATCCATCCTTCATCGATCTATCTATCATCATCTATCTATCATCCATCCATCCATCCATCAATCCATCCATCCATCCATCCATCATCCATCCATCCATCCATCCATCCATATCATCCATCCATCTATCTATCATTATTATTATCTATCTATTATTATTATTTCTATCTATTATCTTTATTCATCTATCTACATCTATCATCTATTCTATCTATCTATCTATCTATCTATCTATCTATCTATCTATCTATCTATCATCTATCTATCTTCATCTATCTATCTATCTATCTATCTATCTATCTATCTATCATCTATCTATCTATCTATCTATCTATCTATCTATCTATCCATCTATCCATCTATCCATCTATCCATCTATCCATCTATCCATCTATCCATCTATCCATCTATCCATCTATCCATCTATCCATCTATCTATCTATCCATCTATCTATCTATCTATCTATCTATCCATCTATCTATCATCTGTCTGTCTGTCTTGGTATATGTTGGACACACCTTGAGGAGCAATTATCAACGAATATCAAAGCGGCATTGAAGTGGGATGCAAAGGGTTCAAGAAAGAGAGGACGACCTAAGGAGGCCCTGAAACGAACTTTGCTGAGAGAGGCAAGAGATATTGGTTTCAGTTCCATGGAGGAGATTGAACGAGTTGCCCAGGATAGAGCGGTATGAAGAAATTACTTGCAGGCAATATGTAACGTATAACAGTACGAGAGAAATTATTATTATTATATATCTATATATTTATCTATATGATCTTCATGTCCAGTTTGACACATAAAGCTTACACAAGATATTTCAATTGCTGCTGTTCTGCCGTCTTTCTACCAATTGTTTCCTATTTCACGCCACCATCTTGCAACTCTCTTTCCACAGTTCTTCTCCCTGTTTCATTTGGACATCCAGGCCTTCTTTTACCATCCATTGTCTATCGGAGAGCTGTTTTAGCCAATGTCTCTACTGGCATACGACATACATGACCAATACACCTTCATCTTTGTCTTGTAATGATAGTCTCCAACGATGCACAGTATCATCGTTTTAATAGCTCTCCATTATATATTGTATTTGACACAGAATATTCGCAGGATTCTTCTTAACGATTTATTTGTAAATGTCTCCAGCTTGTATATGATGTTGTGGGTCATTTTCCAGCACTCACTTCTGTATAATAACATTCTCATGACACTGCTTCTTCCAGCACTCACTACTGTATAATAACACTCTCATGACACTGCTTCTTCCAGCACTCACTACTGTATAATAACACTCTCACGACACTGCTTCTCACAGCACTCACTACTGTATAATAACACTCTCACGACACTGCTTCTTCCAGCACTCACTACTGTATAATAACACTCTCATGACACTGCTTCTTCCAGTACTCACTACTGTATAATAACATTCTCATGACACTGCTTCTTCCAGCACTCACTACTGTATAATAACATTCTCATGACACTGCTTCTTCCAGCACTCACTACTGTATAATAACACTCTCATGACACTGCTTCTTCCAGCACTCACTACTGTATAATAACATTCTCATGACACTGCTTCTTCCAGCACTCACTACTGTATAATAACATTCTCATGACACTGCTTCTTCCAGCACTCACTACTGTATAATAACATTCTCATGACACTGCTTCTTCCAGCACTCACTACTGTATAATAACACTCTCACGACACTGCTTCTTCCAGCACTCACTACTGTATAATAACACTCTCATGACACTGTTTCTTCCAGTACTCACTACTGTATAATAACATTCTCATGACACTGCTTCTTCCAGCACTCACTACTGTATAATAACATTCTCATGACACTGCTTCTTCCAGCACTCACTACTGTATAATAACATTCTCATGACACTGCTTCTTCCAGCACTCACTACTGTATAATAACATTCTCATGACACTGCTTCTTCCAGCACTCACTACTGTATAATAACATTCCATGACACTGCTTCTTCCAGCACTCACTACTGTATAATAACATTCGCATGACACTGCTTTTTCCAGCACTCACTACTGTATAATAACACTCTCATGACACTGCTTCCATATATTTTAAGTTTTGTTTTAATATTCAAGCCTTTGACTTTCCAGATTGTGTTGAGAATGACACAATTTTGATTTGATTTCTTTTGTCCATTGATATCCATTTCCGAATCATCATTCTGTGATACTGTAGTTCCCAAGTATAGAAAATCTTAAACTCATTAGTGATTTCGTCTATGATTTCATTTTACAACATAATTACGTTTTATGATTTAAACGTAGAAACATGATTACTAAACACATAATCAACATAGAAACATGATTACTAAACACATAATCAACATAGAAACATGATTACTACACACAGAATCAATATAGAAACATGATTACTACACACATAATCAACATAGAAACATGATTACTAAACACAGAATCAACATAGAAACATGATTACTACACACAGAATCAATATAGAAACATGATTACTACACACAGAATCAACATAGAAACATGATTACTACACACAGGATCAACATAGAAACATGATTACTACACACAGAATCAACATAGAAATATGACTACTACACACATAATCAACATAGAAACCTGACTACTACACACAAAATCAACTTAGAAAGCAATAATCAACTTAGATACCTGACTACTACACACACAGAATCAACATAGAAACATGATTACTACACACATAATCAACATGATTACTACACACATAATCAACATGATTACTACACACATAATCAACATAAATACCTGGCTACTACACACATAATCAACATGAGTACTACACACATAATCAACATAGATACCTGACTACTACACACATAATCAACATGACTACTACACACATAATCAACATGACTACTACACACATAATCAACATGACTACTACACACATAATCAACATAGATATCTGACCACATACACACAAACAAACATACACACAAACATATATTCAAATAGGGGGAAGACTGCAGTAAAACTTGGTAAATAATGAAACACGTACAAACAAAGTACTATAGTTTTACAAAATACAGAAACAGTGACGATAAACAGCAACGTTTCGACCAACAAGGCCTTTATCAAGCAAACGAACAAACAGGAGTGACAAATTAAAATGAAACACAAATGGACGACCAAATACAAACGTATCCTTGAGATTTTCCTTGGATATTTTGTAAAACTATAGTACTTTGTTTGTACGTGTTTCAACATATATTCACCTCTGTATGGGTTCCTGCTTTATAATTTCTGTGCTGAAATCCTGTTTGGTGAGTAGAACAGCAAGTTATCTGTACTTCTCTAATCTCTTGAAGTTGGACCTGAAGAGAACATCATTTCCGCTGGTATTCATCCATGACATTCAGCTTGGAAGTTTTATCTGACAATGTCACGTGACAATTAGAAACTATCTGGGAATGTCATGTATCTGTAGAACATATACTGTAGAACATGACTAGAACATACTAAACCTATCTGAGATCATGTAGAACACACTAAACCTATCTGTAGAACATGACTAGAACATACTAAACCTATCTGTAGAACATGGTTAGAACACACTAAACCTATCTGTAGAACATGACTAGAACACACTAAACCTATCTGTAGAACATGACTAGAACACACTAAACCTATCTGTAGAACATGACTAGAACACACTAAACCTATCTGTAGAACATGACTAGAACACACTAAACCTATCTGAGAAACATGGCTACAACACACTAAACCTATCTGTAGAACATGACTAGAACACACTAAACCTATCTGTAGAACATGCTAACACACTAAACCTATCTGTAGAACATGACTAGAACACACTAAACCTATCTGTAGAACATGACTAGAACACACTAAACCTATCTGTAGAACATGGCTAGAACACACTAAACATATCTGTAGAATATGACTAGAACACACTAAACCTATCTGTAGAACATGACTAGAACACACTAAACCTATCTGTAGAACATGGCTAGAACACACTAAACCTATCTGTAGAACATGACTAGAACACACTAAACCTATCTGTAGAACATGGCTAGAACACACTAAACCTATCTGTAGAACATGGCTAGAACACACTAAACCTATCTGTAGAACATGGCTAGAACACACTAAACCTATCTGTAGAACATGGCTAGACACACTAAACATATCTGTAGAACATGGCTAGAACACACTAAACCTATCTGTAGAACATGGCTAGAACACACTAAACCTATCTGTAGAACATGACTAGAACACACTAAACCTATCTGTAGAACATGACTAGAACACACTAAACCTATCTGTAGAACATGGCTAGAACACACTAAACATATCTGTAGAATATGACTAGAACACACTAAACCTATCTGTAGAACATGGCTAGAACACACTAAACATATCTGTAGAATATGACTAGAACACACTAAACATATCTTTAGAACATGGCTAGAACACACTAAACATATCTGTAGAATATGACTAGAACACACTAAACATATCTTTAGAACATGGCTAGAACACACTAAACATATCTGTAGAACATGACTAGAACACACTAAACATATCTGTAGAACATGACTAGAACACACTAAATCTATCTGTAGAACATGGCTAGAACACACTAAACCTATCTGTAGAACATGGCTAGAACACACTAAATCTATCTGTAGAATATGACTAGAACACACTAAACATATCTGTAGAACATGGCTAGAACACACTAAACCTATCTGTAGAACATGGCTAGAACACACTAAACCTATCTGTAGAACATGGCTAGAACACACTAAACCTATCTGTAGAACATGGCTAGAACACACTAAACCTATCTGTAGAACATGGCTAGAACACACTAAACCTATCTGTAGAACATGGCTAGAACACACTAAACATATCTGTAGAACATGGCTAGAACACACTAAACCTATCTGTAGAACATGGCTAGAACACACTAAACCTATCTGTAGAACATGGCTAGAACACACTAAACCTATCTGTAGAACATGGCTAGAACACACTAAACCTATCTGTAGAACATGGCTAGAACACACTAAACCTATCTGTAGAACATGGCTAGAACACACTAAACCTATCTGTAGAACATGGCTAGAACACACTAAACCTATCTGTAGAACATGGCTAGAACACACTAAACCTATCTGTAGAACATGGCTAGAACACACTAAACCTATCTGTAGAATATGACTAGAACACACTAAACATATCTGTAGAACATGGCTAGAACACACTAAACCTATCTGTAGAACATGGCTAGAACACACTAAACCTATCTGTAGAACATGACTAGAACACACTAAACCTATCTGTAGAACATGACTAGAACACACTAAACCTATCTGTAGAACATGACTAGAACACACTAAACCTATCTGTAGAACATGGCTAGAACACACTAAACATATCTGTAGAATATGACTAGAACACACTAAACCTATCTGTAGAACATAGCTAGAACACACTAAACATATCTGTAGAATATGACTAGAACACACTAAACATATCTTTAGAACATGGCTAGAACACACTAAACATATCTGTAGAATATGACTAGAACACACTAAACATATCTTTAGAACATGGCTAGAACACACTAAACATATCTGTAGAACATGACTAGAACACACTAAACCTATCTGTAGAACATGGCTAGAACACACTAAACCTATCTGTAGAACATGGCTAGAACACACTAAACCTATCTGTAGAATATGACTAGAACACACTAAACATATCTGTAGAACATGGCTAGAACACACTAAACCTATCTGTAGAATATGACTAGAACACACTAAACATATCTGTAGAACATGGCTAGAACACACTAAACCTATCTGTAGAACTTGGCTAGAACACACTAAACCTATCTGTAGAACATGGCTAGAACACACTAAACCTATCTGTAGAACATGGCTAGAACACACTAAACCTATCTGTAGAACATGGCTAGAACACACTAAACCTATATGTAGAACATGGCTAGAACACACTAAACATATCTGTAGAACATGGCTAGAACACACTAAACCTATCTGTAGAACATGGCTAGAACACACTAAACATATCTTTAGAATATGGCTAGAACACACTAAACATATCTGTAGAACATGGCTAGACACACTAAACATATCTGTAGAACATGGCTAGAACACACTAAACATATCTGTAGAACACACTAAACATATCTGTAGAACATGACTAGAACACACTAAACATATCTGTAGAACATGGCTAGAACACACTAAACATATCTGTAGAACATGGCTAGAACACACTAAACATATCTGTAGAACACACTAAACCTATCTGTAGAACATGGCTAGAACACACTAAACCTATCTGTAGAACATGGCTAGAACACACTAAACCTATCTGTAGAACATGGCTAGAACACACTAAACATATCTTTAGAATATGGCTAGAACAGACTAAACATATCTGTAGAACATGGCTAGAACACACTAAACATATCTGTAGAACATGGCTAGAACACACTAAACATATCCGTAGAACACACTAAACATATCTGTAGAACATGGCTAGAACACACTAAACATATCTGTAGAACATGGCTAGAACACACTAAACCTATCTGTAGAACACACTAAACATATCTGTAGAACATGACTAGAACACACTAAACATATCTGTAGAACATGGCTAGAACACACTAAACATATCTGTAGAACACACTAAACATATCTGTAGAACATGACTAGAACACACTAAACATATCTGTAGAACATGACTAGAACACACTAAACATATCTTTAGAACATGACTAGAACACACTAAACATATCTGTAGAATATGACTAGAACACACTAAACATATCTGTAGAATATGACTAGAACACACTAAACATATCTGTAGAATATGACTAGAACACACTAAACATATCTGTAGAACAGTGGCGGCTCGTGATCATTTTTCTTTGTGGGGCCGGCAAAAATTTGTGGAAAATCGTGGTTTTGGAGTATTTACTATTATTTGTCTATTCCGGGAAGTTATTACCCTTTCAGGAAAGAACACATGCTTTTGTTCTACAACAGCTTGATACTAAAGCAGTGGCTACTAAATAATTTTTTAAAAAAGATAATTAAATATTTCGTACACATCAAACGACAGGAACGCCTAGAGAAGATTAAATAAAAGCTTGTCTGGAACGCAAATTGAACATGCGTCACACGCATGACAACAACAAAAAATAGCAAAGCGTACTTGTGAATGACACTAGGGAGTCCGACACATATTAGCTGATATTGTAATATATAATCTCTGCTGTAGATGACAACGTCCTGTAAAGGCGCGGCCATCGTAATTAATGGCCTCAGCGCGGACGGCAATATTGCCATCTGACGTCACAGGCTGAGGCGGTGTATTCTCACAGACTAACTATTGACTGTTACTATTGGGAAACGCCGATCTAGACAATATATCTTGCAGATGTTAGAAAGTTGTTGAATGCATGTGTGTATTACAGAAGACCTTTTCTGATGAGTAGCTATAGTTGTTGCTCTCACATACTATTTTAGTTGAATTTTATACAGAATACTTAGAGTAATTTATATATGATTACTAATGTACTTACATCAGTTTATGGTAGTCTCTCATCAGTTATCCATGAATAAGTAAGCCATATATTTGCACAACACCACATCTTGATTAGCACATAAACTAACATCACTTATCAGTAATCCATGATTAAGTCAGTCACAAGTTTGCACATCTCCACAGCTTGATTATCAAATAAACTAACATCACTTATTAGTAATCCATGAATAAGTCAGTTACAAGTTTGCACATCACCACAGCTTGATTAGCACATAAACTAAACAGTATTACACAAATATATTTATCTACTACTGAATTTTGCTACTTTCCTTTTTGTGAAGAAGCAGCTCGCTGAACATTGTATTGATCATTCCTTATTTTTCTATAATTGTTGAGGAAAATGTTGGCAAATGTTGGAACCGCGGACAATAAAGTTTTTCTTTTTGAGCTCCGCAGACACATGCAGTACTGTCTAATGAGAATTTTATGTAGCTGATAGTAACAATTTGTATGACAACATAGTAACAATTTGTATGACAACCTCCTTCTGGTTTGTCGGGGCCAAGAACTTATCTTCATATTCAGATGATATCAGCTTTTGAACAACTAGATATGATATGAAGCAGAGAACAGTTAGATCTTGTGATGGGTACTTCAGTCCACCCCTATCTATTAAATGTGTGTAGTTAAATGAAACACCATTTTTTGTAAAATTATGTCGAAGGAGATCAATAGTCTTCATGACAACTTTTGTTACAATATGTCGAAGGAGATCAATAGTCTACATTACAACTTTTGTTACATTATGTCGAAGATCAATAGTCTTCATGACAACTTTTGTTACATTATGTTGAAGATCAATAGTCTACATGACAACTTTTGTTACATTATGTCGAAAGAGATCAATAGTCTTCATGACAACTTTTGTTACATTATGTCTGAAGAGATCAATTGTCTACATGACAACTTTTGTTACATTATGTCTGAAGAGATCAATTGTCTACATGACAACTTTTGTTACATTATGTCTGAAGAGATCAATTGTCTACATGACAACTTTTGATACATTATGTCCGAAGAGATCAATAGTGATATAGGATGACAGAGGAAAACAAAATGCTGTGCCAATCAATTTTCCTCCAGTATAATTCAGTGCAGCTTTAACATAAATTTCATCCATCTGAATCACCACAGCTTGATCAGCACATAAACTAAACAGTATTACACAAATATATTTATCTACTACTGAATTTTGCTCCTTTCCTTTTTGTGAAGAAGCAGCTTGCTGAACATTGCATTGATCATTCCTTATTTTTATATAATTGTTGAGGAAAATGTTGGAACCGCAGACAATAAAATATTTCTTTTTTTGAGCTCCGCAGACACATACAGTACTGTCTAATGAGAATTTCATGTAACTGGTAGTTACAATTTGTATGACTATTCCTTAGGGTTTGTCGTGGCTAAGAACTTATCTTCATATCCAGATGATATGAGAACAGATCAGGTTCAATTTAATATGTCATAAATGTAAAACACTGAGTGTTATTGCTATAGCATTTTCTGTTATCTAGAGTTCTGACCAGATGCAACTAGGAAATGTTCAGCGAGGAAATGGAGTGTTTTCTCTGGCACAAAACTAGTGCTTGTTGTGGTGGATGATAAACTAATTGTTTCAACCAGATTATCATGTGTCATTGTCATGTAATAGTCAACAGTTGGTGCTCTTCTAAATCTTTGCATGGACAAGAGGTTCTCAACATAAGACCATCTTTCCATTTTTCCCCTATTTGACAGCCAGTTAAAGGAACTCTTATCTATGAAAACTTCCTTTAGGTGAACAGTAAAAGACATGTCCTGATCTATTTTAATACTGAGTCCTATAGCTGGTGCTTTCATGGTTTCCAAAATTACAATATACAATAGAATATGTTCCTTGTCTACATTTCGGTACACAACACTTTCTAGGCATCGTTATTTTGTTGTTATGTCTACTAAAGAAGGTAATTGTTAAATTATACATATATAATTGTAATCGTAATTTGATCTATATTTTGGTACAGCTTTGCATCGTTATTTTGTTGTTATGTTTACAACACTGACAACAGTGTCACTGTCAGTCAACAGTTATGTTTACTGAAGAAGATACTTGTTAAATTAACTTAAATTATACATGTATAAACATAATCGTAATTTGATCTACATCAATCAATCTGTAGAACAAATCTGGCCAACAATGGCAGAATGCGGAAGGGCCATTCAGAGTCAGAACGGTTTGATTCTGAACACGACTTTGCTAGTGCATTCCCGCCATGTTTGGTCGGGTATTTTCCGGTTTCGTTTGCCGAGCTACTGAGTTAGTGCTTGAACAACGCTGTGAACTGTGACTGTTACATGGAATGCTTTTTGCTGTGTCAACCGTTCGTTTGTTGAGTGTATTCAGAAAATGGCGGACAGCGGTTATGACGAACAAGCTCAATCTACCGTATGCAGTTATATTGCGAGTGCAGAAAGCTGAATTTTGCTGATTGATTGATGTCCCCTTCGACAATAATTGCTATTCAAGTGATGAACAGTTTTGTGTTGCTACATTCGCGACGGCCATATGCATATTATGCGGTGCAGGTTGCTTTTTTGTGGCGGTACGCGGCTGTTTCATTCCGAAATTAGTTCACACAGGAAACTTTTCACAGGTGTTAGCATTTCGTGTGATATTCATTGGCACAGGAACGGAGCAATTATGGGGTGACCCGTTGCAGTGAAGTTGGAACCGTACTTATGAACTATGAATTATGATCTACATTTTGGTACACAGAACTTACTAGGCATCGTTATTTTGTTGTTATGTTTACTAAATAAGTCCGTTTGAGTCCGTATGTTTACTAAAGATCCCATATGTTTACTAAACACATGTGAATACTCTGCCTAACCCGCCATCTTGAAAAAATTTGCGAGATGGCCCCTATAGAGAAGGCCGTGTGTAAAGGATATGCCACGATTTTCAATCTATATGTAGTGTACTGTGAAAGAACTGAAACTCTTCACTTCTATTGTATTTTTTGCTTGATAAAGGCAATTTGGTCGAAACGTTTCTGTGTATTGTCATTGTTTCTGTAAATCTCTAGTACTTTGTAACTTTGTGAAATGTCCTTACGTGTTTCGCTCAACTCAACTCAGTTGACAACTGTACGAAAGAAAATTGGGTACTTTTGTACAATCTCACCGTTAAAAGGGGGAATCAAGTTGACCTAAATCAAGTGATGTCTGTCGATCGGTCAGAGTTCACGAGATGCGGCGTACAGGGAAACCGAGTTCAAAATTCACGTATTCCCTGGTTTTTGTGTGTTATGGTTTAAAAAACCAGTGTTTTGTTTAAATTGGGAGCCCTTAAAAGGACTGTATGACGGACTGTGAGATGGTAGGAGAGAGGACGGGACTGTGTGTGATTGTGGGTTACTGTGGAGGCCAGAAGGTGATGATATAATCAGCAATAATTGTTCGGAAGGGGTCCAAATTTCGGGATTTAGTCCGACGACGCCACATGAACTCACTTATGTATGAGTCCAAGAGATGGCGATGTGTCCCATTTTGCCTCTTGTTCCTTTCCTTAGCAGTTTTCCACAAGCGCTCGACAGTCTGTGTATGTGCGCCTGTATTAGTGTATTTGGATCAATGAAGTTAACTGAGTGGTTGACTGTACAATAATGGTGACCCTTTGCGCTATATTTAGAATGACCCAATTTTAACGGTGAGATTGTAACGAAAATGCTGTATACAAGATGTATTAATGCAAGGGACAATTCCCTAAAACCAATCTTATTCTATGATGGTTTGTTATTTATTACTATTATTTTCTATAATTTTATACTATTTTTATATCAAATTAGGGATTCAATCGATAATTAAACGAACTATTTAATCTAGAGTCCTCGTTTATCTGGGAAGTAGTTTCTGGCGCGTAAGAATGAATATATCTTCCGGCTGAATGAAAATGGCATCATTGTTTTGGCAATTACCATTTCAATATTGATCAAATGTCAGAGGTCGCAATGTTACATCTTAGGAAAATGTTAAACGCTTCCCAGAAATAGTACATGGCACAATGCATGAAGAATTAGATGGAAAATGATGAGTTTGTCTATATAATAATTTTTAATGAGGAAATGTTATATATTGATATGATTGTTATATTATTCTGATATAATATTTATATCTTAGTGTTATATATTCAACTTTCAAAGCTAATCAGTGTCAAGTTAAAAGTAATAATTATGAAAAATAATTTCTAAAATAATAAGTACACGCTAATTATTTTTGGTTTGGTGCGCCTGTTCTTACTGGCCCCTAAAGACCAGGAGTGTATACTAGTAAGGGACGAAGATGCAGAATTTCAGATTTCAGACTGCATGTGATATTTTAGTGTTATATATTAACTTTCAAAACTAATCAGTATCCCGTTGAAAGCAATAATTATGAACAAATAATGTCTAAAATAATAAGTACACGTTACTTAATATTTTTGGTGGGGTCGAGCCCCAGTGGCCCTTAATGACGAGCCACCCCTGCTTTAAAACATGGCTAGAACCCACTAAACCTATCTGTAGAACATGGCTAGAATATATTAAACCTATCAGTAGAACATGACTAGAGCACACTAAACCTATCAACAGGACATGGCTAAGAAAGTTTGTTAAATTCAGGTTAAATTCAGTATTTTGTTAATGGTTAATGTCGGATTCTACTTTCACAAGTTAGTTGTTGATCTACCAAGTTAATGTTTGATCTACTAGTTGTGTTTGATCTACCAGTTAATGTTTGATCTACTGTTGTGTTGATCTACCAAGTTAATGTTTGATCTACTAAGTTAATGTTTGATCTACGAAGTTAGTGTTTGATCTACCAAGTTAATGTTTGATCTACTAAGTTAGTGTTTGATCTACTGTTAATGTTTGATCTACTGTTAGTGTTTGATCTACTGTAGTTGTTGATCTACTAAGTTAATGTTTGATCTACTAGAATGTTTGATCTACTAAGTTAATGTTTGATCTATTGTTAATGTTTGATCTACTAGTAATGTTTGATCTACTAAGTTAGTTGTTGATCTACCAAGTTAATGTTTGATCTACTAAGTTAGTGTTGATCTACCAAGTTAATGTTTGATCTACTGTTAGTTGTGATCTACAAGTTAATGTTTGATCTACTGTTAATGTTTGATCTACGAAGTTAGTGTTTGATCTACGAAGTTAGTGTTTGATCTACTAAGTTAATGTTTGATCTACGAAGTTAGTGTTTGATCTACCAAGTTAATGTTTGATCTACAAAGTTAATGTTTGATCTATTAAGTTAATGTTTGATCTACCAAGTTAATGTTTGATCTATTAAGTAAGTTTGATCTACCAAGTTAATGTTTGATCTACTAAGTTAATGTTTGATCTACCGTAATGTTTGATCTACCAAGTTAATGTTTGATCTACAAAGTTAAGTTTGATCTATTGTTAATGTTTGATCTACCAGTTAATGTTTGATCATTAGTTAATGTTTGATCTACAAAGTTAATGTTTGATCTACCAAGTTAATGTTTGATCTACTAAGTTAGTGTTTGATCTACCAAGTTAATCTTTGATCTACAAAGTTAATGTTTGATCTATTAAGTTAATGTTTGATCTACCAAGTTAATGTTTGATCTACTAAGTTAATGTTTGATCTACTAAGTTAATGTTTAATCTACCAATTTAATATTTAATCTACCAATTTAATATTTAATCTCATCATCATCAAATAGCTTGTCCTGAGCAGAACTTTGCCACCCCAACAGTCCTCCGGAATTTCTTTCTCTCATAGGCCAGATGTCCTGCCTCTGCAGCTGTCATGTTCAAACCATCAGTTACATCCTGAATCCATCTTCTCTGTGGTCTTCCTCTTCTTCTCTTTTCCGGTATGCCTCCTTCCATGATGGTCTTCTCCAGCCCTTCATGTCTTTTTATATGTCCAAAATATTTTAATTTTCTTATTTGTAGCATCAGCCAGTTTTATTTGATTTTGAGTTCTTTCTTGATAGATCTATTTGTTCTCTTCTCTGTCCAAGATATACGAAGGACTCTTCTGTAACACTTATGTTTAAAAGCACTTATATGTTTTTCCACTGTTTTATTAAATGTCCATGCTTCACATCCTTACGTTGCCACTGGAAATATGCATGCTCTTAGTATTTTGATCTTTGTTTTCTTATTAGTTCCGTTCCATACTGTTTTGAGTTTTTAATTTTTGTAAAGCCATGTTTGTTATTCTTTTAATATCCTTCATCCCATTTCCATCTGTTGTTAGCAGTGAACCAAAATATTCAAAACTGTTCACATTTTCTACATTGATAAAAATATTATTTGTCATGTTCGTTTTATCTGTTGTCATTATTTTTGTTTTTGCCACATTGAGATATAGATTTTGTTTTTCGCTTTTATCTTTCACTTCTCCTAATAATTTCTCATTTCCTTTTTGTGATGTTGACAGTAACACTGTTGAGGTATTTCTCTTCCTCCGATTATAAAAGGATCGTATTGTTCTTTTCCGCTACCTTCTGTAACATCCCCAATGTTTTCTGCATATATGTTAAATAGACAAGGCGACAGAATGCAGCCTTGTCTGACTCACTTTTTTTCCCCAACATTTTCATACCTTGTAGTATATAGTGCAATACAGTGTTAGGCCTGTATTTTTCATTGACAGTCGGCACACGATGGGTGATGTGGTCAGCATCACAACGGCCGCCTTTACTTTCCCAGAGCATGTCTGGTACCCAGTTGAGGCTGGGTCGACCTGAGAGCTGTCGAGGAAGGGAAAAATTATACGCCCACTACGGGAGTTGAACCCGGACCACCAGCCTTAAGAAGCAATTTTGTCTGACTCCCTGTCGTATGTAAAACCAGTCCGATCTATCATCACATGTTCGTACAGCCGCCATTTGATCACTATAAAGTTCCCTTATGATCTGTATAAAATGTAATGGGAATCCTATTTCTCCCATAATCTTCCACAATTCCTGATGCTCTACGCAATCAAATGCCTTTGAGTAGTCAATAAAGCATGAGTATAGATCTACATTATACTCTAGATTTTTCTATGATTGTTCTCATGTTAAATGTATGGTCACTTGTACCCCTGTTCCGTCTAAACCCAGCTTGTGTTATGTTGATATTTTCTTCCATTTTCCTATACAGTCTTCCCATAATAATTTTTAATAAGATTTTGCTTGCGTGGCTTATCAATGCCCCTGTTCTATAGTTGGTACATAATTTGGTGTCTCCCTTTTTAGGTATTGGGATAAATATTGATATTTTCCATTCCTTTGACCATATTCCTGTTTCCCATACCTTTTTGCATATTGCATGATATATTTTTATGCTTTGCTCTCCTCCTGCTTTGATAAATTATGCTGAAATATTATCACATCCTGGCATTTTCCCATCTTCAAGCTTTTTATTGCCCATTCAACTTCCTCTAGCGTTGGTTCTGGTTCTTTCTCTGTGATTATTTCAGTGTTCGCTCTATTGTCCTTTTCACCTCTGTTCATATACATTTCGCTGCAAAATTTTTAGAATTTCTGCTTGTTCTGTTAGGTTGTTCCCATACTATCTTTTATTGCATTTAGTTTTGGTTTAAACGTTATGGTCATTGATTTTATTTCTTTGAACATTTCCTGCTCGCTCTCTTTCTTCTGGTGTTCTTCTAACCTTGCACAACAATTTTGTAGGTATTGCTTTTTATCTCTTCGTATGTTCTTCCTTATTTCTTTTGTCATATTTTTGTAGGCCAACCTATTTTCTTCCTTCGCTATTACCTGTGCCTTTTTCTCTCTTCTCTGTTGTATTAACTCTAGTGTATCGTTTGCAATCCACTCATTCTTTCTGTGTTTTCTTTGTGGAACCATATCTTTGGCTGTCGACAATAGGATATCTCTAGCATATGTGGTCAACTCATCTGGTGTCATCTCTTCTTGGACTGTCATCAGTATTTTAAATCTGTTCTTTACTTCTACTCCATATTCCTCTGGGATTTTATTAGCATCAAAACGTACTGGTTTTGGTTTCTTCTCTATTTTTCTGAGCTTAAATTTTATCATCGCCATCAACAGCTCATGGTCACTTCCACAGTCTGCACTAGGCAGGGTTTTGGCCGTTGTTATGTTTGATCTCCATCGCTGTTGGATTATTATATAATCGATTTGGTTTTTGGTCTTCCCATCTGGTGACGTCCAGGTATAATATAACCTTCTAGGATGTTGTTGAAACAGTGTTTTTGCTATCACCAGATCATTTTCAGCACAAAAAATCAGTTTTCCCCTGCCTCATTTCTACTGCCTATGCTGTTTTTCACTACTATTTGGTTTTCTTTTCTTGTTCTATCTTTTCCAACTTTGGCATTGAAATCTCCAATTATTATTAAAATGTCGCTTTTGCTAACTCTATCTACTGTTTCCTGGAGAATGTTGTAAAGTTCCTCTATGTCTTCTTCTTCTGCATCTGTAGTTGGTTCATATATTTGTATAAGTGTAATGTTTCTTGATTTCTCCTTAAGTCTTACACTAATGAGTCTTTCATTTATGGGATTGTATGCCAGGAGTGTATTAGATGTTTGTTTTTGTAGATATATCGCCACTCCATTACTTCCTTTTTTTGTCTCCTCCAGAGTATATAAACATTCCATTTTGTGTATTAAAGTGACCTTGTCCGCTCCACCTATGCTCAGAAATTCCTAAAATGTTGATATTTAGTCGTTCTATTTCTTTCTCAAGTATCTGATGTTTTCCCTCATTCATCGTTCTCACATTCCACGTTCCTATTTTAATTTTCTTATCAAGTCCAACGCGGGAGCCTTTCTTGACATCACAGTCATCCTTTTGGTCATCATCAGATTTGCTATTACTATTCCCCGCCTTGGACTCTTCCCCAGTGTGTTTATAAGATCCTCCTAGCCTGGGGGCCTCACCAGCGGATCTTGTTTCTATTATGTTGTATTCCATATTATTGTTTGGGTTTTCTAGGCATTGTCTTGAAGGTAGTCTGCCATTGCTTTCCTTCCTGGCAGTGACCATACTGATCCATGACCGTAGCCATTGTCTTTATTACAGAGATCCTCTACCTACCGTCGTGAGTTTTAAGACCATAACCATTGACACTCTGTCGGCTGCTCCCTCACTCATAACCACCTGCTCCCATGGCTTCCACATGACCCTGCCGGGAAGGGGGATGGGGGTAGGGAGGGGGCTAAACGGGTACTTCACCTTGCCCAAGGGTGTCCCGTAGAATAGCGGAGGGAAGGAGGCGCCTTACATCTCCTTTGATAGAGGTTTACCTCTACCCCGCTACCTCATATTTGATCTACCAAGTTAATATTTGATCTACCAAGTTAATATTTGATCTACCAAGTTAATATTTGATCTACCAAGTTAATATTTGATCTACCAAGTTAATATTTGATCTACCAAGTTAATATTTGATCTACCAAGTTAATATTTGATCTACCAAGTTAATATTTGATCTACCAAGTTAATATTTGATCTACCAAGTTAATATTTGATCTCCAAGTTAATATTTTATCTACCAAGTTAATATTTGATCTACGAAGTTAATATTTGATCTACCAAGTTAATATTTGATCTACCAAGTTAATATTTGATCTATCAAGTTAATATTTGATCTACCAAGTTAATATTTGATCTACCAAGTTATTATTTGATCTACCAAGTTAATATTTGATCTACCAAGTTAATATTTGATCTACCAAATTAATATTTGATCTACCAAGTTAATATTTGATCTACCAAGTTAATATTTGATCTACCAAGTTAATATTTGATCTACCAAGTTAATATTTGATCTACCAAGTTAATATTTGATCTACCAAGTTAATATTTGATCTACCAAGTTAATATTTGATCTACCAAGTTAATATTTGATCTACCAAGTTATTATTTGATCTACCAAGTTAATATTTGATCTACCAAGTTAATATTTGATCTACCAAGTTAATATTTGATCTACCAATTTAGTATAATTGTAAAGTAATGGACTAATAATGCCTCACCTGCTTGTGTAATGTGACTGTAGCTCCTGACCTCGTCTGGTGATGCTTGTTCATCTGTGTCACTGACAGTCAGCCAGAGAGAGAGGGGAAGAGAGAAGAGAGATTATATACAATAAAGTAGTGTGACTAAATCTGACAGTAAACCAGAGAGAGATAAAGAGAGATAGAGAGAAGAGAGAGAGAAAGATGTATATACACAATAAAAACAAATATTAATTCTACAACTAAAATAACAATATTTGTGTTAGACAAGAATAATAATAATATTTGTGTTAGACAAGAATAATAATAATATTTGTGTTAGACAAGAATAATAATAATATTTGTGTTAAACAAGAATAATAACAATATTTGTGTTAAACAAGAATAATAACAATATTTGTGTTAGACATGAATAATAACAATATTTGTGTTAGATAAGAACAGTAATAATATTTAACAGAGGTCAAATCTGCTAGCACATATTAAATATGACATTATGTTTTCTTATTCTAATAACTAGACAAGTGAACATGTTATAAAATACAATTTTTTTTTTCCCGATCCAGATGCACGAGCTTTTCAGCTCTTCGGCTCGGTGCCATGGACATCGTAACCCTTCGGTTCGGTGCCACGAACACCGTAAATCTGGGGAATTTGTGGCTTTTTCTGCCATCCCGCGGAATTGAACCCGCACACACAGAGGGCTAGTCACCCGTAGTCCAACGCGCTACGAACACGCTGGGCAGACGGGCTATAAAATACATAGAGACACACATTGACAACTCATGTACAAACATTGACAAGTCATGCAGAAACATTCACAAGTCATCTAAAAACATTGACAAGTCATGCAAAAACATTGACAACTTGTGTACAAACATTGTTAAGTCATGCACAAACATTGACAAATTATGCACAAACATTGACAAGTCGTGTACAAACATTGACAACTTATGCAAAAACGTTTACAACTTATGCGGAAACATTCACAACTTATGTACAAATATTAACAATTTATACCAAAACATTAACAAGTCATGTACAAACACTGACAAGTCATGTACAAACATTGACAACTTATGCAAAACATTGACACGTCATGCAAAAACATTTGTCAAGTCATGAACAAACATTGACACGTCATAGTCTGACAAAAATACCATTTACAAATGTCAGCAACAGAAAATATATTGAGACTCTGACACATGAAGCATATATGGACCACAGAAATATGACTTGTAGAGTGAGGGACCACACATGTTTGTAGAGTGAGGGACCACATAAATAAGACGTAGAGTGAGGGACCACATAAATAAGGCTTTAGAGTGAGGGACCACTCAGACGTGTAGAGTGAGGGATCACAGACTTGTAGAGTGAAGGACCCCATAGTAAGACTTGTAGAGTGGGGACCACAATGTTTGTAGAGCGTGGGACCACATAAATAAGACTTGTAGAGTGAGGGACCACATAACTAAGGTTTGTAGAGTGAAGGGCCACATAAATATGGCTTTAGGGTGAGGAACCACTCAGACGTGTAGAGTGAGGGATCACAGACTTGTAGAGTGAGGGATCACAGACTTGTAGAGTGAGGGACCACATAAATAAGGCTTGTAGAATGAGAGACCCCATAAATAAGACTGGTAGAGTGAGGGACAACATAAATAAGAGTGGTAGAGTGAGGGACAACATAAATAAGACTTGTAGAGTGAGGGACCCCATAAATAAGACTTGTAGAGTGAGGGACAACATAAATAAGAGTGGTAGAGTGAGGAACAACATAAATAAGGTGTGTAGAATGAGGGACAATACAAACAACTTGTAGAGTGGGACCACACAGACTTGAAGAGTGAGGGACCACACACAAAAAACTTGTAGAGTGAGGGACCACACGCAAAAACATGTAGAGTGAGAGACCACACAAAAACGTATAGGGTGAGGGACCACACACAAAAACTTGTAGAGTGAGGGACCACACACACAAAAACTTGTAGAGTGAGGGACCACACCGATTTGTAGAGTTTGGACCACATAAATAAGACTTGTAGAATGAGGGACCACACATGCTTGTAGAGTGTGGGACCACATAAATAAGGTTTGTAAAGTGAGGGACCACACGGACTTGTAGAGTGAGGGACCACATAACTAAGGTTTGTAGAGTGAAGGGCCACATAAATATGGCTTTAGTGTGAGGAACCACTCAGACGTGTAGAGTGAGGGATCACATAAATAAGGCTTGTAGAATGAGACTTATACAGACTTGTAGAGTGAGGGACCACAAAGACTTGTAGAGTTAGGGACCACATAAATAAGACTTGTAGAGTGAGAGACCCCATAAATAAGACTGGTAGAGTGAAGGACCACATAAATAAGACTGGTAGAGTGAGGGACAACATAAATAAGACTTGTAGAGTGAGGGACAACATAAATAAGAGTGGTAGAGTGAGGAACAACATAAATAAGGTGTGTAGAATGAGGGACCACACAAACAACTTGTAGAGTGCGGGACCACACAGACTTGTAGAGTGAGAGACCCCATAAATAAGATTGGTATAGTGAGGGACAACATAAATAAGACGTGTAGAATGAGGGACCACACAAACAACTTGTAGAGTGTGGGACCACAGAGACTTGAAGAGTGAGGGACCACACACAAAAAACTTGTAGAGTGAGGGACCACACCGATTTGTAGAGTGATAGACCACATAAATAAGTCTTGTAGAGTGAGGGACCACACACAAAAACTTGTAGAGTGAGGGACCACACAAAAAAACTTGTAGAGTGAGGGACCACACAAAAAAACTTGTAGAGTGAGGGATCACACACAAAAACTTGTAGAGTGAGGGACCACACAAAAACTTGTAGCGTGAGGGACCACACAAAAACTTTTAGTGAGGGACCACACACAAAACTTGTAGAGTGAGGGACCACACACAAAAACTTGTAGAGTGAGGGACCACACAAAAAAACTTGTAGAGTGAGGGACCACACACAAAAAACATGTAGAGTGAGGGACCACACAAAAAAACTTGTAGACTGAGGGACCACACCGATTTGTAGAGTGTGGGACCACATAAATAAGGCTTGTAAAGTGAGAGACTTACACAGATATCCCTGGCACATCTGAAGGCTATCTGGATCCAAAGTTACTCTTAATGTCAAACCTAGTTTGTCAAATGTCACGTGGTGTCTTATGATTTGTAACAATATCACGTGCAGGTCACCACTTGCAAGCAAATCACAAAGGTCAATCACTGAGGTCAGAGTAGGACATTGGATTCTTATAATGACACTTCCCGGAAGTACATCAGTCACGTGACGACCATGACTACACAGACGACGACAATTTTCTGCTAGATCTAGAGCATTACTAGTCATGTTGTTGGTTCTCTGTAGCTCCTGCAACCAGCCTCTCTGCTGCAGACCTCAGTTCCCAGATTTCTGATGGAATAGCACAGACAGATGTGAGAATACAGACAGATGAGAGAATACAGACAGAATGTGGGAATACAGACAGATGAGAGAATACAGACAGCTGGAAGAACACAGACAGATGGAAGAATACAGACAGATGGATTAATACAGACAGATGGAAGAATACAGACAGATGTGAGAATACATATAGATGGGAGAATAAAGACAGATGGAAGAATACAGAAGATGGAGAATACAATAGATGGGAGAAACAGTCAGATGGAAGAATACAGAGAGATGGAGAATACTAAAATGAGAATACAGAGAGAGAATACAGAGAGATGGGAGAATACAGACAGATGGGAGAATACAGAGAGATGGAAGAATACAGAGAGATGGAAGAATACAGACAGATGAGAATACAGAAGATGGAAGAATACAGAGAGATGGGAGAATACAGACAGATGGGAGAATACAGAGAGATGGAAGAATACAGAGAGATGGAAGAATACAGACAGATGAAGAATACAAGAGGAGAAGATGGAAGAATACAGAGAGATGGAAGAATACAGAGAGATGGAAGAATACAGACAGATGGAAGAATACAGACAGATGGAAGAAAAACAGAGAGATGGAAGAATACAGACAGATGGAAGAATACAGAAGATGGAAGAATACAGACAGATGGAAGAATACAGAAGATGGGAGAATACAGAAGATGGAAGAATACAGACAGATGGAAGAATACAATAGATGGAAGAATACAGACAGATGGAAGAATACAGACAGATGGAAGAATACAGACAGATGGAAGAATACAAAGATGGGAGAATACAGAGAGATGGAAGAATACAAAGATGGGAAGAATACAGACAGATGGAGAAACATATAGATGGGAGAATACAGCAGATGGAGAAACAGAGGAGAGAATACAGAAGATGGAAGAATACAGAGAGATGGAAGAATACAGACAGATGGAAGAATACAGAGAGATGGAAGAATACAGACAGATGGAAGAATACAGACAGATGGAAGAATACAGACAGATGGAAGAATACAGACAGATGGAAGAATACAGACAAATATGAGGGCATACACATATTAGATGAATATGTATACAATATCTGCTCTCAACAACTAGTATTTGTATAGAATTTAATTCTATAGAAGAGATTGAACGAGTTGTCCATGCTAGAGCGGTAAGGAGAAATCGCTTGCATGCACTATCTAAGGCATAAAGGAACAAGGGAAATATCTGACTGGTCGGAGTAGCCATTGGCTGGAAGCTGAGTAAATGTTGCCCGGGGCGAAACTGACATCGATTGAGTGGAAAACGGGCACCTAAAGGATTTTGATTTGTTAGATGATATTACCTTGTTAAGTAAAAGCATAAACAAAATGCAAACAAAAATATAGAACATACGTAGTTAAAAAGCTAGGATATGACAAATATAATTAAGACACCTATTACAAGCAATGCAGATATCACACTGGAATCTAACAAAATCAAAATAACAGAGAAGTTCACTTATTTTGGGTAGCCATTTTAACTGCACGGGAGATTTTGTTTTGTTTTAAATTATGCTACGAACTATCAAAGCAGCATTATATTTTCTAAAGTCTAAATAAAATATGAAACTTCAAGGACGATAATTTTAAATTACGAATTTTCTATTCAAATCTTCTTTGCGTTCGTTCTTTACGACCAATTTTAATCACTTTTTGTGATATGATTTGATCTTTGCCAAGAACGTGTATACGTTGCACATTGGTTTGGTAGGCCCCTAAACGCATAGACTTCTACACATTTAGGACATGTGCATCCGATTTCAGCCAAACCTTCTTAGTCGCCTCTTACGACATGCATGGCAGGTAACACTGGTTCTATTCTTTACACCCCAAATTTGCGGCTGGCGAGAGTTGGAAAATGACTAAAGATATAGAAAGCAAGTTGAATGCATTTGAAAATAGATGTCTGCGAAAATAATGAACTTAAATGGAGCGAATTCAGAAGAGGTGATGAAATCAGAGAAATGTCTGGTCAACCACTAGTAACAACTGTTATAAGAAGAAGAAGATGGAGATATGTTGGACACACCTTGAGAATAAATGTCTGGTCAACCACTAGTAACAACTGTTATAAGAAGAAGAAGATGGAGATATGTTGGACATACCTTGAGAAGAAATGTCTGGTCAACCACTAGTAACAACTGTTATAAGAAGAAGAAGATGGAGATATGTTGGACATACCTTGAGAAGAAATGTCTGGTCAACCACTAGTAACAACTGTTATAAGAAGAAGAAGATGGAGATATGTTGGACATACCTTGAGAAGAAATGTCTGGTCAACCACTAGTAACAACTGTTATAAGAAGAAGAAGATGGAGATATGTTGGACATACCTTGAGAAGAAATGTCTGGTCAACCACTAGTAACAACTGTTATAAGAAGAAGAAGATGGAGATATGTTGGACATACCTTGAGAAGAAATGTCTGGTCAACCACTAGTAACAACTGTTATAAGAAGAAGAAGATGGAGATATGTTGGACACACCTTGAGAAGAAATGTCTGGTCAACCACTAGTAACAACTGTTATAAGAAGAAGAAGATGGAGATATGTTGGACACACCTTGAGAAGAAATGCATTAAAGAATATCAAGCAGGCACTTCTAGTAGAAAGCAATGGTTCAAGAAAAGACACTCTAGAGCAAAGGTTTCAAAATGGGCGGACGCCACTGTAGAGCTAATGCTTACCAGGGGGAAAAGACAGGTTAGAGAAGCATTTGGGAGGAGTTTTTCACGATTTTGTGATTGAATAATAGAACAATTTGAATCGCTATTTAATTATCTTATGATCTTACACGATCCATTTTCATCAATTTTTTTCTATGTTTATAATCATTTGAAATTGACAATGTATGACAGAATATATATCAATTGTCTTTGTTAAAGTAGAAATTGAGCATGTATATATATATATATATATATATGGTGTGAAACTGTTTTAAGGGGAAGAGGGGCGTTATAGTTTATGTCTCATAAGTGGCGAGGCGAAAATGTTTGGGAATCTATGCTCTAGAGAAACCTAAGAGTAAGTGACTGAGAGAGGCGAGGAATATCGGACTCTATGTTACAAGAGACTAGCAAGTTGCCCAGAACAGGTCAGCATGAAATAAATTACTTGTAGGCCCCTTAGAAGTTCTAGGTCCATGTAAGAAGGTTACTTGCAGGTCTCATGTAAGAGAGAGTTGCTTGCAGGTCTCATGTAAGAGAGAAGTTGCTTGCAGGTCTCATGTAAGAGAAAATTGCTTGATCCATGTAAGAGAATAAATAGTGTTTTGTTGAAAATGATGCATGTAAAGAGAATAACAAATAGTTGACATTTCTTGTTAGACAAATAGGTGACATTTCTTGTTAGACAAATAGATGACATTTCTTGTTAGACAAATAGTTGACATTTCTTGTTAGACAAATAGATGACATTTCTTGTTAGACAAATAGTTGACATTTTGTTAGACAAATAGTAGACAAATTTCTTGTTAGACAAATAGATGACATTTCTTGTTAGACAAATAGGTGACATTTCTTGTTAGACAAATAGATGACATTTCTTGTTAGACAAATAGTTGACATTTCTTGCTAGACAAATAGATGACATTTCTTGTTAGACAAATAGTTGACATTTCTTGCTAGACAAATAGATGACATTTCTTGTTAGACAAATAGTTGACATTTCTTGCTAGACAAATAGATGACATTTCTTGTTAGACAAATAGGTGACATTTCTTGTTAGACAAATAGATGACATTTCTTGTTAGACAAATAGGTGACATTTCTTGTTAGACAAATAGGTGACATTTCTTGTTAGACAAATAGGTGACATTTCTTGTTAGACAAATAGGTGACATTTCTTGTTAGACAAATAGATGACATTTCTTGTTAGACAAATAGGTGACATTTCTTGTTAGATAAATAGGATGACATTTCTTGTTAGACAAATAGATGACATTTCTTGTTAGACAAATAGGTGACATTTCTTGTTAGACAAATAGGTGACATTTTTTGTTAGACAAATAGGTGACATTTCTTGTTAGACAAATAGATGACATTTCTTGTTAGACAAATAGTGACATTTTGTAGACAATAGTACATTTCTTGTTAGACAAATAGATGACATTTCTGTAGACAATAGATGACATTTCTTGTTAACTAGGTGACATTTCTTGTTAGACAAATAGGTGACATTTCTTGTTAGACAAATAGGTGACATTTCTTGTTAGACAAATAGATGACATTTCTTGTTAGACAAATAGATGACATTTCTTGTCAGACAATATATGACATTTCTTGTTAAACAATAGATGACATTTCTTGTTAGACAAATAGGTGACATTTCTTGTTAGACAAATAGGTGACATTTTTTGTTAGACAAATAGGTGACATTTCTTGTTAGACAAATAGATGACATTTCTTGTTAGACAAATAGATGACATTTTTTGTTAGACAAATAGGTGACATTTCTTGATAGACAAATAGATGACATTTCTTGATAGACAAATAGGTGACATTTCTTGTCAGACAAATAGTGACATTTTTGTTGACAAACTAGGATGACATTTCTTGTTAGACAAATAGGTGACATTTCTTGTTAGACAAATAGGTGACATTTCTTGTTAGACAAATAGGTGACATTTCTTGTTAGACAAATAGGTGACATTTCTTGTTAGACAAATAGGTGACATTTCTTGTTAGACAAATAGGTGACATTTCTTGTTAGACAAATAGGTGACATTTCTTGTTAGACAAATAGGTGACATTTCTTGTTAGACAAATAGGTGACATTTCTTGTTAGAAAATAGGTGACATTTTTGTTAGACAAATAGGTGACATTTCTTGTTAGACAAATAGGTGACATTTCTTGTTAGACAAATAGGTGACATTTTTGTTAGACAAATAGGTGACATTTTTGTTAGACAAATAATGTGACATTTTCTGTTAGACAAATAGATGACATTTCTTGATAGACAAATGGGTGACATTTTTGTTAGACAAATAGGTGACATTTCTTGTTAGACAAATAGTGACATTTCTTGATAGACAAATAGTGACATTTTTGTTAGACAAATAGATGACATTTCTTGTTAGATAAATAGATGATATTTCTTGTTAATCAAATAGTTGACTATTAGAAATCATGTGTAGATATGGAAGATCTTACAATAGTTTATTTTGATGAATAGAACAAGGTCAGACCAAGGACAGAACATAACGAGACTGGCATTGAACTTACCGGAACATGTCCAAGGTCAGAACAAGGTCAGACAGAGGTCAGAACATAACGAGATCAGTATTGAACTTACCGGAACATGTCCAATGCAATGTGAAGAATGTTTTGCTCTATCCGACGGCACTGACAACTTGTATCGTCTGCTTGATAGATTCTGTCCAGGCGTTGACGCAGATCTATTGTTTCATTAAATACATCCACAACTTGCACATGGATATCAACTTCATCTAGTCACAACAACAACAACAACATCAACATCAGCAGTATTGATACTTTCAATATTTCATCACCACACTCTAAAACTACACTCTAGTACTACCCTCTAGCACTACACTCTAGTACTACACTCTAGTACTACACCCAAAGACTACACCCAAAGACTACACTCTAAGATGACACTCTAAGATCGCACTCTGAAACAATACTCAAAGACTGCACGCTAAGACTGCAAGCTAAGACTGCACGTTAAGACTTGCACGCTGAGACTTGCACGCTAAGACTTGCACAGTCAAGACTGCACGCTAATACGCTAAGACTACACGCTAAGACTACTCTTTAAGATCACACTCTAAGATCGCACTCTGAAGCAATACTCAAAGACTGCACGCTAAGACTGCACGCTAAGACTGCAAGCTAAGACTGCACGTTAAGACTGCTCTTTAAGATCACACTCTAAGATCGCACTCTGAAGCAATACTCAAAGACTGCACGCTAAGACTGCAAGCTAAGACTGCAAGCTAAGACTGCAAGCTAAGACTGCAAGTTAAGACTGCACGCTAAGACTACACTTATATAGTAACTATTTCATAGAAATGCCAGAAAACAAATACGATGAGAACATGACAAAAAGTAGTGAAAGAAAAATTTATAAATCGTAAGGGTTGTATTAGCAGCTGTGAGATTGTTAGAGTTATATTAGCAGCTGTGAGATTGTTAGAGAGTTATATTAGCAGCTTGAGTTTGTTGAGAGTTATATTAGCAGCTGTGAGATTGTTAGAGAGTTATATTAGCAGCTGTGAGATTGTTAGAGAGTTATATTAGCAGCTGTGAGATTGTTAGAGAGTTATATTAGCAGCTGTGAGATTGTTAGAGAGTTATATTAGCAGCTGTGAGATTGTTAGAGAGCTATATTAGCAGCTGTGAGATTGTTAGAAGCTATATTAGCATGTGAGATTGTTAGAGGTTATATTAGCAGCTGTGAGATGTTATAGAGTATATTAGCAGCTGTGAGATTGTTAGAGAGTTATATTAGCAGCTGTGAGATTGTTATAGAGCTATATTAGCAGCTGTGAGATTGTTAGAGAGCTATATTAGCAGCTGTGAGATTGTTAGAGAGTTATATTAGCAGCTGTGAGAATGTTGGAACGAAAATAATAAAAGCAATATTGATACTTGCCTTCGCTCCTGATACATGCTCCCTTCTGTTGCTGCTGTTGCTGTTGTCTTGAACTGCTACTAGATAGATTCACTTCTTCTACAAAGTCTAAGGATCGGTCTTTATGTTCAGTCCAGCTAGCGTCATGTCCAGTCCAGTTGGCGTCATGTCCAGTCCAGTTGGCGTCATGTCCACGTGATATGCACGTGTGATCAATATATGTTGCATTTGTTATTGGCTGACTCCCAGAGTCACGTTTAGAAACTGTGAGTTGTTCTGGATGGCCATCTATCTGACACGACGCGGTGCTCAAGTCAACAGAGGATCCAGAAGATCGATTATCTCTGATGATAGTTGGGTCACAATCCTTACTATGCCAAGTACGTTTTGCAAATCTCTTATCTGTGACAGTTGTAGGTGTAGAGTTTCTGCATGTCTCATACATATTGTCCTCGTCTTGTTCTAACTGGACCACACGTGAGCAAGTCATGTTGATAGGATAAGTCATTCTTCTGAAAACTGGACAACTGGTGCCAGTCTCCATAGTTCTCAGTGCTGACTTGTTTGGTTGATCTTGCCAGGGTCTGTGAAATATGATCTCTTTTGTAACAATGCAGTTGTTCTCAGTCAAGCCTAACTTGGAGGGGGATGATTGTGACCTTGACAAACACGTTTCCATGCCATCTATGACTGTTGTATCACTGTTCCTCCTGCGCATGCGTACGTTTGGTGAGTGAATGAGGAGAGACTGGGTGTACACATCTAACGCGAGAGAGCTAGCACCACATACATGAATCTTTCTTGTAATCATATCTTTTTCCTGTAGCTGGCAGCCGTTTCTGTATGTAGCTTCCGTATACAGCTCCGGATCCTGTCTCTTCTGATCGGTTAATTCCAGTTCCAACAACTGACCAAACGGTTCTACAATGCCCTTTTGGTGTGTGCTAACTTCGTGTGTGATTCGTGTTGTTAACGCGACCTGATTGACATCTTTGGTCCAGGTTGTGTTATGCGATCCAGCGCCCTGGTCTACTTTTGTAGAATCAGTATATTGTTCTAATGAGGAATGTTGCCCTCTGCGACACATCAGTATATTGTTCTAATGAGGAATGTTGCGCTCTCTGTGACACATCAGTATATTGTTCTAATGAGGAATGTTGCGCTCTCTGTGACACATCAGTATATTGTTCTAATGAGGAATGTTGCGCTCTCTGTGACACATCAGTATATTGTTCTAATGAGGAATGTTGCGCTCTCTGTGACACATCAGTATTTTGTTCTAATGAGGAATGTTGCGCTCTCTGTGACACATCAGTATATTGTTCTAATGAGGAATGTTGCGCTCTCTGGACACATCAGTATATTGTTCTAATGAGGAATGTTGCTCTGACATCATATGTTCTAATGGAATGTTGCTCTGACACATCAGTATATTGTTCTAATGAGGAATGTTGCGCTCTCTGCGACACATCAGTATATTGTTCTAATGAGGAATGTTGCGCTCTTGAACATCATATATTGTCAATGAGGAATGTTCGTTCTTACATGGTTGTTTCAATAAAACATTTCACAATATTCTCTGACTCTCTTGCCTTATTTAAGCTCAGTTTGGTACTATTGTTTATTAGTAATTGATTGTGTTGTTTGTCTTTATCACCAAGTCCATCAACTTCATCACCAAGTCCATCAACTTCATCCCCAAGTCCCCATCACAGTCCATCACTTCATCACCAAGTCCATCAACTTCAACAAAATCGTCATTAGAAACAAAGTCAACATGGCGCTGGTTTACCATATTCTGGTGCGCTATCAGGTCGTGTTGACCTGACCTGTTAGTTCCAAGATGTGTTTTTATCAGTAACAAATGTGCTGTTTCTGAACGTCGTGCAGACATTACTCGTTTAAGGTGGTTTGTGGCAACCAATGGTTTGCGATTTATATTCGTATCTGGCATGTCAAGATTTGGGACTGCGAAGTCATCAGAAAGACAGTGTACCTGGTTCGAGTTGACGAATAAAGGCCAGGAGTTTTCACTTTTGTCCAGTTTTAGACAGTCAGCAGGTGACGATAGAACTCTTGACGGAGATAACTGTGTCTGCATGGAACTGCCTGGACTACTAATGATCTCCGTTGTGCGGCGATGACTGCGCTCTATTGACGGGTAATGATCATTCGTCGTGACCTCTTTATTATTTTGTGACTTCTTGTCGTCTGAAACTATAGGCACGTGAAAGTGGTCAAAAGAAACATTGAATGTATTTTGCTTGCTGTTACTGAATTTCCTGCCCCTTCCGTCCGTCTCATCAAAGAAGTCTTGATCGCATCCGGACTTGTTGTCGCCATATTTGTCACTGTCGTTATTGTTATCATCATAATCATCTTCCATATCATCATCGTCATAATCATCACTAGTGAACGACGTGCTGGAATCATTGAACCAGATATAGCAAACGTTAGTGTCAGCTGTCGTTTGAACATGACATTCGTCTGCTGGGAACATGTTATCTGACTTCCTAACAATGCTGTCATTAGTTATCTTGTGTGCATACGGGATACTGATTGCTGAAGTGTTTCTAACTGTCATCTTCTTGTCAGACAAAATATTATCAGCATGGTTTCTTCTATCTTCTTCGAGATAACAAGACATATCGTCTGACTCACTAGTGTCCAGAATTTCATTGTTGTCCCAGCTTGAAGATTGTGCACGGTGTGCAGTGTCTTCTGGACCTGTGGTCCGGTTAGAGAAAGTAAAATAGCAATGGTCGTCATTTAGAAACTGTCCGTTGTTAGATATACTTATTCTATCTTGGCTAGAGACAGTTTGGCTACCTCGAGTATCACTGAGACTTGGTTTTGTAAATGTGACTACATGTTCCGATATTGGCAGATATGTGTCATCATTGAAGTCTTTGATATTCTCTCTCTGCTTAATCGATGACACAGACGACGCATACTGAGCGGATTTATAGTTGATTGACTCTTCTAAAGTAGAGTACATGTGTAAGTTAGTTGTTATGCCCTGTCTCTTTCTGTGTGCTTCAACTTGGCAGTTCTTTGAATATTCCAACAAAGAACCGTTTCTGTGGCCACCGGAACTAAAATGTTGGTTAATTGAGCTCTGAGTAAATGAGTTGTTCAATGAACTCTGTGTAAATGAGTTGTTCAATGCTCTTGAAAACGATGGACTCTTTTGATTTCTGGAAACTAAAGTTTCTTTGCACTTCTTCTTTCTGTGATATCTTTATCAACGGTTTTCGATATAAGCACAAATCCGTTTCCATTGGGCTGTCTAACCCGTCTGGCTCATCTGTGTAATTTGCATGTGATGTGGCTAATGTATGAGCTTGAAAGGAAGACTCACTTCCTGGTTCTGGAAAAACAAAAACATCGGGCTCACGACTGCGTTTTAATTGTGAGATTTCAGACTTGGAAAAGTGACCAGTTGTTGGGGTCATTTTTATTCTTGAATATCCTATTATGTTTGTCCCACCTTGAACTTTGACATCGTTATCGTCGCTTGGATGTAGATTCGGCACCAACCAATTGATTCTCTCACCTGTCACCTTTATTCTCTCACCTGTCAGCTGGTGACTTCTGATCTTTGTGTCCATAGAATTGTTTGCAAATAATGTTGCATTTGCTGAATGTCGTAAAGTAGAATTTGGTTCAGAGCCGACCCTTTGTAGTTTGTGTATGGGGCCAGAGTTGTGTATATTTTGAACAAATGTACCTCGTTTTGGTGATACTACTCCTGCAGGTCGTGACGTATCTCCTAATTGAGGCTTGAATTTCTTTGGGCTGATGCTAGAAGATAGTGATGATGACGTAGGCACGATGTGTGGACACGTGATCGCATCTTCGTGCGACTGGAAGTAGTCATGATTAGAGCGCACCTGGACTCTATCTTTTGAAAAGGGCAACCTGCAGTCCAGGCACGTCCCTCTCATAAATGGTATGGAAGTCTCCGAGACATTGATAGACGTGTGCATGTCAGAGTCTGACGACGGTTGGCGTTTATATTTAGCTTTAGGTGGAGCCTGTAGTTTCAATACTTGTATGTTGCCACACTGTCTACCTAAAGTTGACAATATAACAAGAATCACACGAGTATCTGCCATACAGTATCAACAGTTAACTTGTGTGTGTAGGTGTATGTGTGTGTTTTGTGTGCACGTGTATGGTGTGTGTTTTGTGTGCACGTGTATGGTGTGTGTGTGTGCACGTGTGTATGTGCGTGTGTGTGTGTGTGTGAGAGAGAGAGAGAGAAAGAGAAAGTCACAACATGAGCACAGTACATTCTAGTCAACATGTGTGAGGGTTGTTGATAAACTTAAAGTAATGATGGTTGTTGATAAACTTAAAGTAGTGATGGCTGTTGTTGGTAAACTTAAAGAAGTGGTAGTTAGTTGTTGTTGTTGATAAACTTAAAGTAGTGGTAGTTAGTTGTTGTTGTTGTTAAACTTAATAGTGGTGTGTTGTTGTAAACAGTGGTAGTTGTTTGTTGTTGATAAACTTAAAGTAGTGGTAGTTAGTTGTTGTTGTTGTAAACTTAAAGTAGTGGTAGTTAGTTGTTGTTGTAAACTTAAAGTAGTGGTAGTTAGTTGTTGCTGGATAAACTTAAAGTAGTGGTAGTTAGTTGTTGTTGTGGTAAACTTAAAGTAGTGGTAGTTGTTGTTGTTGTAAACTTAAATAGGTAGAGTTGTAAAACTTAAAGTAGTGGTAGTTGTTGTTGGTAAACTTAAAGTAGTGGTAGTTAGTTGTTGTTGGTAAACTTAAAGTAGTGGTAGTTAGTTGTTGTTGGTAAACTTAAAGTAGTGGTAGTTAGTTGTTGTTGGTAAACTTAAAGTAGTGGTAGTTAGTTGTTGTTGTTGGTAAACTTAAAGTAGTGGTAGTTAGTTGTTGTTGGTAAACTTAAAGTAGTGGTAGTTAGTTGTTGTTGTTGGTAAACTTAAAGTAGTGGTAGTTAGTTGTTGTTGTTGATAAACTTAAAGTAGTGGTAGTTAGTGTGTTGTTGGTAAACTTAAAGTAGTGGTAGTGGTGTTGGTAAACTTAAGTAGTGGTAGTTGTTGTTGTTGGTAAACTTAAAGTAGTGGTAGTTAGTTGTTGTTGTTGTAAACTTAAAGTAGTGGTAGTTAGTTGTTGTTGTAACAAGAGTGTAGTTAGTTGTTGTTGGTAAACTTAAAGTAGTGGTAGTTGTTGTTGTTGTTGGTAAACTTAAAGTAGTGGTAGTTAGTTGTTGTTGTTGGTAAACTTAAAGTAGTGGTAGTTAGTTGTTGTTGTTGGTAAACTTAAAGTAGTGGTAGTTAGTTGTTGTTGGTAAACTTAAAGTAGTGGTAGTTAGTTGTTGTTGTTGGTAAACTTAAAGTAGTGGTAGTTAGTTGTTGTTGGTAAACTTAAAGTAGTGGTAGTTAGTTGTTGTTGTTGGTAAACTTAAAGTAGTGGTAGTTAGTTGTTGTTGTTGTAAACTTAAAGTAGTGGTAGTTAGTTGTTGTGTGATAAACTTAAAGTAGTGAGTTAGTGTGTTGTTGGTAAACTTAAAGTAGTGGTAGTTAGTGTTGTTGTTGGTAAACTTAAAGTAGTGGTAGGTTAGTTTTGTTGTTGGTAAACTTAAAGTAGTGGTAGTTAGTTGTGTTGTGTAAACTTAAAGTAGTGGTAGTTGTGTTGTTGGTAAACTTAAAGTAGTGGTAGTTGTTGTAAATTAAAGTGTAGTGTTAAACTTAAGTATGTAGTGGTAATTAAATAGTGTGCTGTTGGTAAACTTAAAGTAGTGGTAGTGGTTGTTGGTAAACTTAAAGTAGTGTAGTTTGTTGAGTAAACTTAAAGTAGTGATGGCTGTTGTGGTAAACTTAAAGTAGTGATGCTGTTGGTAAACTTAAAGTAGTGATGGCTTGTTGGTAAACTTAAAGTAGGTGGTATTGTTGGTAAATTAAAGTAGTGATGGCTGTTGGTAAACTTAAAGTAGTGATGGCTGTTGGTAAAATTAAAGTAGTGATGGTGTTGTAAATTAAAGTAGTGATGGCTGTTGGTAAACTTAAAGTAGTGATGGCTGTTGGTAAAATTAAAGTAGTGATGACTGTTGGTAAAATTAAAGTAGTGATGGCTGTTGGTAAAATTAAAGTAGTGATGACTGTTGGTAAACTTAAAGTAGTGATGACTGTTACATACAGCCTGTATATACAATAGTTATTATTATTAGAATATGAACGATTTAGTAAGGGACAAGACTTACAAGATTTAATCAGAGACAGAGACAAGACTTACAAGATTTAGTCAAAGACAGAGACAAGACTTACAAGATTTAGTCAAAGACAGAGACAAGACTTACAAGATTTAGTCAGAGACAGAGACAAGACTTACAAGATTTAGTCAGAGACAGAGACAAGACTTACAAGATTTAGTCAGAGACAGAGACAAGACTTACAAGATTTAGTCAGAGACAGAGACAAGACTTACAAGATTTAGTCAGAGACAAGACTTACAAGACTTAGAGACAGAGACAAGACTTACAAGATTTATTCAGAGACAAGACTTACTGGTTGATCTACTTTCTGTTTCAGTTTTCTTTAGAGATGTCAACATCAAGGTCATATCTCGCACGTCCCCAGGCACGTGGCTGTGTGAATTAACAGATTATAAATATATACAACAACAGCAAATGGACAATTCCAAGTGGACAGCATCAAGTGGACAACACCAAGTGGACAACATCAAGTGGACAACATCAAATGGACAACATCAAGGGGACAACATCAAGTGGAGAACGTAAAGTGGACAACACCTAGTGGACAACATCAAGATGACAACATCATGTGGTCAAATTCAAGTGGTCAACATCAAGTGGACAACATCAAGTGGACAACACCTAGTGGACAACATCAAGCTGACAACATCAAGTGAACAACATCAAGTGGACAACATCAAGCTGGCAACATCAAGTGGACAACATCAAGTTGGCAACATCAAGTGGACAACATAAAGTGAACAACATCATGAACAACATCAAGCTGACAACATCAAGTGACAACATCAGTGAACAACATCAAGTGGACAACATTGTTGACAACATCATGACAACATCAAGCTGACAACATCAAGTGGACAACATCAAGTGGACAACACCAAGTGGACAACATCAAGTGGAGAATATCAAGTGGACAACATCAAGTGGACAACACCTAGTTGACAACATCAAGCTGACAACATCAAGTGGACAACATCAAGCGGACAACACCAAGTGGACAACATCAAGTGGAGAATATCAAGTGGACAACATCAAGTGGACAACACCTAGTTGACAACAACAAGCTGACAACATCAAGTGGACAACATCAAGCGGACAACATCAAGTGGACAACATCAAGTGGACAACATCAAGTGGACAACATCAAGTGGACAACATCAAGTGGACAACATCAAGTGGACAACATCAAGTGGACAACATCAAGCGGACAACATCAAGTGGACAACATCAAGTGGACAACATCAAGTGGAGAATATCAAGTGGACAACATCAAGTGGACAACACCTAGTTGACAACAACAAGCTGACAACATCAAGTGGACAACATCAAGCGGACAACATCAAGTGGACAACATCAAGTGGAGAATATCAAGTGGACAACATCAAGTGGACAACACCTAGTTGACAACATCAAGTGGACAACAACAAGTGGACAACATCAAGTGGACAACATCAAGTGGACAACATCAAGTGGACAACATCAAGTGGAGAATATCAAGTGGACAACATCAAGTGGACAACATCAAGCGGACAACACCAAGTGGACAACATCAAGTGGAGAATATCAAGTGGACAACATCAAGTGGACAACACCTAGTTGACAACAACAAGCTGACAACATCAAGTGGACAACATCAAGCTGACAACATCAAGTGGACAACATCAAGTGGACAACATCAAGTGGACAACATCAAGTGGACAACATCAAGCTGACAACATCAAGTGGACAACATCAAGTGGACAACATCAAGTGGACAACATCAAGTAGATACATGTTTTCTTATACACCATAAAAGGATTTATTATTCAAATAATTGCATATTTACGTAGAATAGAGGAGCTGAGCTGGTATGATAAGCTTACAAATGAGGAACTCAGAGAAAGAACTAAGCTGATATCAGGGAAGAAAGAGCTACGGAAGAGACGCTGGCGATCGATAAGAACAGTGGGGGCCATCAAAAATTTCGGAGAAATCATGTTTTTTTTAGAAGTTACTATTAGTTGTTTATTTAGGAAATTTTTTCCCCCTTCCGAGAAAAGAACAAATGCGTCTGTTCTGCAACAGCTTGATATTAAAGAGAGTTGGTTATTAAAGAACATATACTGAAGGACAATTACACATTTCAGACACACGAGTGCCTAGAGAAGATATAAAAAGGCCTTAACGTGAATTTAACACGAGTCACCCGCATGACAAACCACGTTCTTATCAATTAGGACACGCAACTATATACATATTAGGTGATTTTATAACATATAATCCACTTGGTCAACTTGTGACCTGTTTACGAAAGTAAATTGCTGTAGGCGATGTGTATTAATACAACGGGCAAGTACCTTAGACTAATCTTATTCTATGATGGTTAGTTACTTATTTCTATTATTTTCTGAAATTGTATACTATTTTTATATATAATTCTGGATTTAATCGATAATTAAAAGACTATTTAATCAAAAGCCATCGTTTATCTGTGAAATGGTTTGGCCGCGTAAGAATGAATTTAGCTACCGGTTCAATGAAAATGACGTAATTTTTTGGCAATTATCATTGCAGGTAGATGTCAAAGGTCAGAGATCACAATGATACATCGAAGATAGACACCTTTTAACGCGACCTGAAAAATAGTGCGCTGCAATATGCGTGAAGCATTAGTGGAAAGAAATTGAATTTCAGACTGTATATAATAGTTTTAAATGATATTTTATATATTATTATGATTGTTATATCATTATATATTATTTATATTTTAGTGTTATATATTAGACTTTCAAAGCTAATCAGTGTCATGTTAAAAGTAATATTATGAACAAATAATTTCTAAAATAATAAGTACACGTTACTTTTTGTGTGTGACCGGGTCTTACTTGCTATTAATGACCAAGGGCGTATATTAATTAGGGAGGAAAGATGCTGAATTTCAGACTGTGTGTGATATTTTAGCGTTATATATCAACATTCAAAGCTAATCATCAGTATCACGTTAAAATAATAATTATGAACAAATAATTTCTAAAATTATAAGTACACGTTACTCTTAATGACGAGCGGCCCCTGGATAGGACACACATTGAGAAGACCGACTGGAAGCATTGCAAGACAGGCACTGTTTTGGAACTCGCAGGGAAAGAGGAGTTGGGGAAAACCTAGACATACCTGGAGAAGAGAGCTGTAGGATGATATTAAAAGGATAGGTTATTGGTTGGAAACTTCTCGAAAGATGGGTGGAACATTATTCAAATCTTTACTCTGTGGAGAAACCAGCACACCCAGTCCTCGATCAGATCATACCGAAACATTATGAACTAACCGAGCTGGATACCGAACCCACAGAGTTGAAACTTTACGAAGCAATCAACAAGCTTTCAAATGGCAAGGCATCAGGACCAGACAACATTCCTGCAGAAATCCTCAAATATAATAGGGATTCCTCCTGCCCCACCTCTACAATCTCATTATTCAGTGCTGGAGAGAGGGAAAATGTCCTCAGGACATGAGGGATGTAAAGATAGGGACACTCTATAAAAATAAAGGGGATAATGGGGATTGTAACAACTACAGAGGCATCTCCCTATTAAGTGTCACAGGCAAGGCTTTTGCACTAGTCCTTTCAAAACGACTACAGAAACTGGCGGAGCGTGTTCTCCCAGAGTCACAATGGGAATTCAGAGCTGGACGGTCAATAACTGACATGATATTTACCCTTCGACAGCTTAAAGAGAAATGCAGAGAGCAGAGTAAGCCTTTATGTATTGCTTTCGTGGATCTGACTAAGGCATTTGACACAGTCAGCAGACCAAGTCTTTATAAATATTGACAAAACAGATGTAAAACTATTTGATTGGCAAAACACGTAATCACAAAGTACTGTAGTTTTACAAATTACAAAACAATGACAAAATACAGCAACGTTTCGACCAACAAGGCCTTTATCAAGCAAACGAACAACAGGAGTGACAAATATTGACAACAATTTTTTATAAATATTGAAGCATATTGGCTGTCCCCAAAAGTTGCTCAAATAGATTGTCTCCTTCCACGAGGGCATGAAAGCCAGCAAACAGTTCGATGGCAGCACATCTGATAGTTTCGAGGTTAAGAGTGGAGTCAAGCAGGGCTTTGTCCTTGCCCCCACTCTCTTTGTCATCTTCTTCGCCGTCCTTTTGAACCACGCCTTAGGGGACGCTGATGGTGATGTTTTCATCCGCACTAGATCTGATGGTTCACTCTTTAACTTGGCTCGCTTAAGAACCAAGACAAAACGACGAAAATTCTTCTCAAGGACCTCCTTTCGCTGACGATGCTGCCTTAGTCGCCCACAGTGAGACTACACTGTAATGCCTAATCAATAATTTGTCAAAGGCATGCGACCTATTTTCTTTGACTATAAGTGTTGTTTTATGTCAGGGATGTAACACAACAAATATCACTTTAAATGGCAATCATCTAACACCAGTTCAAAAATTCTGCTATCTTGGGTCCATGGTCACTGCCAGCCTTTCTCTTAATTAAGAAATCAACGCTCGTATAGGAGTGCGGCTACTACATTCGGCAAACTATCAAAGCGATCTGGACAACACAAAATTGACATTGCAGACAAAGATTCAAATATATCGAGCCTGTGTAATTAGTTCTTTACTATATGGCTCAGAAACATGGACAGGCTACTCAAGACACGAGAGGAGACAACATCTTTCATCTTCGATGTCTCCGCAAGATTATGAACATCAGGTGGTACGACAAGATAACCAACTCTAAAGTACTGCAACGTGCAAATCTGCCTTCCATCATGGGCATGCTCAGCAGTAGACGACTAAGATGGTTGGGGCATGTGAAAAGAGTGGAAACTTGTCGCATACCAAAACAAATGTTGTTCTGTGAACTTTCGGAGGAAGAGGCACCAGGGCAGACCACTGCTCAGATATAAAGATGTCTGCAAAGCCTCAATGAAAACTTTTCTATAGGTCCCAGCACATGGGAAAGACTAGCTGATGACAGAGTTGTGTGGAAAGCCAAATTACGAAAGTGGCAGAGTCTTTGAGAAGAGACTTATGTACGAGCTGAACGACAAGAGAGAAAAGCGAAAACTCAGAAGTTGTCACAGTAAAACACTTGCCAATTGACCGTCTGTAAAGACGAAAAAGGCCATAAGACTATATATATATATATATTGGTTACTAAACTGACGTCATTGCACTCCGGACAGACCCATAGGTGCTTAGTCTCCCCCAACAGATATGGAAGAGTATGCATACTGATAGTTCCCGTGGCTCGCTGATTAAACACACCTCTCAATCTGCCTCTCAGGCATCCTTTAGGTCAAACATGGAAAGAGTAGGAAGAGATGACAGGAGAGAGGAAGAACTGGAAGAAATGTGCAGTTTGTATAAGACTTGTGCTCATTTGGGAGTTGAAAAGTGAAGAAGAAGAAGAAGAAAACTTGCAAATCGAAAGAGTTGTGTGTATAGAAAGTTTGACTATTGCAAAAACTGGGACAAAAATAAACGAGAAAATGAAGTCAACTTACGTGGTCATGGTTAAAATAGGGCTTATGTCCTGCTTACAGTTCTCATTTACGTCTGCTACTTCTGAATCACGTGCTTGTTACTGTTTATTTTGATGACTGCTGTTGTCCTAGTTATACTGTTTCTAGTCTATAATGTATACTGTTTCTAGTCTATAATGTATACTGTTTCTAGTCTATAATGTATACTGCTTCTAGTCTATAATGTATACTGTTTCTAGTCTATAATGTATACTGCTTCTAGTCTATAATGTATACTGCTTCTAGTCTATAATGTATACTGCTTCTAGTCTATAATGTATACTGTTTCTAGTCTATAATGTATACTGCTTCTAGTCTATAATGTATACTGTTTCTAGTCTATAATGTATACTGTTTCTAGTCTATAATGTATACTGTTTCTAGTCTATAATGTATACTGCTTCTAGTCTATAATGTATACTGCTTCTAGTCTATAATGTATACTGCTTCTAGTCTATAATGTATACTGCTTCTAGTCTATAATGTATACTGTTTCTAGTCTATAATGTATACTGTTTCTAGTCTATAATGTATACTGCTTCTAGTCTATAATGTATACTGCTTCTAGTCTATAATGTATACTGTTTCTAGTCTATAATGTATACTGCTTCTAGTCTATAATGTATACTGCTTCTAGTCCATAATGTATACTGCTTCTAGTCTATAATGTATACTGCTTCTAGTCTATAATGTATACTGCTTCTAGTCTATAATGTATACTGCTTCTAGTCTATAATGTATACTGTTTCTAGTCTATAATGTATACTGCTTCTAGTCTATAATGTATACTGCTTCTAGTCTACCACTTACTCTAGTTCTAGTCTGGAGGAGATCATTGTTCATTAGTCTTTTAGGCGCTTGAAGAAATGAATTTTACAAGCCCTACAATCTTTCACTTGAAGAAATGAACTATACATGTCCTACCATCTTTCGCTTGAAGAAATGAACTATTCAAGTCTACCATCTTTCACTTGAAGAA
>CM036768.1:24193036-24286826 GCA_020796225.1 Arion vulgaris
TCTCAAAATGTGGCATGATATAACATGCACACAGAACACATACGGCGAGAGATCATGATGATGATGGAAGTCATTATATTCACAACTACTACACAAACTGACGAATTAAAAATTGCACACCGAAACTTGGAGTGAATTGTCAGTTTGAAATGCCCTGGTTTGTCCAAGTACGCCCACCCCAAAAAATAATATGCCGTAACGGTACACGTTTCTTTTTTAGACTTATCACTTTCTTTACTGAGAATTTGTTTCCAAGTTTTTATTTTTATTTTTGGGTTGGGTAGTGTCCACGTAAAACTTCTAGTGAGCGCCCTTGTAAGATTATAGTTCTTGTCCTGATATTTTCTCAATGTGGTTATTCATACAAATACTGTAGTTGTCAGTAGAACAGTCAGTGTACGATTCGAACAAACACAGCACTATCAGAAAAGTTTCACGTAGGGTCAGGAGAAAGACAAGGTGCGTACTATCTCCACTGCTGTTCATCTCCACTGCTGTTCATCTCCACTGCTGTTCATCTCCACTGCTGTTCATCACCACTGCTGTTCATCACCACTGCTGTTCATCTCCACTGCTGTTCATCTCCACTGCTGTTCATCACCACTGCTGTTCATCACCACTGCTGTTCATCACATATATTGACCAAAGCTGTTAAAAAAATAACATCAGCGAAGGAAACAACCTCATGGAACTCTTAAACGTATTTCTTTTTACAGATGATGAAGCAATCATATCAACAACAGAAGAACAGCTAAAGCAACACATTAACAGACTCCAGTTAGCAAGTAATGAATATAATATGAGAATAAACATCGACAAAACCGAAGTAAGGACATTCGCCAGAGAGGAAAGCGCTACCAATATCTCCATGGACAATCGCCCGCTAAAACAAGTAAAAGAATTCAAATACCTGGTAAGCATTTTTTCAGCAAATGGAAGAATAACTAATGAAATTCAACACAGATGCAACAAAGCAAATCAAATGATAGGACAAATGGCGCCAATTTTAAATGCAAACATGTCACCATGAACACAAAAAGATCAATGTTCAACATAATTTTTCTCCCCACATTATGCTACCAGTGCCAAACATGAACGCTGACAACAGATCATAGAAGAAAACTAGTCACGACAGAGATGAAGTGTCTACGCAGAATGCTGGGGGTAACAAGAAGAGACTGGTTGAGAAATGAAGATATCAGGAAAAAGTGGGTACAACATCAGTACTAAACTTCATCAATAAACAACAAATTAAACGGTTTGGTCACATAAGCAGATTACCAACAGACAGTGCACCTCAAAGAGCAATGCTGCTCCGATAGAATTTATACAAAACAAAAGGAATACCACACAAAAGATGGACCTCAGAGATACAGAGGCGACGAAAGACACTATCTACAAAGCGCACACAAACACCCTTTCTAGAAATCTCTTCTTGATCTGATGCTGTGAGGCAAAATATAATTGGAGAAAAGAAAAGAACTGTAGTGGTCGGATATACGAGGCAGACAGTCTCACGGTGTTATACAAATACAATAGTTGTCGGATGTATGGTGCAGAGGGTCTCACTGTGGTATACAAATACAATAGTTGTCGGATGTACGGGGCAGACAGTCTCACTGTGTTATACACATACAATAGTTGTCGGATGTACGGGACAGACAGTCTCACTGTGTTATACAAATACAATAGTTGTCGGATGTCAGGGACAGACAGTCTCACTGTGTTATACAAATACAATAGTTGTCGGATGTATGGTGCAGAGAGTCTCACTGTGTTATACAAATACAAAAGTTGTCGGATGTACGGGGCAGACAGTTTCACTGTGTTATACAAATACAATAGTTGTCGGATGTACGGGACAGACAGTCTCACTGTGTTATACAAATACAAAAGTTGTCGGATGTATGGTGCAGAGAGTCTCACTGTGTTATACAAATACAAAAGTTGTGTCGGATGTACGGGGCAGACAGTCTCACTGTGTTATACAAATACAAAAGTTGTCGGATGTATGGTGCAGAGAGTCCCACTGTGTTATACAAATACAAAAGTTGTCGGATGTACGGGACAGACAGTCTCACTGTGTTATACAAATACAATAGTTGTCGGATGTACGGGACAGACAGTCTCACTGTGTTATACAAATACAATAGTTGTCGGATGTATGGTGCAGAGAGTCTCACTGTGTTATACAAATACAAAAGTTGTCGGATGTACGGGACAGACAGTCTCACTGTGTTATACAAATACAAAAGTTGTCGGATGTACGGGACAGACAGTCTCACTGTGTTATACAAATACAATAGTTGTCGGATGTATGGTGCAGAGAGTCTCACTGTGTTATACAAATACAAAAGTTGTCGGATGTACGGGACAGACAGTCTCACTGTGTTATACAAATACAAAAGTTGTCGGATGTATGGTGCAGAGAGTCGCACTGTGTTATACAAATGCAATAGTTGTCGGATGTATGGTGCAGAGAGTCTCACTGTGTTATACAAATACAATAGTTGTCGGATGTACGGGACAGACAGTCTCACTGTGTTATACAAATACAATAGTTGTCGGATGTATGGTGCAGAGAGTCTCACGGTGTTATACAAATACAATAGTTGTCGGATGTACGGGGCAGACAGTCTCACTGTGTTATACAAATACAATAGTTGTCGGATGTACGGGACAGACAGTCTCACTGTGTTATACAGATACAAAAGTTGTCGGATGTACGGGACAGACAGTCTCACTGTGTTATACAAATACAAAAGTTGTCGGATGTACGGGACAGACAGTCTCACTGTGTTATACAAATACAAAAGTTGTCGGATGTATGGTGCAGAGGGTCTCACTGTGTTATACAAATACAAAAGTTGTCGGATGTACGGGACAGACAGTCTCACTGTGTTATACAAATACAATAGTTGTCGGATGTATGGTGCAGAGAGTCTCACTGTGTTATACAAATACAATAGTTGTCGGATGTACGGGACAGACAGTCTCACTGTGTTATACAAATACAATAGTTGTCGGATGTACGGGACAGACAGTCTCACTGTGTTATACAGATACAAAAGTTGTCGGATGTACGGGACAGACAGTCTCACTGTGTTATACAAATACAAAAGTTGTCGGATGTATGGGACAGACAGTCTCACTGTGTTATACAAATACAAAAGTTGTCGGATGTATGGTGCAGAGGGTCTCACTGTGTTATACAAATACAAAAGTTGTCGGATGTACGGGACAGACAGTCTCACTGTGTTATACAAATACAAAAGTTGTCGGATATAAGATGCTAGTTGAATCAACCAAGAACAAAATGTATGTAGCACACAGACGTGTACGTCGTCCTGTAAGATAAATGTTACATCACACTGGTCAAGCTATGACGCCATATGGACAAACTGATACCATGGGACTATTTATATAGAATAAGTACGATAATTAGATTAAGTACGGTAATAACAGATTTAAAAAAAAAAATCTCGGTCTCAATAGACAGGAAGTCACGACTCCAGATTTGAATAACTGATAAGAAAACCACCGTCCCAGGTCTTATTAAACATACAAGTACACACAATACATTGGTCTATTCCTCTTTCTCTCTCTCTCTTCTTCTTCCTGTTGGTGGGTCATGAGGAAAATGTGGAGGTACTGTGCTAGTTTTAAAAGTACTCGGTTCACTTCTCGTGCGTATCGATCCAGTTATTTTCCAGCAATCCATGATAATGTAGAGATCATGTCTGTTGATCCTATCGGAGACAGACGATAAAACGTAGGACTTGTACTCACATTTAGCATGAAAAAGAATCCTTTGCGGCTCCAAATCCATAAAAGTAGGCTAGAAAGTCGCTATCGGCAAAATTCAATAAACAATTAAATATATACTTTTGCAAATTTTAACATTCTAATAATTATATCGAGAACCCACAACGGAGTTTGGGCACTTCGACAAGTAACTATGCGTGCTCCGATCTCTTTCTTACACATGCAGATCTCAGCGACAGTGCACGAACTCTGTAGCACCGGCGAAGAACCCTAGACGCATTTACCAACAATAATACACGTCTACTTGCTGATGGCACGTCTACTTGTTGATGTGATGCCTACTTGTTGATGACACGCCTACTTGTTGACACATAGACAAACAAGACACGCCTACTTGTTTATGACACGCCCACTTGTTGACACATAGACATACAATAAGATACGCCTACTTATTGGCACATTGACAAACAATAAGACACGCCTGCGTGTTGACACATAGACCTGCAATAAGACATGCCAACTTGTTGTTTACACGCCGACTTGTTGACACATAGACACACAATAAGGCACGATTACTTGTTTATGACACACCTACTTGCTGACACATAGACAAACAATAACACACGCATACTTGTTCATGACACGCCTACTTGTTGACACATTGCGAAACAATAAGGCACAACTTTCTGTTGATGACACGCCTACTTGCTGATAACACGCCTACGTGATGACACACTGACAAACAAAATTACACACCTATTTCTAATGACACGCATACTTGTTGGTGCATTGACAAACAGAAAGACACGCCTACTTGTTGATGACACGGCTACATGTTGACTCATTCACAAATAATAAGACACGCCTACTTGTTGACACATAGACAAACAATAAGACACGCCTACGTGTTGACAAAGAATAAGTCCCGCCTATTTCTTATGACATGCCTACTTGTTGACGCATTAACAAACAAAAAGACACGTCTACTTGTTGACGCATTGACAAACAAAAAGACACACCTACTTGTCGACACATTGACAAACAAAAAGACATGCCTACTTGTTGATGACACGCCTACTTGTTGATGACACGCCTACTTGTTGACACATTGACATACAAAAAGATACGCCTATTTCTTATGACATGCTTACTTGTTGGTGCATTGACAAACAGAAACACAGGTCTACTTGTTAATGACATGCCTACTTCTTGACGCATTGCCAAACAATAATATACGCTTACTTGTTGGTGCAATGACAACCAAAAAGACACGTCCATTTGTTGATCACACGCCTTCTTATTGACACATTGACAAATAAAATGACATGCCTACTTGTTGACACATTGAAAAACAATAATACACGCCAACGTGTTGACGACACGCCTACTTGTTGATGACAGGCCTAATTGTTGATGACACGCCTACGTGTTGACACATAGACAAACAATAATACACGCCAACGTGTTGACGACACGCCTACTTGTTGATGACAGGCCTAATTGTTGATGACACGCCTACGTGTTGACACATAGACAAACAATAATACACGCCTACTTGTTGATGACACGCCTACTTGTTGATGCATTGATAAACAATAAAACACGCCTACTTGATGACGCACTGACAAACAAAAAGACACGCCTACGTGTTGACACATTGAGAAACAATAAGTCATGCCTACTTGTTGACACATTGGCAAACAATAAAACACGTCTACTTGTTGATGACACGCCTACTTGTTGACACATAAACAAATGATGACACAGATCAATTATGCAATCAAGGAGAATGTAACTGTTTGTGCCAACAAGAGTTCCACATATACGTTCAGCCAGAAACTCACGCATCGATCTTCTCCCTTGGTTGCCATAGAAACTGTTAGAATAGCGCTAGCACAAAATTTGGCAGTATCGAAAAGTGGAACGCCAAATTGCTTCATGTAATCTTTATCTCGTGCGGTTTTCTTTCTTTCTCGAATCCTGTTTGCCTCACAGAGTCAGGTCAGGAAGAGATTTCTAAAACGGGTCCTAGTATTCGCTTTGTAAATAGTCTCTTTCGTCGCCTCTGTTATCTCTGAGGTCCATCTTTGCGTGGCCGGCCTTTTGCTTTGTACCCATTGTATCTGAGCAGCATTGCTCTTTGAGGTACACTGTCTGATGGTAATCTTCTTACGTGGCCGAACCATTTAATTTGTTGTTTCTTGATGAAGTCTAGTACTGATGTTGTACCCACTTTTTCTGATGTCTTCATTTCTCAACCGGCCTCTTCTTGTTACACCCAGCATTCTGCGTAAACACTTCCTCTCTGTTGTGACTAGTTTTCTTCTATCGTTTGTTGTCAGCGTCCAGGTTTGGCACTGGTAACATAATGTGGGAGAAAGATTGTGTTGAACATTGCTCTTTTTGTGTTCATGGTGACGTGTTTGCATCTTAAAATTGGCGCCATTTGCCCTATCATTTGATTTGCTTTGTTGCATCTGTGTTGAATTTCATTAGTTATTCTTCCGTTTGCTGAAAAAATGCCCCACAGGTATGTGAAGTCTTTTACTTGATTTAGTGGGCGATTGTCGATAGAGATATTGGTAGTGCTTTCCTCTCTGGCGAATGTCATTACTTCTGTTTTGTCAATGTTTATTCTCATGTTGTATTCGTTACGTGCTAACTGGAGTCTGTTAATGTGTTGTTGTAGCTGTTCTTCTGTTGTTGATATTATTGCCTGATCGTAAGCAAAAAAAAATTCATTTAAGAGCTCTCCGAGGTTGTTTCCTTCGTTGGTGTTAGCTATTTTACAAATGTGGTCAATATACGTGATGAATAGCAGCGAATATCGAAATAGGGGAAGACTGCAGTAAAACTTGGTAAATAGTGAAACACGTACAAACAAAGTACTATAGTTTTACAAAATACATAAACAGTGACGATAAACAGCAACGTTTCGACCAACAAGGCCTTTATCAAGCAAACGAACAAACAGGAGTGACAAATTAAAATGAAACACAAATGGACGACCAAATACCAACGTATCTAAGGAAAATCTGGAATAAAAACGAATAACGAAATAAATGTAACACAAAAACACACATAAAAACTAGAAATAGAAAAGAAACAATGAAACATCTAGTAAATATATAACTTGAATACATGCAACATATACCCATATAGATTATAAAGCATGGGAAGAGAAAGTACTAAGAAGCATAAGAATGTAATACATGCAACATATACCCATAGAGATTACAAAGCATGGGAAGAGAAAGTACTAAGAAGCATAAGAATGTAATACGTTGAGCCCGCGTGGTCGCAAGGTACCACCAAATCCCAAGTGTCAACATCCTGTTGCTGAAGGCTCAAGTGGGATAGGCCGGTGACTTTGCTCGGATGCCTGACAAACGCATCCCAGAACAGTTGATGTATGACGAGCTTTAAGGGGGCAGATGTTCTACTGGTGGACAAAAAAAAAAACGCTGTAAAGACACTCTTAAAGTGTCTCTGAATACTTCGATATAGACAACATGTGCTTGGAATCCTTGGCGCAAGATCGCCAAATGTGGCGCTGTAACAACACAAGGTGAAACACATAATAATAAAGTACTGTAGTTTTACAAAACACAAAAACAGTGACAATACACATCAACGTTTCGACCAAAAGGCCTTTATCAAGCAAACGATACAATACGAGTGACGAATTTCATAGCACACTACATAAAGACTTTGACAAAGATATTACAACGGTCAAAAAGCATTTTGTTAGTACGTGTTTCGTCATTATACATCGTTTTACTGCAGCCTCCATCTATATTGATATAACAACACAAGAGGAACCCACATAGCTGAGAATAGTTGTGCCGTTGAGACACAGAGAAAACGAGTTGCTCGAAAAGATATAACATACAACACCCACATGTCTAACTTTGACCTGTGGTAGGGGATTATATTCTAGGATTGGACTCTACAGTCACATCAGCACGCACCAGATAGGTGCAGAAGCACACGTCTGAGACTGTTGTTATCATCGCTTGCGATGAACGGCTATTACTATTAGTATCATTATACGTGTGCTATATAGGCAACTGTTCTGTTTGTCTTTTGTTTCTACTAAGGAGTATGTGCACTGTAATAATTGATGAGGTTGAATTTTCGCATCTTTCAAATACGATGTTTTAGTTTACTTTCTCAGTGTCCCCAGAATGTCAGCATGTGACTAGACACTATTTCTATTTACTTTTTATACATGGACATTTATTCTACACTTTTGATACATGGACATTTGTTGTATACTTTTTATACATGGACATTTGTACAACACTTTTAATACATGGACATTTGTTCTACACTTTTTGATACATGGACATTTGTACTGCACTTCTTGATAGATGGACATTTGTTCTATATTTTTTATACATGAACATTTATTCTACACTTTTTTACATGGACATTTGATCTATACTTTTTATACATGGACAATTGTTCTATACTTTTTATACATGGACATTTGTTCTATACTTTGTATACATGAACATTTGATCTATACTTTTTATACATCGACATTTGTTCTACACTTTTTATACATGGACATTTGTTCTACACTTTTTATACATGGACATTTATTCTACACTTTTGATACATGGACATTTGTTCTATACTTTTGATACATGGACATTTGTTCTATACTTTTTATATATGGACATTTATTCTACACTTTTTATACATGGACATTTGTTATACACTTTTTATACATGGAGATTTGTTCTACAGTTTTTATACATGAACATTTGTTATACACTTCTTGATAGATGGACATTGTTCTATAATTTTATACATGGACATTTGTACTACATTTTTATACATGGACATTTTTTCAAATTTTTTTTATACATGGACATTTGTCCTACACTTTTGATACATGGACATTTGTTCTACAATTTTGATACATGGACATTTGTTCTACACTTTTTAGTGGTGGAAGAAAATTAGTCATTTGTATTATTACTTCTGAAAAATATGTGGTGTGGGAGGGAGTGGGTGGGAGCTAATTACTAACACTAATTCTAGTTAAGTGGTTAGTATAGAGAAGTAAAGTCAGAACAAAACAGAATGTTAGCTATCTTCCTTGCTGTTCTACATTCCCTAGCAGACGCTGGTAGCAATTTAAGAATGTAATTAAAACATGTCTGCTTTATAAGGAGGTCTCGATATATTTATATCTCATCTTGTACTCTATCCACCTCATAAATATGTCTGCCTTATAAGGAGGTCTCGATTATTTATATCTCATCTTGTACTCTATCCACCCTCATAAAACATGTCTACTTTATAAGGAGGTCTCGATATATTTATATCTCATCTTGTACTCTATCCTCATAACATATCTGCTTATAAACATATTATATCTCATCTTTTCTACCTCATAAACATGTCTACTTTATAGAGGTCTCGATATATTTATATCTCATCTTGTACTCTATCCACCCTCATAAAACATATCTGCTTTATAAGGAGGTCTCGATATATTTATATCTCATCTTGTGTTCTAGCCACCCTCCTAAAATTAAAAACCGCAATAATAGAAATCCACGTAAATGATGTCAGAATTTGTGCAGAAGAGAATGTAACAAGGCGGGACGGTGGGGACAACTTTGAATGCAAGACATTTATATTCTCCTTATTTAAGCACTGCATTTTACTGGCATTTCTTCTTTGATGGAAGGAACAAGTTTTCATAGAAAATGTGTGGGCTGGGAATGGTTGGGAGGATTGGGGGGGGCAATGTGGACGACGCAGAAGTAAAATGAAGGAAAGGAGAGTGAGACAATATAACGTTTGCTATCTCAATATAGGTCAGACGTTGAGCACAGACTTAGGAAGCGGCACGATGAGTATCGGCAAAGTTTATGCGGACACTCGGTTTTCTGGTCACTAGGGCAGAAGAAATATTTGAAATTTCTCAAGATACTTGCAGACATGAAGAGTAGAGAGTCCACTATCTCTCAGAGACTTGCAGACATGAAGAGTAGAGAGTCCACTATCTCTGTTGCCAATATGCCACTGTTATTGGAGCACCAAATTCTTGTCTATGATAACCTGCGTTCTACGTTTCGAGTTTCTTCAATTTAGTGCCAGACTTTAGACTTGATCCGATCTAGCTGACATTATTTGAGCGTTGAACACAAACTTAGTGGGTAAGTGATACACTAACTTTGATATACTTGTATAGTTATGTTCAGACAAATATTATATTTATAATATCAAGATTTCCTGTCAGTTCCGTCCACATCCTGAATATCTGTGCCTCCTTCTCTCCCCTTCCCCTTCCTTCGTTCTAGTTGTTTTGTGTAGCTATCTTGTGAAGCTCGAATTACTCATGTCTATCCACAGTGAAAGTCCCTATCTATTCCTTAGCTCTTTCTATAAGACGATATATTCTGGTATCTCTCATGTGTGAATGTCTATCTATTTTTCTGTCCACATGAAATCTTAATCTACCTCTTTATCGATTGGAAAAGTCGATTTATTATTTAATTTCTTATATCGAACCCTGATAGTCTGTCTATTGTTTATATTGTCACTGACAATCTGTCTATTTCCTATATCGTCACTGATAGTCTGTCTATTTCTTATATTGTCACTGACAGTCTATTTCTTATATCGCCACTGCTAGTCTGTCTATTGTTTATATCATCCTGTAGTCTGTCTATTGTTGATATCGTCACATGACAGTCTGTCTATTTCTATATTGTCACTGTAGTCTGTCTATTGTTTATATCATCACTGATAGTCTGGCTATTTCTATATCGTCCTGAAGTCTGTCTATTGTTTATATCGTCACTGAAGTCTGTCTATTCTTATATCGCCACTGCAAGTCGTTATTGTTTATATCAAACACTGATAGTCTGTCTATTGTTTATATCGTCACTGATAGTCTGTCTATTGTTTATATCGTCACTGATAGTCTGTCTATTTTTATATGTCACTGATAGTCTGTCTATTGTTATATCGTCACTGATAGTCTGTCTATTGTTGATATCGTCACTGATAGTCTGTCTATTGTTGATATCGTCACTGATAGTCTGTCTATTGTTGATATCGTCACTGATAGTCTGTCTATTTCCTATATCGTCACTGATAGTCTGTCTATTGTTTATATCGTCACTGATAGTCTGTCTATTGTTGATATCGTCACTGACAGTCTGTCTATTGTTTATATCGTCACTGATAGTCTGTCTATTGTTGATATCGCCACTGATAGTCTGTCTATTTCCTATATCGTCACTGCTAGTCTGTCTATTGTTTATATCATCACTGATAGTCTGTCTATTGTTGATATCGTCACTGATAGTCTGTCTATTGTTTATATCGTCACTGATAGTCTGTCTATTGTTGATATCGCCACTGATAGTCTGTCTATTGTTGATATCGCCACTGATAGTCTGTCTATTGTTGATATCGCCACTGATAGTCTGTCTATTGTTGATATCGCCACTGATAGTCTGTCTATTGTTTATATCGCCACTGATAGTCTGTCTATTGTTTATCGGGCGTTATTGTCCGTTATACAATTTATCTCTCTATCCATATTGTCTGTTATAGAATTTATCTCTCTTTCCTCAGTGTCCGTTATACGATTTATCTCTCTACCCACAATGTCTAATATATCATTTATCAGATCACATGATGCCCTTCTACGCCGCCATTTTTGGATGGTGGCGGTATCTAAGGAAGCGGTCGACGTCACGCCACTTTGTCTGTGTACTTCTGATCACGACTTTGCTAGTGATTTACTTCCTGTCACATGACCTAGTAGGTAAGTTCGTCTCTTATCTTTTCATATCTATCTCCTTCTCTATCTCTTTGCCTTTCTTATCTGTTGCTTTCCCTTTCTGTATCTGTCTCTTTCCCTTTATGCATCTGTTTCTTTGTCTTCTTATATGTCTCTGTGTCTTCTTATATTCTGTCTTCTTATTTGTCTGTCTTTCTTATCTGTCTTTTTGTCTTTCATATATCTCTCTTGTTTTCTTATATGTCTCTTTCTCTGTCCCTTTGTCTTTCTTATCTGTCTCTTTGTCTTTCTTATCTATCTCTTGCTTTATCTCTATCTCTGTTTAATTATATCTCTTTATTTTCTTATCTGTCTCTCCCTCTCTCTCTCTCTGTTTAATTGTCTATATCTGTCTCTTTGTTTTATTATCTGTCTCTTTCTTATCTATCTCTTTCTTATCTTACCTGTCTCTTTCTCTTTCGTATGTCTCTTTCTTTATCTGTCTTTTTATTCCTTATCCAACGCTTTGTTTTCTTATCGGTCTTGTTGATTTCTTATGTGCCTCCTCGTTTATCTGATATGTGATAGTGTATGCTGATATATGGTTATGTGATAGTGTATGCTGATATATGGTTATGTGATAGTGATGGATATATGGTTTATGTGGTGGTTTTGGGTAGGTTTGCATGTTGTGCGCTAATACATGGTGCAGTATAGTGGTCTGTATGCTTTGTGTTCTCTCTCTCTCTCGCGATCATCGTCCAGACCGATTTACCAGACTTCCTCATAAATTCTTATTCATGTGGAAATCTGATTCATGCAGCCTTAGCATTGGTGTGTTTCGTCAAATCTTCAGCGCCATTTGGAGCTATGGTGCATATCCTTTGACGATGTGTCCGGTTTTAGCCAGCGTTTACTGGGTTCGCTCTCCGTCAGCCTTGGGCTGTCCCCAGCCGACCTACAAGGCAGCAGTCTGCTATTTTCTTTTAGGATAGCTACCCTTAGAAAACCTTCCCTCCCAGGTTGTTCAGCGTCATCTACCCAGGTTACCAGTCTTTTTTTGACTACTTGGTTTGCCTGCCGTCCAGTTTTATGTTCGGTTTGCTCCGCTAGCCTTTGAATGTCCCCAGTCAAACTACAAGGCAGTAGTAGTTCTCTGCGATGAGAAACGCGATTACTGTTCTCTGGATGGAGACCCCATCTTCGAGGCTGCACTGAATTCAAGCCTCTGCTGGGCTTTCCAGTTTTTCTGCACATTTGGGTGCTCCGCTCATCCCTACGTTTGCCACGCCTTTTCGTCGCCCCAACCATCAGCACCGTACATGTCTGCCCCACCGGTGGGCTCACATGTGTGTCGTCGGTACGCGTGTTCGCTCTACCTTGTGCCTGCTCACCGTGTTTATCAGGTTTCTCACCGTACTCACATTTACTATGACTCGAGACTGTCAGGACACGCTGCTCAATTCGGGCCCCCACCTCAGGACTCCGAGTTTCGCACCAAGTGAGCCCACGTCTCTTCTCTGGACGCACCCCTCATCCCTTTATGTTTATTGATTTCGCTTTTTCCATCGGCCGGGAGAGATGTGCAGAAACAGTAACTTGGGGATTCTTCTCGTCTATCTTGCGAGTAGATCTCGTATAGTGTAACTGCTCTTGCATCCCTACATATACCAGAGTAGCTCTCCTCCGATCCCTACCCACTTAGCCAGACAGTATCCTCTATCTGTTTCCAGGGTCACAACGTGGAGGTGGGGTAGAAACTTGATTAGTGCCAGTTCACTAATCCTGGCGCGCCGTTGTCCCTAGAATTGCGCCTTTGACACCACGATGCGTTTGTACATGGTGTCGTATGGTGGTATGTGGATGTGTATGCTGTACGTTTGTACAGTGGTATGTAGGTCGTGCTTGCTGACATATGATACTGATATTTTTCTTTATGTGGTACATATCAATGTGATAATGTTAGTACAGATAATGTGGTGTTGTGTTAATGTGAGTACAGATAATGTGGTGTTGTGTTAATGTTTGTATAGGTAATGTGGTGTTGTGATAATGTTAGTACAGATAATGTGGTGTTGTGTTAATGTTAGTACGGCAATGTGGTGTTGTGTTAATGTGAGTACAGATAATGTGGTGTTGTGTTAATGTTTGTATAGGTAATGTAGTGTTGTGTTAATGTTAGTACAGGTAGTGTTGTGTTAATGTTAGTACAGGTAATGTGGTGTTGCGTTAATGTTAGTACAGGTAATGTAGTGTTGCGATAATGTTAGTACAGATAATGGGGTGTTGTGATAATGTTAGTACAGGTTATGTGGTATTGTGTTAGTGTTAGTACAGATAATGTGGTGCTGTGTTAATATTAGTACAGGTAATGGGGTGTTGTGTTAATGTTAGTCCAGGTAATGGGGTGTTGTATTAATGTTAGTACAGGTACTGTAGTGTTGTGATAATGTTAGTACAGGTAATGTGGTATTTTGTTAATGTCAGTACAGGTAATGTGGTGTTGTGTTAATGTTAGTACAGGTAAGGTGGTGTTGGTGTGTTATGTTAATGTTAGTACAGGTAAGGTGGTGTTGGTGTGTTATGTTAATGTTCGTACAGGTAAGGTGGTGTTGGTGTGTTGTGTTAATGTTAGTACAGGTAAGGTGGTGTTGGTGTGTTATGTTAATGTTAGTACAGGTAATGTGGTGTTGGTGTGGTATGTTAATGTTAGTACAGGTAATGGGTTGTTGGTGTGTTGTGTTAATGTTAGTACAGGTAATGGGTTGTTGTGTTAATGTTAGTCCAGGTAATGTGGTGTTGGTGTGTTGTGTTAATGTTAGTACAGGTAAGGTGGTGTTAGTATGTTATGTTAATGTTAGTACAGGTAAGGTGGTGTTGGTGTGTTATGTTAATGTTAGTACAGGTAAGGTGGTGTTGGTGTGTTGTGTTAATGTTAGTACAGGTAAGGTGGTGTTGGTGTGTTGTGTTAATGTTAGTACAGGTAATGGGTTGTTGGTGTGTTGTGTTAATGTTAGTACAGGTAATGTGGTGTTGGTGTGTTGTGCTAATGTTAGTACAGGTAATGTGGTGTTGGTGTGTTATGTTAATGTTCGTACAGGTAAGGTGGTGTTGGTGTGTTATGTTAATGTTAGTACAGGTAAGGTGGTGTTGGTGTGTTGTGTTAATGTTAGTACAGGTAAGGTGGTGTTGGTGTGTTGTGTTAATGTTAGTACAGGTAATGTGGTGTTGGTGTGGTATGTTAATGTTAGTAAGGGTAATGTTGTGTTAATGTTAGTACGGTATGGGTGTTGTGTTAATGTTAGTACAGGTAATGGGTTGTTGGTGTGTTGTGTTAATGTTAGTACATGTAAGGTGGTGTTGGTGTGTTGTGATGTGATGTTCTCACATAAATTATGATCTTTCCCTAAGGTTCACCCCAGATCGTGAACCTACAGACTGGTACTTACAGTAAGTGTTTGATTTGTTCTATCTTATCTTATCATTGATAAATTGGTTTAACAGTTCATTGATAGACTTGGTTCAACAGTTCATTGATAGACTTGGTTTAACAGTTCATTGATAGACTTGGGTTAACAGTTCATTGATAGACTTGGTTTAACAGTTCATTGATAGACTTGGTTTAACAGTTCATTGATAGACTTGGGTTAACAGTTCATTGATAGACTTGGTTTAACAGTTCATTGATAGACTTGGTTTAACAGTTCATTGATAGACTTGGTTTAACAGTTCATTGATAGACTTGGGTTAACAGTTCATTGATAGACTTGGTTCAACAGTTCATTGATAGATTTGGTTCAACAGTTCATTGATAGACTTGGTTTAACAGTTCATTGATAGACTTGGTTTAACAGTTCATTGATAGACTTGGTTTAACAGTTCATTGATAGGCTTGGTTTAACAGTTCATTGATAGACTTGGTTTAACAGTTCATTGATAGACTTGGTTCAACAGTTCATTGATAGACTTGGTTTAACAGTTCATTGATAGACTTGGTTCAACAGTTCATTGATAGACTTGGTTAAACAGTTCATTGATAGACTTGGTTTAACAGTTCATTGATAGACTTGGTTAAACAGTTCATTGATAGACTTGGTTCAACAGTTCATTGATAGACTTGGTTCAACAGTTCATTGATAGACTTGGTTTAACAGTTCATTGATAGACTTGGTTTAACAGTTCATTGATAGACTTGGTTCAACAGTTCATTGATAGACTTGGTTCAACAGTTCATTGATAGACTTGGTTAAACAGTTCATTGATAGACTTGGTTTAACAGTTCATTGATAGACTTGGTTCAACAGTTCATTGATAGACTTGGTTTAACAGTTCATTGATAGACTTGGTTTAACAGTTCATTGATAGACTTGATTTAACAGTTCATTGATAGACTTGGTTCAACAGTTCATTGATAGACTTGGTTTAACAGTTCATTGATAGGCTTGGTTCAACAGTTCATTGATAGACTTGGTTTAACAGTTCATTGATAGACTTGGTTCAACAGTTCATTGATAGACTTGGTTCAACAGTTCATTGATAGACTTGGTTTAACAGTTCATTGATAGGCTTGGTTCAACAGTTCATTGATAGACTTGGTTTAACAGTTCATTGATAGACTTGGTTAAACAGTTCATTGATAGACTTGGTTCAACAGTTCATTGATAGACTTGGTTTAACAGTTCATTGATAGACTTGGTTTAACAGTTCATTGATAGACTTGGTTCAACAGTTCATTGATAGATTTGATCTCCAAATGATGTGATCTCCAAATGATGTCCACCCATTGCACGTGCAGAATTCCAGATTCAATCTTTTGAAGCATATTCATGGAGTCTGATATGATAATCGTATGGGTTACCTGTTGCCCAGCCACCCATGACAGAGCCCTGGAGGTAGCGGTGATCTCCATAGTCATGCTCGATGTCGTTGTCTCGAAAGCGCTGCAGTCCTCATGCAGTGTGCTACCGTTTAGTTGTGCTAAATAAGCCAAAAATGATCGGGTTCCGCGTCTGACAGAGCTATCATTGTAGATAATGATATCACCTGGATGGGAGTGCAGCGCTATCGATGTAGATAATGATATCACCTGGATGGGAGTGCAGCGCTATCGATGTAGATAATGATATCACCTGGATGGGAGTGCAGCGCTCTCGATGTAGATAATGATATCACCTGGATGGGGAGTGCAGAGCTAGTCGATGTAGATAATGATATCACCTGATGGGAGTGCAGAGCTATCGATGTAGATAATGATATCACCTCGATGGGAGTGCAGAGTCCCCTCGGATGTAGATAATGATATCAACTGATGATGGGAATGCTGACTAACTATTTCAGCATGTCTCTCCCGGTAGAAGGGAAAAACTGAATAAATAAAAACGAACAGTGACAAGGTACGAATCGTTAGAGGCACGTCCCTCGAAACAATGGTCGCACCCAATTTGCTAGCTCCAGACAAGAATTGTTGAAAAGATGCAACGTATCGTGACGACACCAGGAAAGATTGCAGTAAACTCCGTATCAGAGGCCAAGCGGAGATACGTTGATTGGGTACGGTTGGCCGAGCGCAAATCCTACAGTTGCGTTATAGAGCCTAACGAAACTGCCCTCCATAGGACAACCGGGCAAGGTACTGTTGCATTAACAACTAACATCCCCAGAGGAGCTGGGGTGGGTGATGTTGGCGAGCGCAAAATTTCAGTTGCGTTGTAAGCGCCGAATGAAATGACCCTCTAAAATATTTGCGCGCAGCTCAAGTCCAGTGTTTCCCGGGGATATGGAAAATGCAGAGTGGGTATTGCAAATTGCCAAGTGCCGACACGCGACCCGAAACGGCTGAGAATACTCCTATTTAGGAATAAACTCACCGTGGATAGAAAAGTAAAGCCAATAATGCAGAGGGTTGACCGGTACATACCCAAATATTGGCGAAGGGCGATACTTTTCGGACGCCTATCATTCTACTCTAGCAAGATGACATCCAAGTGGCAAGCCCGTCTCACAGTTCTGGGGAATGCAACCCTAGTAAATAAAATGCTGGCAAGAAATCTGATGTCCTGGCTTAGTCACCATAGACGCATAACTTGGCACAAAGCTCAATCGCTCTTAAGCTCAGATCACATACAAACCACAAGAGTGGTTTAATAAGTGGTCGATATGGAGCGTTCGCAGAAGAAGAAGATATGAGAATAAACACTAACAGACTCCAGTTAACATGCAATGAATACAATATGAGAATAAACATCGACATAACCGAAGTAATGACATTCGTTAATGTCTCCATCGACAATCGCCCATTAAAACAAATCAAAGACTTCACATACCTAGGGAGCTTTTTTTCAGCAAATGGAAGAATAACTAAAGAAATCCAACATAGATGCAGAATCAATCATAGGACAATGGTGCATTTTAAATGCACACATGTCACCATGAACACAAAAAGAACAATGTTCAACACAATCTTTCTCCCTAACATTATGCTATCAGTGCCTAAGCTGGACACTGACAACAAATGATAGAAGAAAACTAGTCAGAGATGAAGATGCTTATATGAAACATATAGTTTCCTTATCATTATATGAAACAAATAGTTTGCTTGTATAAAACATATAGTTTCCTTATCATTATATGAAACATACAGTTTGTTTATATGAAACGTATAGTTTGCTTATCATTATACGAGTTACATAGTTTACTTATATGAGACATATAGTTTGCTTATATGAGACATATAGTTTCCTTATCATTATATGAGACATATAGTTTGCTTATCATTATATGAGACATATAGTTTGCTTATCATTATATGAGACATATAGTTTGCTTATATGAGACATATAGTTTGTACATTATATGAGACATATAGTTTGTTTTGAGACATATTTTATCATTATATGAGACATATAGTTTGCTTATATGAGACATATAGTTTCCTTATCATTATATGAGACATATAGTTTGCTTATATGAGACATATAGTTTCCTTATCATTATATGAGACATATAGTTTGCTTATATGAGACATATAGTTTCCTTATCATTATATGAGACATATAGTTTGCTTATATGAGACATAGTTTCCTTATCATTATATGAGACATACAGTTTGTTTATATGAAACGTATAGTTTGCTTATCATTATACGAGTTACATAGTTTGCTTATATGAGACATATAGTTTACTTATATGAGACATATAGTTTGCTTATATGAGACATATAGTTTTCTTATCATTATATGAGACATATAGTTTGCTTATATGAGACATATAGTTTCCTTATATGACACATATTGTTTGCTTATCATTATATGAAACATATAGTTTGCTTATCATTATATAAAACATATAGTTAGTTTGTTCCTTTCGTGCCAAAGGCGGCACATAGGGCAGAAGTTTTAGATCTCCGTGTGATGCGGTTCGTTGCTAGCAGTTGGAGATCCTGTATGGTTTTACATCCCAATAGTTTACTTTCTTGTTGGATTGTTCTTCGAAGAGTGGTCTTTGGTCTTCCACGTTTTCTTTTCCCAACTGGTGACCACATAAGGACTTGTTGATTTAGTCTCTTTTCGACTGATCTAAGAACATGACCTAAATATTTCCACCTTCGTTTCCTTATAATATTTGATACGGGTTGTTGGTGTGTTCTATCTCTCACTGTGTTGTTATAGTCCGTTTACAAATGTTTGCCCTCAGTCAAGTTCAATTTTCTCAAAAAGTATCTGTTGTATTGATTTGAAATTTTGCATGCAGTCTTATATTTACGATGACCAAAGGAATATGTCGTTGACAGGTCGAAATGCAGCTCAGATTTTGCATATCGGCGAATTTCTTTGATGTTTTGCGAAAACTTTAGCAAAGCTATGCAAAAGAACTAATTTTACAGTGATACACTTCATATAGGTCAAGGATGTCATCAAAGGCGGATCCCTATTCATATAGTGATGGGTGCCATGTATATAATTAACATAGACATATAATTAGCATAGACATATGGAAGAATTATAAAATAGAAAATGACTGGAGTATGACAATAATATATTTCTAACCTTATTCTGTGTCGGACGAGTCCAGTAGATTGATGAATGTTCTAGGTTGAGTTAAATGCAAACAATCCTTTCTCCAATATGCATCTTCTTCTTTCACGACATGGTCCTCACATTTTATCCAGTAAGCTTTATCAACATTTGATAGTGCAGCGTGGGTTAGTATCTTGACGTCAGACAATTTGAATGTAGTATTTTCAGCTGCCACTTGTCCTTTAAGTTTAGCCCACACAAGTTCTATTTGGTTTAAATGTGAATGGTACGGTGGAAGTCTCAAACACCTATGACCATGCTCCTCTATCAACTTGTCAATCTGAAATTTCTTTGATTTTTGTGTCTGCTTTACAAGGACAACAATTCTGGTTTGAAGTAAGTTTCATTGAACAGAATATTTTCTCTGATGAGCCACATCTTTATTGCGTCTTTTGTGCTCGATGTCGTAGGTATTTTGTCTTCTTGTGATAAAACATTGTGATATGATGCATTGTTCATTATGAGACAAGATGGTCTATCTAAAGATGGAAGAACTGTTTTCTCGAGTCAATTTCTAAATATTTGGCCATTCATCTCTGCGTGATAATCCCTATTGTCTGTAGACTTTGAAACGAAAACGAGCTCAGCATTCTGCAATAACCCATTATGTCTACTACCACCGTGGGCTATAACTAAACGTTGTCCTTTACTACTTGGTACATATCGCTTTATCCTTCCATCTACTGACTGCCATTCCTTTGCATTGGCGTGATGTGCATTGATCCATGTTTCATCCAAATACACAATATCATAATTTTCTCTGCGCATTTCTCTTACTACACGTAGGTACTGGCTTCTCATGACTACTAAATGCGGCTGCTCGCAAATAATATTTCTTCCACTCGTATACTTTCTAAAGGTGAAGCCTAATGTCCTTATAACTTTCCACAACGTACATTTAGATAACTCAATGTCATTGTTCTTCCTTAAACAAGTCTGCAGCTTTCTTACAGTCACTGTTTCTTTGCAATCCAACATTTTACAATTGCTCGTCGTATAACCTCCTTGTCAAAGCTATCTACAATTGACTTTCTACCGGCTATTTGCTTATTGTTTGGAGGGTTTATTTTTGATTCATTCATCCATCGACGAAATGACCGTTTACACAAACCCAAATCATGCACTGTTCTCTTTTAGGGGTTTAAAATAGATTGATAAAGTCTTCCACGATCAGCTTCTCGACTAAAATATAAGTACAGCTTTATTACAATGCTTTGAAGTGTGCAGAATTTCACTTTCAATCCCATTCTGTAATATAGCAAGAATCATCCAACGTTTCTGGTAAATGGTTTCTGGTAAAATCACCCACTGCCTGTATTGGTATAAACTTTACCTCTGAGCATATCCGTTCAAGTGTGACACCAGCTTCTAAACGGCAAAAAAACTGTGCGCACGAGAAAATATGTTGTTGACCACAGAAGTTTGGGTGTGAAGCTGTAAAATCTTTAAAATGTGTCCTTTTACACTGACAATAGTTTTATATACCCCATATAAACAAACATGGAAATAAGCTGTACAATCTACAAGACAAAAGTTTTTTTGTTTGGTCATTCATATTTCAAGTTTGTATACAAAAATTTCATCATCGTTGTTGAAATGGTTGCAGAGTTATAGATTTTTAAACAGGGGCAAACATTTGTAAACGCACTAGAAACGAAATCACTCCATTTTACTTTTAATAATTTTCGGAGACATTTATTCTCAAAGCTGTCCAGTTTCTTATCAATTTATATGAAACATATAGTTTGCTTATCATTATATGAGACATATAGTTTGCTTACCATTATATGAGACATATAGTTTGCTTATCATTATATGAGACATATAGTTTGCTTATCATTATATGAGACATATAGTTTGCTTATCATTATATGAGACATATAGTTTGCTTATCATTATATGAGACATATAGTTTGCTTATCATTATATGAGACATATAGTTTGCTTATCATTATATGAGACATATAGTCTGCTTATCATTATATGAGACATATAGTTTGCTTATCATTATATGGGACATATAGTTTGCTTATCATTATATGAGACATATAGTTTCTTATCATTATATGAGATATTCATTTCTTAAGTTTTGTTTTTTTCACTTTGCAAAATTATCTTATTTCTTATTTTGATATTTCGCGTTTTCGATATAGATTACAATCTTATCATCATTATTGTTATCATACTACAATCTTGTCTACATTACTGTTATCATGCTATTCAGTATATATATATATGGAACTGCAGTAAAACTATTTGATTGGCAAAACACGTAATTACAAAGTACTGTAGTTTTACAAATTACAAAAACAATGACAAAATACAGCAACGTTTCGACCAACAAGGTTTTTATCAAGCAAACGAACAAACAGGGGTGACAAATTAAAATGAAACACAAATGGACGACCAAATACAAACGTATCTAAGGAAAATCTGGAATAAAAACGAATAACGAAATAAATGTAACACAAAAACACACATAAAAACTAGAAATAGAACGGAAAAGAAACAATGAAACATCTAGTAAATATATAACTTGAATACATGCAACATATACCCATATAGATTACAAAGCATGGGAAGAGAAAGTACTAAGAAGCATAAGAATGTAATACGTTGAGCCCGCGTGGTCGTAAGGTACCATACAAAGAAATCAACCGATTCTCTAGAGCAAATCGACTGCGATCATCCGAGGAACACGATCGAATGGCTGTGACCTGGACATCGTGAGCTCCTAAATGGTCAGTATCATTGAAATGGGTGGCTACAGGGGTCACAGAGCATTGGCGTATGTCGCGCAAGTGTTGGCCGAATCGGTCACTGAGTCTCTTGCCTGTCTCGCCGATATAAGCCTTGTTACACCGCTTACAGATAATGGCATAGATAAGATTACGGGACTCGCATGTGAACCCATCGTCAATAAGAAACGTGCCTAAAGGAAAAGATACAGTACGCATCACATAAGCACACGTGTTGCAACGCCGACGGCCACACTGGACAGTGCCAAAAGGAGTCTGGATATTGGACTTAAGGCGACTGTGTACCAACATATCCTTAAGACTTCTGTCCCGTCTGTAAGACACCAAAGGATAGTTGGGGAAGACAGAACGGGTCTCAGGATCTGATCTAAGGATAGACAGATGACGGAATAAAACATTTTTCACCAGGGAACTATGGGGGTGGTAAGTTAAGATAAGTTTTACTCTGTCAGAGTTAGTAGTCCTATGCTGGCTGGTAAGGGCCAGCTGGCGAGTGATTTTCTTAACTCGATGCATAGCCGAGACAAGCACCCTCTCCGGGTATAGGCGCCTACGAAAGAAATCAAGCATCTCGCGAGCTCTCTCAAGAAAATCATCGTCCTCGCTGACGAAGGCGTAAGAGCTGCGAGAATGGCAAAGAGTCACGACAAGCCGGGGATGGGAAGAAGTATAGAGGAGAAAACTATGTGCATCAGTAGGCTTGTAATATATTGATGTAGTGATAGCGGATAGGCGTAAGGTGATAGTAATGTCAAGAAAGTTGTCACAAGTAGTGGAGATGTGAGAAGTAAAACGAATAGAAGGGTTGAAATACTAAATTTCTTTGTATGGTACCTTGCGACCACGCGGGCTCAACGTATTATATTCTTATGCTTCTTAGTACTTTCTCTTCCCATGCTTTGTAATCTATATGGATATATGTTGCATGTATTCAAGTTATATATTTACTAGATGTTTCATTGTTTCTTTTCCGTTCTATTTCTAGTTTTTATGTGTGTTTTTGTGTTACATTTATTTCGTTATTCGTTTTTATTCCAGATTTTCCTTAGATACGTTTGTATTTGGTCGTCCATTTGTGTTTCATTTTAATTTGTCACTCCTGTTTGTTCGTTTGCTTGATAAAGGCCTTGTTGGTCGAAACGTTGCTGTATTTTGTCATTGTTTTTGTAATTTGTAAAACTACAGTACTTTGTAATTACATGTTTTGTTATCATGCTACAATCTTCTCTACATTACTGTTATCATACTACAATCTTCTCTACGTTACTGTTATCATACTACAACCTTGTCTACATTACTGTTATCATACTACAATCTTGTCTACATTACTGTTATCATACTACAATCTTGTCTACATTACTGTTATCATGCTACAATCTTGTCTACATTACTTTTATCATACTACAATCTTGTCTACATTACTGTTATCATGCTACAATCTTGTCTACATTACTGTTATCATACTACAATCTTGTCTACATTACTGTTATCATGCTACAATCTTGTCTACGTTACTGTTATCATGCTACAATCTTGTCTACATTACTGTTATCATGCTACAATCTTGTCTACATTACTGTTATCATACTACAATCTTGTCTACATTACTGTTATCATGCTACAATCTTGTCTACATTACTGTTATCATGCTACAATCTTGTCTACATTACTGTTATCATGCTACAATCTTGTCTACATTACTGTTATCATACTACAATCTTGTCTACATTATTGTTACAATAACAACAACTATATATGATTATTATCATGTTCTTGTCTGTCATACTGAATGTCCTGTCTCCATACGACGGGATTATGACTCCATACGACGGAATTATGTTTCCATACGACGGGATTATGACTCCATACGACGGAATTATGTCTCCATACGACGGGATTATGACTCCATACGACGGAATTATGACTCCATACGACGGAATTATGACTCCATACGACGGAATTATGACTCCATACGACGGGATTATGACTCCATACGACGGAATTATGTCTCTGTATAGAAGTCATTATTTTTCTGTCTTTTCACATCATTTTAGGCCGCCTCTATCCTCATCTTCTCACTCTGTTTTGTCCTCCCTTATCATCTTCCCACTCTGTGCTGTCCTCTATCCTCATCTTCTCACTGTGTTGTCCTCTATCCTCATCTTCCCACTCTGTGTTGTCCTCTCTCATAACCTTCTCACTCTGTGTTGTCCTCTCTCATCACCTTCTCATTCTGTGTTGTTCTATACCTCTCTTCCCTCTGTGTTGTCCTCTCTCATCATCTTCTCATTCTGTGTTGTCCTTCTCCTCATCTTCCCACTCTGTGTTGTCCTCTCTCATCATCTTCCCACTCTGTGTTGTCCTTCTCATCATCATCCCACCACTCTGTGTTGTCCTCTCTCATCTTCCACTCTGTGTTGTCCTTTTCATCATCACCTCACTCTGTGTTGTTCTCTCATCATCTCCCACTCTGTGTTGTCCTCTCTCATCACCTCACTCTGTGTTGTCCTCTCTCATCATCACCCACTCTGTGTTGTCCTTTCTCATCACCTTACTCTGTGTTGTCCTCTCATCACCTCACTCTGTGTTGACCTCTCATCACCTCACTCTGTGTTGTCCTCTCTCATCATCTTCCCACTCTGTGGTGTCCTCTCTCATCACCTCACTCTGTGTTGTCCTCTCATCACCTCACTCTGTGTTGTCCTCTCTCATCATCTTCCTACTCTGTGTTGTCCTCTCTCATCATCTTCCCACTCTGTGTTGTCCTCTCTCATCATCTTCCCACTCTGTGTTGTCCTCTCTCATCACCTCACTCTGTGTTGCCCTCTCTCATCATCTTCCCACTCTGTGTTGTCCTCTCTCATCATCTTCCCACTCTGTGTTGTCCTCTCTCATCACATCACTCTGTGTTGTCCTCTCTCATCATCTTCCCACTCTGTGTTGTCCTCTCTCATCATCTTCCCACTCTGTGTTGTCCTCTCTCATCACCCCACTCTGTGTTGTCCTCTCTCATCATCTTCCCACTCTGTGTTGTCCTCTCTCATCATCTCACTCCTGTGTTTCCTCTCTCATCATCACTCTGTGTTGTCCTCTCATCACCTCACTCTGTGTTGTCCTCTCTCATCATTTCCACTCTGTGTTGTCCTCTCTCATCATCTTCACTCTGTGTTGTCCTCTCTCATCATCTTCCACTCTGTGTTGTCCTCTCTCATCTTCCTCACTCTGTGTTGTCCTCTCTCATCATCTTCCACTCTGTGTTGTCCTCTCTCATCACCTCACTCATGTGTTGTCCTCTCTCATCATCTTCCACTATGTGTTGTCTCTCTCATCACCTCACTCTGTGTTGTCCTCTCATCACCTCACTCTGTGTTGTCCTCTCATCACCTCACTCTGTGTTGTCCTCTCTCATCATCTTCTCATGTTTCTATTATTACTTATTGTCTTTTGTTGTTTTAAATAGCAGGTCAAGCTATCCCATGATGCACTTGGCAGTATCAATTCCAACTTCTTCAACTTGACCCGGATCCACATGGAACAACTGGCTCGTGTACAGCACGTGCAGAATCTGTGTCACGGAATCGATGGTGACTTATTTGGTCTATCTTCAGAAAAATGGGCTTATGGTCGTATTGAGATTGATCGATACAATAACTACCTCTACTGTCCACTACTTAAAGCTGGTTCCACGTTTTTCCGGCGCATCTTCTACTCCATGAGATCGAGTGCTCGTTTGACGAACCCCTACAATGTGCCCATTCAAAAGGCTTTGGCCGCTAAGAGAAACTTTTTGGAAGACATCTTGCCCTTAACATCACCTTCAACTGCAGCCTTTCTTGATAATTCTACGTCTATATTATTTGTTAGAGATCCGTTCTCTCGACTGTTGTCCGGTTATATTGACAAACTTTTCGCTCCAAATCCATACTTCTGGTCGCACGTGGGCAGGCATGTTATTTCTCAATTTAGGCAACACGCTACTGCCAAATCACTTAGGTGCGGTCATGACGTGACCTTTCATGAGTTTATCCATTATGTCCTTAATGGAGAAGTCAATAATTCAAGTTACCGAGATGCACACTTCACTCCAAGCTACGACCAATGTAAACCATGCCAGCTAAACTACACAGTACTCGGTAAGATGGAAACGTTTCAGACAGACATAGCCTACACTCTAGCACAGCTCGGACGCTCTGTCAGCAAGGAAGATATAACAGCCTGGTCCGGAGACTCAACCTATGACGCTATTATGGATTCAACAGTCAGTCCATTCGGCTGGAGAGCTGCAATAAAAAAATGCATGAGCTGGCACGAGGCGCTTCTCAGAGTATGGAAGAAAATGCAGATCCGTGGCATCATTCTATTTGAACATAAGTTTCCATGGTTACCAGACTATACGGAAAAGTTTGTAACAGTGTGCATGTTTACAAACATGGTGAAAAAGTTGCATGCCAACTCAGAGGCAGAGAAATTACAAAAACAGAAGCGAGAAGTGTTGACAGAAGCATACAGTACGGTTACAGTTGGCAATCTACGGTCACTTGTGCAAGTTTTTCAATTTGACTTTGATCTTTTCCAATATGAATCTAATCCAACTTATATATTTGATAAGACTTACGTTGAACCATTTCGGAATAGAAATCTAGTATTTAACTTGAATAATGTATGATACATGAAACGTGTGTAGCTGATGTGTAACTTGATGTTGTGCGTGGCTATCACAACAATGTGTCACACACGAGGCGTGTGTAGTTGATGTGTGACATGGTTCATAGTTCATATGTACGGTTCCAACTTCACTGCAACGGGTCACCCCATAATTGTTCCGTTCCTGTGCCAACGAAAATCTCATAAAATGCTAATGACTGTGAAATGTCTCCTGTGTGAACTAATTCCAGAATGAAACAGCCGTGCACTGCCACAAAAAGCAACTTGTGCCGCATAAATGCATATGGCCGTCGCTATAAAGTGTCAACACAAAATTGTTCATCACTTGAATTGCAATTCATGCCGAAGGGAACATCAATCACGACAAAATCCAGCTTTCTACACCCGCATACGGCAGATGGAGTCGGTTCGTCATAATCGTTGTCCGCCATTTTCTGAATACACACAATAAACGCACGGCTGACACAGCAAAAAAGCGTTCCATGTAACATTCATAGCTCACATCGTTGCTCAAGCACTAATTCAGTAGCTCGGCAAACAAAACCGAAAAATACCCGAGATTTTTTCATGTGTGACATGGTGATGAGACATGTGTAATTGATGTGTAACTTGATGTTGTGTGTGGCTATCAAAACAATGCGTCACACGTGAAACGTGTGTAGCTGACGTGTGACTTCGTGTTGTGTGTGTTGTTATCTAAACAATGTGTGATACATGAGGCGTGTGTAACTTGGTGTGTGTTGTTATCTAAACAATGTGTCACACATGAGGCGTGTGTAGCTGTTGTGTAACTTATTGTGTGCTGCTATTGGATTCTCAAGGTGACACATGGAAAAGATCTATAAGACTTGATAGACATAATAGTGAGAGAAAGTGATAAGAAAGGATTAAGCATGAATATATAGAAAACGGGGTTATTTCTAGGAAATAGGAAACACCAATATGTAATATCAAAATAAATAAAGCAACACTGAAACAAGTCTATCGATTCAAGTATCTGGGTTATTGGTTACTAAATAATAGACATTGATCGATACAATGTCTTATAGAGAGACATGATAATAGGACAACACAGAGTGAGGTGATGAGAGGACAACACAGAGTGAGGTGATGAGAGAGGACAACACAGAGTGGGAAGATGATGAGAGAGGACAACACAGAGTGAGGTGATGAGAAGTGAGAAGTTTGCTGGGGAAATAATTGCCAGGAAAATATCCTGCCAACTAGAGAGGTTACGTCTCCTTCCACCCACCCTTGGAGGGTACTGTCCATATAGAGAGACATGGCGTAATGCAGCGGTGTTCGCCTACGATGTCTATGAGGGTTTTCACTCAGGCATTGAGACATGTGCTGCTGCAATTGACCTTGAAGATGCCTATAATAGAGTGCCGTTGCATTTTTAATGGTGCAGCTGACTGAACTCAATATCAGCCCATTCCTCAATTGGATCTTTGCGGCCCTCTTCCAGCGAAAGATAGTGTTTAAATGTGGCAGTTGGGCGTCATCACCAACAACAATCCACCCTGGCTTACCACAGGGGTCACCATTATCTCCGGTGTTGTTCAATGCCTATACTGTGAGCATCACAAAAGAGCAGATCACGGGTAGAGGAAGGACAATGTCATATGCAGATGATGTGTTGGTGTATCGTCAGGGCAAGGATAGAGAACAGCTTGTGGAGGAACTTCAGTCAGAACTCGACCGCATAGGTGGATGGTGCGTTGAAGCAGGAGCATTGGTCAACCCCACAAAAGCAGCGGTGACATGGTTCTCTTTAAACAACCACATCGTCAACACTCCAACACCATCTGTGGTTTTATGTTCAGAGGTGGTGGAGCGATCTCAGTCTATGAAATACCTGGGGTTGCGTTTTGATCGTAGTCTAGCTTTTACGGAACATATAGCTCATGTGATAATGAAGGCGAGGAAAGGTTTGCTGGCGATGAGGGTAATGGCTGCGGCGGATTGTGAACAGCGCCATCTTTGTCTTTTATACCAGGGTCTGGTCCTTTCTGTGCTTGAGTATGCGCTGGCAATCCTGACTCTCAGTCATAGTCAGATAGAACGACTGGAAAGAATACAGAACGAGGCGATGCGCATTATACTTGGTTGCACTAAAGACACGTCGTGCAGGGCGATGCGCTATCTCCTTGACTATCCTACTATGGAGTATAGAATACTGATGAGCCGTGCACAAGCATACCTTCGAGTCAATGCTGACACACAACATCCTCTGCACTTGGAAATAAAGAAACAAAAAAGGAAATAGGTTAAAAGAGGAAAATCTTGGATGGGTCAGGCCGAGGACTGTATTGAACAGGTGTGTACACTTGAAGACATTGATCCCGGTGAAGAATGGATACCAGTGCCAAGAGCAATCGCTACATCCTTTTCTGTATGCATCGAACTTGATAAAGAATGCAGGCAACGCAACCCACTGGTTGTGGAGGCAGAGGTTCAGGCATTAATTTCTGAGAACGCATCTGAGCATGATGTAATCATTTATACGGATGGTTCGGTGATTCGACATGTGCGGAGCTCGTGGGCTTTCACTGCTCAGGTCGGAGGTGATGTTGTGAAGGAAGACAGTGGTGGTTTTGCCGTGACTACAAGCAGTCTCACTATGGAAATCATGGCGGTTACCAAAGCGATGATTTGGCTAGAATCACAGACTTTTATCCATGCATGTTTTCTCAGTGACTCAATGAGTATGCTCAGGAAGATTGAAACAGGATGGGCTAGGAGACATTGGATAGAATCGCTGGGGAGGTCTAAGCTGACAAGGATCAGTTTTATTTTTGTGCCAGGGCATGCAGGTGTAAGGGGAATGAACGTGCGGATAGGCTTGCAGGTATGGCTACTGTCCAAAGCGGACAAGCAATGGACCAGGCTGATATTATAAATTCCTTAAGGGAGAGAGGGCGTGTACATGATTCAGGTGATAGCGGTGAATCCACAACACTAACCAGACTGCAAGACCTCAAAGTTAAGTGTGGTGTAGCTCGACAAGAACGCTATGCTGGCAGACAAAGAAGAATTGTAAACCAACAAAGAACCGGTGTCGTTAGTCGCCACACGCTGATGGACATACTGAGGAGAGATCGGAGCACTTATGGACTAATTTGTTCGACGTGCAGTGATGGTGATCCGACGACTAAACTAAACTAAAATAATAGACATAATAGAATGAACAATCAATAAGATCAATGGAAGCCACAGATATGTGGTTTTACAGAAGAATGTTGAAATTTCCACGGACAGTGAAAAAACAAGAAATTATGAGGTGTAGACAGTGTAGACACTGTATTAAATCATTATAAATAAATGAACAGATGTTTGTTCTATGATTCCTACTATACGATTCTCTACAACATTGCACAATTTCTGTTTGTTCTATGTTTCATCTTCTATGTTATATTTGTAATCTTTCTTATATGTTCACTTGGACATTCTGTTTCTTCCAATCTGTCAGCATATGTCACATGATTCTAATGTACTTAGAAAAATCTGTCAACATTTGTCACAAACTTGTAATGTACTGACAGCACAGACATTTGGCACCAACTTTGCAGACCATACTATTTTTGTCCAAGTAGAGCATGCTTTGACCAACAACAGACTATTATTATAATAACAATTTTCTGAAGGACATTGAATTCTGAATACACTAAGACATGCCTAGCAAGCCGCCGGTAGGCTAACTGAGACTGGCCTAGCAAGCCGCCGGTAGGCTAATTTCATTAAATTGAATTTGTGAATCACGAATATATTTCACGAATCGGCCATCATGGTCAAAGGGAGAGAGCCGGTAAATAAATTAAAGATGTGAATTTCATTCTTAGATCATAACGCGTATATAAATGTAAGTGGCGCAATCACGACCGACTCTATATTGGCCTCAGCGTAGGCGGCCATATTGCCTATGACGTCATAGGCTGAGGCGGTGTATTCTCACAGATTAACTATTGTCTGTTACTATTGGGAAACGCCGATCTAGACAATACATCTTGCAGATGTTAGAAACTTGTTGGATGCATGTGTGTATTACAGAAGATGTTTTCTGGTGAGTAGCTATAGTTGTTGCTCTCACATACTATTTTAGTTAAATTTTATACAGAATACTTATAGTAATTTATGATTACTAATGTACTTACATCAGCTTATGGTAGTCTCTCATCAGTAATCCATGAATAAGTAAGTCACACGTTTTCAAAACACCACAACTTGATTAGCACATAAACTAACATCAGTTTATGGTAGTCTCTTATCAGTAATCAATGAATAAGTAACTCACAAGTTTGCACATCACCACAGCTTGATTAGTACATAAACTAAACAGTATTACACAAATATATTTATTTACTACTGAATTTTGCTACTTTCCTTTTTTTGTGAAGAAGCAGCTTGCTGAATATTGCATTGATCATTTCTTATTTTTATATAATTGTTGAGGAAAATGTTGGAACCGCAGACAATAAAATATTTCTTTTTGAGCTCTGTAGACACATACAGTACTGTCTAATGAGAATTTTATGTAGCTGATAGTAACCATTTGTATGACAATCTCCTTCTGGTTTGTCGTGGCCAAGAAGTTATCTTCATTTTCAGGTGATATAAGGACAGATCAGGTTCAATTTAATGTCATAAATGCAAAACACTGAGTGTTACTGCTATACCATTTTCTGTTATCTGGAGTTCTGACCAGTGTCAACTGTTCAGTGAGGAATTGGGGTGTTTTCTCTTTCACAACACTAGTGCTTGTTGTGGTGGATGATAAACGAATTGCTTTAACCAAATTATCATGTGCCATTGTCATGTAATAGTTAACAGTTGGTGATGATTTGCATGGACAAGAGGTTCTCAACATGAGACCATCTCTCAATTTTTCAACTATTTGACAGTCAGTTAAAGGAACTCTTATCTATGGAAACTTCCTTTATGTGAACAGTAAAAGACATGTCTTGATCTATTTTAATACTGAGTCCTATAGCTGGTGATTTCATGGTTTCAACAATTACAGTATACAATAGAACATATTTCTTGTCTACATTTCGGTACACAACACTTTCTAGGCATCATTATTTTTTAAAATGTTTATTAAAGAAGGTAGTTGTTATATATATATATATATATATATATATATATATATATATATATATATATACATATATAATTATAATCGTAATTTGATCTACATTTTGGTACACATCACTTACTAGCTAGGCATCGTTATTTTGTTGCTATGTTTACAACATATATTTACAACTTTGGTAACCGTTTACTAAAGAAGATAATTGTTAATTTAAATTATACATATATAATTATAATTGTCATTTGATATACATTTTGGTACACATCACTTACTAGCTAGGCATCGTTATTTTGTTGCTATGTTTACAACATATGTTTACAACTTTGGTAACCGTTTACTAAAGAAGATAATTGTTAATTTAAATTATACATATATAATTATAATTGTCATTTGATATACAGCACTTACTAAGTATACATCACTTACTAGGCATCGTTATTTTGTTGTTATGTTTACTAAAGAAGTCCGTTTGAGTCCGTATGTTTACTAAAGAGTCCGTATGTTTACTAAACACATTTGAATACTCCGCCTCACCCGCCATCTTAAAAAATCGTGCGAAGTGGACATTATTTACGAAGGCCGCGGCACAATAGTTAGGGGTTCACAGGGAACATGGTGTAACAATAGTTAGGGGTTCAGGACATGGTAACAATGTTAGGGGTCAGGAACACGGTGTACACAATAGTTATGTACGCAGGGAGCAAGATGTACACAATAGTTATGTACGCAGGGAGCAAGATGTACACAATAGTTATGTATTCCGGGAACGGGATGTACACAATAGTTACGTACGCAGGGAACATGGCGTACAAAATAGTTAGGCTCTCAGGGAACATGACGTACACAATAGTTATGCACGCATGGAACAGGATGTACACAATAGTTATGTACGCAGATAACATGATGCACATAATAGTTACGTACGCCTGGAACGTGATGTACACAATAGTTAGGCTCGCAGGGAACATGACGTACACAATAGTTATGTAGGCAGGGAACATGAAGCTAATATAACTGTAAGGAACACAATAGTTAAGCACGCAGGCAGACACGTTTAACTAGGGTGACACGGCGTGATTTTATTTGGTTTAGAATAGAGTTACGATTCACTTTCAACGGTTATTTAACAGGGAACAGTTGAGGGTGGAAGACGAAAAAGAAGAAGACAGAGAAATCTTTGATTGAAAGAAGAAGAAGAGGAGGACAGAGAAATCTTGAATTAGAAGAAGAAGATGAGGAGGACAGAGAAATCTGATTGAAGAAGAATAAGACAGATAAATCTTGGATTGGAAGAAGAATAAGACAGATAAATCTTGGATTGGAAAAAGAATAAGACAGATAAATCTTGGATTGGAAAAAGAATAAGACAGATAAATCTTGGATTGGAAAAAGAATAAGACAGATAAATCTTGGATTGGAAAAAGAATAAGACAGATAAATCTTGGATTGGAAGAAGAATAAGACAGATAAATCTTGGATTGGAAAAGAATAAGATAAATCTTGGATTGGAAGAAGAATAAGACAGATAAATCTTGGATTGGAAGAAGAAGAATAAGACAGATAAATCTTGGATTGGAAGAAGAATAAGACAGATAAATCTTGGATTGGAAGAAGAAGAATAAGACAGATAAATCTTGGATTGGAAAAAGAATAAGACAGATAAATCTTGGATTGGAAGAAGAATAAGACAGATAAATCTTGGATTGGAAGAAGAATAAGACAGATAAATCTTGGATTGGAAGAAGAATAAGACAGATAAATCTTGGATTGGAAGAAGAATAAGACAGATAAATCTTGGATTGGAAGAAGAATAAGACAGATAAATCTTGGATTGGAAAAAGAATAAGACAGATAAATCTTGGATTGGAAGAAGAAGAATAAGACAGATAAAACTTGGATTGGAAGAAGAAGAATAAGACAGATAAATCTTGGATTGGAAGAAGAAGAATAAGACAGATAAATCTTGGATTGGAAGAAGAATAAGACAGATAAAACTTGGATTGGAAGAAGAATAAGACAGATAAATCTTGGATTGGAAGAAGAATAAGACAGATAAATCTTGGATTGGAAGAAGAATAAGACAGATAAATCTTGGATTGGAAGAAGAATAAGACAGATAAAACTTGGATTGGAAGAAGAATAAGACAGATAAATCTTGGATTGGAAGAAGAATAAGACAGATAAATCTTGGAAGAAGAAGAATAAGACAGATAAATCTTGGATTGGAAGAAGAATAAGACAGATAAATCTTGGATTGGAAGAAGAATAAGACAGATAAATCTTGGATTGGAAGAAGAAGAATAAGACAGATAAATCTTGGATTGGAAGAAGAATAAGACAGATAAAACTTGGATTGGAAGAAGAATAAGACAGATAAAACTTGGATTGGAAGAAGAATAAGACAGATAAATCTTGGATTGGAAGAAGAATAAGACAGATAAATCTTGGATTGGAAGAAGAATAAGACAGATAAAACTTGGATTGGAAGAAGAATAAGACAGATAAATCTTGGATTGGAAGAAGAATAAGACAGATAAAACTTGGATTGGAAGAAGAAGAATAAGACAGATAAATCTTGGATTGGAAGAAGAATAAGACAGATAAATCTTGGATTGGAAGAAGAATAAGACAGATAAATCTTGGATTGGAAGAAGAATAAGACAGATAAATCTTGGATTGGAAGAAGAATAAGACAGATAAATCTTGGATTGGAAGAAGAATAAGACAGATAAATCTTGGATTGGAAGAAGAAGAATAAGACAGATAAAACTTGGATTGGAAGAAGAATAAGACAGATAAAACTTGGATTGGAAGAAGAATAAGACAGATAAATCTTGGATTGGAAGAAGAATAAGACAGATAAATCTTGGATTGGAAGAAGAATAAGACAGATAAAACTTGGATTGGAAGAAGAATAAGACAGATAAAACTTGGATTGGAAGAAGAATAAGACAGATAAATCTTGGATTGGAAGAAGAATAAGACAGATAAATCTTGGATTGGAAGAATAAGACAGATAAATCTTGGATTGGAAGAAGAATAAGAGAGACAAAACTTGGATTGGAAGAAGAAGAATAAGAGAGGATGACAGAAAATCTTGGATTGGAAGAAGAATAAGACAGATAAATCTTGGATTGGAAGAAGAAGAATAAGACAGATAAATCTTGGATTGGAAGAAGAATAAGACAGATAAATCTTGGATTGGAAGAAGAATAAGACAGATAAATCTTGGATTGGAAGAAGAAGAATAAGACAGATAAATCTTGGATTGGAAGAAGAAGAATAAGACAGATAAATCTTGGATTGGAAGAAGAAGAATAAGACAGATAAATCTTGGTTGAAGAAGAATAAGACAGATAAATCTTGGATTGGAAGAAGAAGAATAAGACAGATAAATCTTGGATTGGAAGAAGAATAAGACAGATAAATCTTGGATTGGAAGAAGAATAAGACAGATAAATCTTGGATTGGAAGAAGAATAAGACAGATAAATCTTGGATTGGAAGAAGAATAAGACAGATAAATCTTGGATTGGAAGAAGAATAAGACAGATAAATCTTGGATTGGAAGAAGAAGAATAAGACAGATAAATCTTGGATTGGAAGAAGAATAAGACAGATAAATCTTGGATTGGAAGAATAAGACAGATAAATCTTGGATTGGAAGAAGAATAAGACAGATAAATCTTGGATTGGAAGAAGAATAAGACAGATAAATCTTGGATTGGAAGAAGAATAAGACAGATAAATCTTGGATTGGAAGAAGAATAAGACAGATAAATCTTGGATTGGAAGAATAAGACAGATAAATCTTGGATTGGAAGAAGAAGAATAAGACAGATAAATCTTGGATTGGAAGAAGAATAAGACAGATAAATCTTGGATTGGAAGAAGAATAAGACAGATAAATCTTGGATTGGAAGAATAAGACAGATAAATCTTGGATTGGAAGAAGAATAAGACAGATAAATCTTGGATTGGAAGAAGAAGAATAAGACAGATAAATCTTGGATTGGAAGAAGAAGAATAAGACAGATAAATCTTGGATTGGAAGAAGAAGAATAAGACAGATAAATCTTGGATTGGAAGAAGAAGAATGAAGAAAAGACAGATAAATCTTGGATTGGAAAAGAAGAATAAGAGAGGACAGAGAAATCTGATTTAGCAGAAAATCTTGGATTGGAAGAAGAATAAGACAGATAAATCTTGGATTGGAAGAAGAAGAAGACAGATAAATCTTGGATTGGAAGAAGAATAAGACAGATAAATCTTGATTGGAAGAAGAGATAGACGATAATCTTGGATTGAGAGAAGAATAAGACAGATAAATCTTGGATTGGAAGAAGAAGAATAAGACAGATAAATCTTGGATTGGAAGAAGAAGAATAAGACAGATAAATCTTGGATTGGAAGAAGAAGAATAAGACAGATAAATCTTGGATTGGAAGAAGAATAAGACAGATAAATCTTGGATTGGAAGAAGAAGAATAAGACAGATAAATCTTGGATTGAAGAGAAGATAGACAGATAAATCTTGGATTGAAGAAGAAGAATAAGACAGATAAATCTTGGATTGGAAGAAGAAGAATAGACAGATAAATCTTGGATTGGAAGAAGAAGAATAGGACAGAGAAAATCTTGGATTGACATCATCATCAAGAGCTGGTCAGAGCATGACATCTCCACACTTGTTCGAAAAGTTAAAAACAGAGAACTTCTTCTTCTTCTTTGCGTTCGTTCTTTACGACCAATTTTAATCACTCTTTGTGATATGTTTGATCTTTGCCAAGAATGTGTATACGTTGCACATTGGATTGGCAGGCCCCTTCTTCTTCTTCTTCTTCAGCAATAAACTTTTGCTATGCGATTACTCCGGTATGTGTCATAAACAGGGTGGTGCGCTTGAGGTCTTCACCGGTTCCCCATAGTTTGTCTTGTAGTGTTGTTGCTGTTGGCCAGATCTCCAATCTCTCACTACTCAGACTAGGGCAGTCTTGCAGGATGTGCTCTGGGACTGCTTTGGTGCTTCACAGGTGCAGGCCGCCGAGTCCCTGAGACCCATTCTGTGGAGGTGTGCTCTGAGACTGCAGTGTCCCGTTCTAAGTCTGAAGATTGTGGTCTGTGCTTTTCTGTTTAGTGTATTTATACTGTCGTGCTCTGGATTGTATCCTCCATTTGTTTTTCTCCAGATCATTTTCCTGGATTGTTTCAGGAGAGTCTTTGCTTCTGTAAAACTTTGTGTTGGGTGGTGTTGTGTTAGGCTCCCCAGCCTTTGCGAGTTTGTCAGCCTTTTCGTTTCCTGGTATGCCACAGTGAGCTGGTATCCACTGTAAGACCAGTTCGGATTTTTGACAACAAGCTGATATTTTGCCGTATGTCCTGAATGAGCTTGTCTTGTCTGGGACTTGAGATAGCCTGGAGAACGGATCTTGAATCGCTAAAGATTGCAATATTTTTGCTGACACTTGCTGGTCGTTGAGAATCTGTATGGCTGCAAGCAGGGCTGTTGCCTCTGCTCTAAAGTTGGTGCATGTTTCTCCTGCTGCCAGAGAGTGTGTTTCTGTGTTTCCTTGAGAGTGAGTGATGTAGATTCCGCTACCTCCCTTTCTGGTAGCATCTGTAGTTGAGCCATCTGTGAACACATGTGTCCATGTGCTGGTGGGATATTGCTCTCGTAGCATTTGGAGTGAAATGGCTCTTTGCTCTGTCTCTGTTTGTATTTTTGGGGAGATTATTCCTGAGACTTCTAGGTGTATTTGGGCCGTGTTTTGGTAGCGTGTCCATGGCTCTGATATTATGGGTTCCCACATTTCTGGGTCAGTTTCTAGGATGTCTGTATGTTGCATATGAAATTCTCTGGCCAGATGGTTGGGCCTTTTCCTTGCGTCTGTTTTTTGTTTTCTCTTGGAATTTTGTGTGTAGAGGGTGTTCTTTTAGCCGTTTCAGTTTTTCAAACTGGGTGAGTGTTTTAAATTTTCTGCGGAGTTCTAGAGGCTCTATGTCTGCGGTTTTTCCATTTCTACGATAGGACTGGCAGGCCCCTAAACGCATAGACTTCTACACGTTTAAGACATGTGCATCCGATTTCAGCCAAACCTCCTTAGACGCCTCTTACGACATGCATGGCAGGTAACAGTAGTTCTATTCTTTACACCCCAAATTTGGGCCCCGGTAACCACTCGGGCGAAACAGAGAACTAAGGCAGGCGTTTTGTGCTGGTCTCCATCATGACACCACTCCTACGAGCCAAGCGAGTTATAGGTCATGCTATTATTATGTATTTCATAGTGTATGTAGTAGTATTGTATGTCTCTCATATGTGCAAGAAAGAAATTAGTCGCGTAACTCAGACTGAACAAGAAATTTAAGCGAAATCTTGAACAAAACAATTATTCTATGCACTACATACACGTTCTATATTCTATATATATACATGTATATATAAACATTTTACATTAAACACACACACTGAGGGAGGGGGAGCTTAGGCTTTTATTCAAGTTGGACGACACAGCAGCCTATAACATACAACATGGGTGGGCGTTGGCGCACAGCCTGTAGCGTAAAGCAGATGGGGTCAACGATTGATATGTTATGTCAAAGATTACCCACAAAATAAGATTACAGCAAACTTGTTTGATTTGTGTATGGGAGATAAGCAGATGGCAAAGTGGCGAAATAGTTCAAGATAGAATAGGTTGGCGTGAGTTGGCTCATGACCTTTACCTCAACCAGGGGTTAAAATGGGACATAATCGAGAGAGCGAATAGAGAAGAGAGAGCGAGAGAGAGAGAGAGAGAAATAATGAAAGCGAAAGATGGGGAGAGAATAGAGAGATAGAATAAATAGAGAGAGAGAGTACGAGAGAGAGAAAATGGCGGTAGCTATTATCTCACTTGGGTTATCCTAGACTGTTGTAAGTAAAACTTCACAAATTTGTGACAATAAACTCAAAGAACAGGGGAATGGCAGTATTACAAAAGTAAGGACACAAAATGTAAATAAGATTAAAAACAAAAACAAAAAGTCATGGTTAATTTTGCACTCGGCATTAATTAACTTTGGTAACCGTTATTTGATGATGACGTAACCGAACAGATATTGAAAGGTTGACTGCATCTGTTACTAGACCCTTGCTGAGAGCGTTTCCATGGAAGTGAGGGCAAGTGCAAGCTCATGAGATACGGTACGTCGTGAGATAACCTATATATATATATATATATATTCTACTCCAGTTTTGGGAATAGCCATTACTGACAACTGCTAAAGATAATTCATATGATAATATACAAGTGTATACACATATATTACAGCTTACAAGACCACATACACATATGTGTCACATGCACACACCTACACTTACAATAGTTTATGCTAACATGCACATATTTATACTTACAAATTCACGGATCATGTATACCGCCATACACACTCGCTCATATGTACACACACACTCCACATATTTATACGTTCAACCAACCTCCTCCACCCCCACCCCAACCAAACACACAACGTACATGTTTACTCATGCGCTTTCACACATTCGCATACATACCCCTCCCTCCACACACATCCACTAGTGCACACACACAAACACGCACACAACATGCGCATCATCAATTGATGTACACATTTATAGAGGAGTGATGTGTGTGTGAGAGACAACTTGAATGTATCTCTGTGTGTGGCTATCTATTTTATAATTTATGTACCAACAGTACACCACCACCACACGGTACACCACCACACGGTACACCACCACACGGTATACCACCACACGGTACACCACCACACGGTACACCACCACACGGTACACTACCACACGGTACACCAACACACGGTACACCACCAACACACGGTATACCAACACACGGTACACCACCACACGGTACACCAACACACGGTACACCACCAACACACGGTATACCAACACACGGTACACCACCACACGGTACACCAACACACGGTACACCAACACACGGTACACCAACACACGGAACACCACCACCACACGGTCAAAAACGTACACACCAACACACGGTACACCACCAACACACGGTACACCACCACACGGTACACACCACAGCACACGGTACACCACCACACGGTACACCACCACACGGTACACCACCAACACACGGTACACCACCACATGGTACACCACCACCACACGGTACACCACCACACTATACACCACCACACGGTACACCAACACACGGTACACCACCACACGGTACACCACCACACGATACACCACCACACGGTACGCCACAACACAGTACATCTCAATATTTTTCTAGAGATCCCTGATCTCAATGTAGGTGAGATTGAGTTCCTAGTCCTATCGGAGACGGGCGTTAAAATGTAGTTCCCGTGTTTAATTTGAGCACGTAAATGAACCCTTGGCAGTACAAAATCGAGAAGAGCAGGCTGGAAAGCCGCTGCCCGGGCAAAATTCATCAGAAAAGTTTAATAAATAAACTTCCTACAAACATATATTCACCATCTTCAAAATTACATCGGGGACCCTCCGGTGCTACGGAGGTCGTGCACTTCTGCTGAGATCTTCCTGTGTAAGAAAGAGATCGATGCACACATGGTTACTCAACGAAGTCCAAGGATGATGGTCCAATCAATCAATCAATCAATCAAACAATCAAACAGTACACCACCACACGGTACATATATCAATGTTTTCCATTACACCAGCACACGGTACATATTACATATATCAATGTTTTCCATTACACCACCACACGGTACATATTACATATATCAATGTTTTCCATTACACCACCACACGGTACATATTACATATATCAATGTTTTCCAGTAGGAGCGATGTGACCTTCCATTAAAAAAAAATCATTCCATGTTGTTCAGATCCAAAACCGTGTCCTTATTGAAGATGTTAGCCCACAAGCCCAGCGTGTTCGTAGTGCGTTGGACTGCGGATGACTAGCCCTTTGTGTGTGCGGGTTCAATTCCGCGGGCTGGCAGAAAAGCCACAGGTTCCCCAGATTCACGGTGTTCGTGGCACCGAACCGAAGGGTTACGATGTCTATGGCACCGAGCCGAAGAGCTGAAAGCTCAAGTGATTCTGGATCGGAAAAAAATTTGCTGATGTTCATTTTGTCAAGTTGTCCGTCAGGCCCATAATTGTGTCCTTATTTATTATGTTCATTTTGTCAAGTTGTCCGTCAGGCCCATAATTGTGTCCTTATTTCTGATGTTCATTTTGTCAAGTTGTCCGTCAGGCCCATAATTGTGTCCTTATTTCTGATGTTCATTTTGTCAAGTTGTCCATGGTTTTTCTTCTCTTTCTTGCAGGTCTTTGTATGTCTACTCTGTGTTGTCTCAGTTCTGTGTATGTCCAATCTCTGTTGTCTCAAGTCTTTGTATGTCCACTCTGTGTTGTCTTAGTTCTTTGTACGTCTACTCTGTGTTGTCTCAGTTCTGTGTATGTCCAATCTCTGTTGTCTCAGGTCTTTGTATGTCCACTCTGTGTTGTCTCAGTTCTTTGTATGTCTACTCTGTGTTGTCTCAGTTCTGTGTATGTCCACTCTGTGTTGTCGAGGCAGAGGACGACCAAGACGAAGGTGGCAGCAGGACATCAAAGAAACCTTGAACATGATGTTGGAGGAGGCAAGAGAACATGCTAGAGACAGAGTTTTTCACGCGGGCTGTGATGAAAACGACGTTCCGCAAGGGGCATGCTACTACTTGAAACAAGACGCAGTTGAAAATACTATATCGTAGAATATCGTCCAAAACATTATGGCATCCAAATTATAATTTAAGGTGCAACAGCAGTGTCCCGTTATAGAAAATAATGCATTTATGTTTGCACAGGTCTGGCGTACAAATAGCTAGAAAATCTAACAAAATATGCCTAGATGAGAATTGGAGATATTTAATAATGTACAGCTGTAGCCATGGTATTGAACACTATATTTCAATATTACCTGGCAACATGTGCCGACTTCCATAACTTCAACGTCATCTTCCGGTTGTTGTCGGCTGTCAACATTGAGGTCTGCTAGATGTAGACAAAGCTAGTCTGTGTGGTTTCATTATTGTACGACAACAACTTGACATCATGGTCGAGTTTGGATCTGGTCCTATTAAAGAAACAATAGACAATACCGTTTTCATTATACCAGGCATTGTGGTTGTTCTTTTAGTGGGTAAGACATTTGTATTATAATTTGCAATGTTTTTGATTTGGTTTTTTTGGGAACCTATCAAGACCTGTTAGACCTGCACGACGACAGTACCACGTTGACTTGGTGAAACTGTTAAACCGGTTGTTTTCTTCTGTCTTTATTTATAATTAAACTCCATCATGGACTGTCCCAAGTCTACTCTGGGAATAGTGGAGGAATTCTGACTGGTACTGGGTGTTGTTTAAGTCAAGAAAGTTGTGGGAATCACGAATATTCAATATTAATAAAATAATAATTTAATAGGATAAGATAACTTAATCATTTTAAAAAAAAACTGATCCAGAAGCACTTGAGCTTTCAGCTCTTTGGCTAGGTGCCATTGACATCGTAACCCTTCGGTGCCACGAACACCGTAAATCTGGAGAACCTGTGGCTTTTCTGCCAGCCCGCGAAATCGAACCCGCGCTCACAGGGAGCTTGTCACCCGTCGTCCAACGTGCTACGAACACGCTGGGCAGGCAGGCCAACTTAATCATTAAGTTAATGAGAATTATAGCTAAGGAGTCAGCTAGTGACCTAAGGAGACCCTGAAGCGAACTTTGCTGAGAGAGGAAGGAAATATCGGTCTCAGTTCCATGGAGGAGATTGAGCGAGTTGCCCAGGATAGAGCGGTATGGAGAAATTACTTGCAGACCCTATGTAACGTATAACGGTACAAGAGGAATTATTATTAGTCAGCTACCACCATGCACATGTACAACAGGCCAGTCACCTGTTTTCCGTACAACTGTTATTGCCAAAAATAACAGAGACAAAACTGACGGATCTTAAAGATGACAAACTGACAGGATAAGGTGACATTCTTGTAACACATCTCTATGACTTAACTGGTGGACCTTTGTGATGATTATGAACTCCACTGTTGGTGTATTTTTATGATCATATGTCTATTTTATATTTAATGTTTGGAATGTTTCTGTGTCTAAAAGTAAGAGAAATTAGATATAAGAGACTCATGAATGTTATCTGCGGTAAATGCTAGTGACAGAACCACTAGAACATGGGTTCCCAAAGTGGGCGTTTAAGCCTTCCAGGGGGCAATGGTGGGTTCAGAAGCATTTGGGGAGTTTTTGTGATTTTGGAATTGAATAATCATAAAAATTTTTAATTCATCTTATGCCCATCTTACACGATCCATTTTTTCATGTATATAATCATTTGAAAATTGACCATGTATGACAGAAATACATATCAATTTTTTATGTCAAAGTGAAAATAGAGCATATTTTTTTTATGTCATGCAAAGTGGGCTGTTGAAGGAGTGTGGGAGACAGTTGGTAGAAAGTGGGCTGGAAAAGTTTGGGAATCTATGCACTAGAAGAAAGGGATACATTCATTATTAGTTATTTGTAGAATCAAGATACTTTGTGAGAACACTATTCTACGCTAGTGAATCTTGGTCCCTACACACACTGTAGGTACAAGAATGAATGCATTCCACATGTATTTTTTGAGACCTATACTCAAGATCTCCTGGAATGGCAAACAAATAATAAGGTATAGGAATATGCTGGGATTCCTAGAATAGTTACCATTACCCACCAACACCACCTAATATGGCAGGGTCACCTGACCCGGATCAATGACAGCCAGATCCCCAAGGATATTCTATACTGAGAGCTGGCTTCTGGCACAACTCTTGCTTGGTTACACAGACATGTAAACGTGACTTGAAAATCATAATGTCTGTATACAGTTGTAGCTTTTATCTGTTTTATCTATAGATTTGAACCATGACCACTGATGAGATAAAGTGAGACATCAAACAAAGATATATTTATTATAAAGAAAAAGTTTTGTGTTGTTTTGTTAGTAGTTATTGTAGATAAATATTGGCGCTATTCTAATGAATGCTGTTGTATGCACATCATTTTCAGGATTCTTCTCATACAAACTTGTCTCCAGCCTGCGGGGAAACAACGCTAGAGAAGAGAAGAAAAGATGAAACTGCAGAGAAAGGAGAAAGATAGCAAGAAGAAAAAATAATCTCACCGGCGGAGTATAAACATTACTGTGAGAATGTGTCAATGAATTGTAATGATGGACAGACGTGTTGAAAGCATTCAAATTCTGGATATAGTCACGTGTGATGTGTATGAAAGTTGAAACCATGAGATGGAAAGAATATGCGTACAAATGAATTTCATGTGTTAATGTTCGTTGACTCTTTCTGAGTAAATGTTCTTAGTCTGTCTGTCTGTGAATTTGGTGATGGTATGCATATATTTATATTTGATTGTTCTCTCTTATTTACTATTGCTCAAATGTCTAGTTGCATTCATTTTTGTTTGATATTTATTGAATTGTTTCTGTCTTCAGTTACAATCATTTCCTGACCTCATCATCGTTATATATATATATAATGATGATAACAATATATATGTGTGTATGTGTATAATGATATATATATATATAATTTAACTTTTGTTGTAACCCCATGTGAGATTTGACTGTTAGTGGTTTCCGTTCCATTACTCAAACACAGACTGCTAGACTTGTGTGTTGTAACCCCATGTGAGATTTGGCTGTTAGTGGTTTCCATTCTTTTACTCAAACACAGACTGCTAGACTTGTGTGTGGTAACCTTATGTGAGATTTGGCTGTTAGTGGTTTCCATTCTATTACTCAAACACAGACTGCTAGACTGGTATATTGTAACCCAATGTGAGATGTGGCTGTTAGAGGTTTCCATTCTATTACTCAAACATAATATAGATGAGACTGAGATTATCCGAGGAACATGATCGGATGGCTGTGACCTGGACATCGTGAGCTCCTAAATGGCCAGTATCATTGAAATGGCCATTTCCCAGATTTTGCCCATTTCAATGATACTGCCCATTTAGGAGCTCATGATGTCCAGGTCACAGCCATCCGATCATGTTCCTCGGATGATCAGAGTCGATTTGCTCTGGAGAATTGGTTGATTTCATTGTATGATACCTTGCGACCACGTGGGCTCAATGTATTACATTCCTATGCTTCTTAGTACTTTCCCTTCTCATGCCTTGTAATCTATATGTTGCATGTATTCAGCTATATATTTACTTGATTTTTTATTGTTTCTCTTCTATTTCTAGTTTTTAGTGTTATATTTATTTCATTATTCGTTTTATTCCCAGATTTTCATTAGAAATGTTTGAATTTCTCCGTATGTAGTCGTCCATATGTAGTGTGTTTTTAAAAATTCGTCACTCCTGTTGTTCACTAGTCACAACAGAGGTCTACGCAGAATGCTGGGTGTAACAAGAAGCGACCAGAAAAAAAGTGGGTACAACATCAGTACTAGACTTCATCAAGAAACAACAAATTAAATGGTTCAGTCACTTAAGTAGATAACCAACAGACAGTGCACCTCAAAAAGCAATGCTGCTCCGATACAATGGGCACAAAGCAAAAGGCAGGCCACGCAAAAGATGGACCTCAGAGGCACGAAAGGACTATCTCGAAGCGCATACTAGGTCCGTTTTAGAAATCTCTTCTTGACCCGACGCTGTGAGGCAAACATGATTTGAGAAAGAAAGTTGTTCGTTTGTTTGATAAAGGCCTTGTTGGTCGAAACCATGCTGTATATTGTTTTTGTAATTTGTTAAAGTACAGTACTTTGTTATTACGTGTTTTGCTACTCAAACATACTGAGATATGCTATAATGGACAATGAGAATAGTATAATGTACTCTATTTTTCTTAGCACAGACAGACAATGAGAATAGTATGATTACCATTTACTCTTATTATCTGAAAGCTTCTGATGTCATCTAGGAGAACATTACATCAAATTACTAACTTGTATTTCAAATATTTGTTCCAAAGATGTACCATTCAAAAATAGGACTTCATCAGCGAACAAAATTCATTTCAAATATATGATGAGAGTATGAAACAAAACTTGATATAATTCTGCCTATCAATAAACTAGATAGAACTCTGGCTATCAAGAGACTAGACTTTGCAGATACATGTCCCCTCATTGTGTGTACATGTGATTGTTTGGCAAGGTAATACTCTGGCTATCAAGAAACGAGACTGTGCACATACATGTCCCCTCATTGTGTGTAAATGTGATTGTTTGAACAGGTATGGTCGTGGTAATGGTCACTTACAAGTTCACCGAAACCTCTTATCTATTACAGGTTGTGGCAATTCTCTCCTTTTTTTAAAAAAACGCATCTCACACTTTTCCATTCTGCTATGCCCACTTTTTCATTTGATGTAGTTTTTATTATCAGTTATATGAGGACTATCATCACAGCACTCCAGACACGTCCATAGGTGCTCCAATCTCCACCTCAGCAAATCCAGCAGCCCAACGTGCCAGTTCAATGTTGATTAATCAATCTCTTTGCATATTTGGTTGGTCGTTCTTTTCCGGCTGCACCAATATCAACACCCATCTGTCTCAATCTGGTCAGTGAGTGGGATTTACAACCCTGAAACTCCTCTGTTTGGAAAGACTCTCAATGTGTTAAGAATGTAATTTTAATCCATTGCAGCTCCCTGTGATATTGTAGCCATGTCAGCCAATCTATCAGCTCGTTCATTACCATTGACTCCTGCGTGCCCAGGGATAAAAATGAAGGTGATTTCTCTGATCTCTGCTTTTACCAGTACCTCCACCCAGTTTCATCTCACCATTTACGAATCACCCTCATGGAGTCACTTAGTATAAAAACACGAGAGTAGTTATGAGATGCCAACCATTTCACAGCCACTGTAACCACCTATACCTCCATTGTCAAACTACTTGTGAAGTTTTTATTCTCACTTGTCTTTATATCATTGATGCTTTCTTTGTGAGAAGAATATTATTCAGTTTGCTTTCCTCACTCTATTGCTATGCTTTGCAGTGTTATTTTTCTTGGTTGAACTTGCCCTTATTTACTACTACTCTCTGTGTGTTCACATCCTTGGTTCATGTGTCTCTTGTATGTTCCTCACAACCTGCTTATCATCGTCATTGATCTTAAGACACAATAGTAGCTTGCTCACTGACTGTCACATGTTACCATGTATCCTAGATCTAGTTTCTCTGTGATGTCAACCTTCTAGTGCCATGTGAGTTTGAGATATAAATTTGTCTTGTCATGACATTCTTTAACTGTTGTTTGTTCAGTTGTACCCTGATGAAGACATATATTTATGTACTTATCTTCTCACTTAGTTGTTGCAGTTATACTTATTTTATGATCAGATTAGATGGCCCCATCCATACTTATTTTATGATCAGATTATGACCTACTATAACTACACACAGCCAGTTCCCATATCAGGTGTTATAGATATATTTGTTATTGGTTACTAAACTGATGTCATTGCACTCCGGGCAGACCCATAGGTGCTCAGTCTCCCCCAACAGATATAGAAGAGTATACATACTGATGGTTCCTGTGGCTCGCTGATTAAACACACCTCTCACTCTTCCTCTCAGGCATCCATTTAGACTTGAACAACAGGTAACTCCAAACTGCCTAAATCGCTTGATCGATTCAACATCGATTTTAGTGTCCTCATCCAACAGACAGTCGCGAAGAGACCGAAGAATATCCCCTTATCCATCTTCAACTCCCCAACAATCGATGCTGGTGATGCAAACCTGTCCGCTCTCTCATTACAGTAAAAACCTGCATGCCCAGGACAGTATATCCACGTAAGCCGCTGGAGGTTAGAAACTTCTATAGACAACATCCACTCATGCCGAAACCTGCCCTTCTGGATCTTGTGAAGCATCGACTGAGAGTCAGATACAACAACTGCCCCAGTAAATGAAGTCCCAGAGATTCAATGGAGGGCAGCAGTAGCGGCCTCAACCTCCATCCTCATACTAGAAGTAGTTGTCCTGTATGCCCCACTACGCTCTGCAACAGCCCTACCATGCGCATTAGCCAAGAAACCCCATCCGGACTTCTCACCACGTTGAACCGACCCATCGGTATATACAACAACATCATCATCCCTTGCATTATCTTCTATCAGCTGCTTAACTGAGAGATCAGCCTTCATGTTGCCCCAATCTCTACATTCTCTTCCAAGAGTAATGATAACGTTGAGATAGTTGGTCATGCTACCATCTGTTGGGATCCATTCTTCCCTTTGGTAGGGTCGCAACCGTAGTCATCTGGCCAATTGTTCTCTCAGCCTGGGCCAGATATGTTTGTTAGAACACTAGATCATGCTGGCATGTATTGATGGCACTCTGGTTCTCTCTCTAACTGTTGACTTGGTCACATACTCAAACAGAATAGTATCTGTCAATGCACTCAGAGCTTATTCACAAATATGGCCAGAAAATGCTAAAGTATGAAGGTATTGTTTCTGCTGGACATTTTACGCATACCAACTTTTCATTGATTTATTGAAACGGATGACATGACATTTTAATAATTTATCACAATGGATGACATAACATTTTAATGATTTGTCACAACTGACTTGTTAAACTCTATAATTGGGTTCAACATTATCATCATAAATATTTTCTTTGACTAGCTGATTAATGAAGTCCATGATTATTGCTGTGATTACAAGATGAACTTTATTGTATTTATGTTTCTCAACTATAATATGGGACCAGATATGAATCATTTATACACACCATTTATTTGTGAGAGGATGTTCCAACACTTGGTAATTCTAGTCTCAATGGCTGGAGCAAATTATAAATAAACATGAACTAAAGTCTCCAAACTGTGAGTCTACACGGTGGCAGGCAATCACAATATATCTTTGGTGGGGAGGGGGTCTCAATGTAAAAGTAAAGGAACCCTTTCATACCTCGTGGTATATAGGTCAATACAGTGTTAGGCCTGTATTTTCATTGACCGTCGGCACACGATGGGTGATGTGGTCAGCATCACGCCGGCCGCCTTTACTTTCCCAGAGCATGTCTGGTACTCAGTTGAGGCTGGGTTGACCTAAGAGCCGCCGCGGTGGGGAAAAATTCCTCGCGCATTGTGGGAGCTGAACCCAGACCACCAGCCTTGCGAAGCAAGTTCACTAACAACTGCGCTACAGCGACTCTATGTTCACAATGGCAAAGTGGTTAATTCATTTTTGCTATTCATGTTCCATCAATGATAGATATTGACATTCAACAGTTTATTGTTTTATATATATATACACACACAGAGACATGTAATCCTGGCTTGTATCTGTATATAAAATCATAAAGACTCTATATGACTCTCAGCTTGTTAGATCATGTTAGACTATCACATAACAAATGTTTGAACAGAATTTGTTAGGACATTTATTATATGTGTGTACTGCTGATAAACAAATTGAACTATCATGATAAATGTGGGTGTTGTTGGTAACTAGAGATGTTTGTGACAGGATTTGTTTTTTTCTTTCTGAAATTCTGCTTCATCTTGTTATGGAGTCAAACTCTTTCTGGATATTTCAATCTAGATATGTATGTACTTACTGTATGTTCAATCTAGATCTGTATATCCTACTCTTCACCTCCTCTTTCTTAATAAGATTTGGGGGAGGTTGTGACAGACATACTGTACATTTCATGCATACCTGGGGGAAGAGGGTTAACAATATATGTCCTTTTTCTGGAAGCACTACTAAGTCATCTCTGAACTCTCCCTACCATACAGTCTGGAAGTACTACTAAGTCATCTCTGAACTCTCCCTAACATACAGTCTGGAAGCATTACTAAGTCATCTCTGAATTCTCCCTACCATACAGTCTGGAAGCACCACATAGCCATCTCTGAACTCTCCCTACCATACAGTCTGGAAGCACCACTAAGTCATCTCTGAACTCTCCCTAACATACAGTCTGGAAGCACTACTAAGTCATCTCTGAACTCTCCCTAACATACAGTCTGGAAGTACTACTAAGTCATCTCTGAACTCTCCCTACCATAGTCTGGACAAGATCACTACTAGAGACAGTCATCTCTGAACTCTCCCTACCATACAGTCTGGAAGTACTACTAAGTCATCTCTGAACTCTCCCTACCATACAGTCTGGAAGTACTACTAAGTCATCTTTGAACTCTCCCTAACATACAGTCTGGAAGCACTACTAAGTCATCTCTGAACTCTCCCTACCATACAGTCTGGAAGCACCACTAAGTCATCTCTGAACTCTCCCTACCATACAGTCTGGAAGCACCACGTAGCCATCTCTAAACTCTCCCTAACATACAGTCTGGCACCAGTCTCTGAACTCCCACATACAGTCTGGAAGCACTACTAGTCATCTCTAAACCTCCTAACATACAGTCTGGCACCACTGATCCACAGTCTGGAAGCACTACTAAGTCATCTCTGAACTCTCCCTAACATACAGTCTGGAAGCACTACTAAGTCATCTCTGAACTCTCCCTACCATATAGTCTGGAAGCACTACTAAGTCATCTCTGAACACTCTGCCAGACAACAACTATTACTGATAGTGACATATGGGTTAAATTTAGCATGTCTATTCACAAGGAAAGGTATTATCACGTTGGCCATCAACAAAGAATGTGATCGAATTAGTAATGACACACATATGGCCAAGCTAGGACTAAAAGGTTTACAGGTTCAGTATTTTCAATGAAGCGTTTTTGTTCCTCTGACATCCATGTTTATGTAGTATCTCTGGAGTTGAGATCAGATTTGAGTTATCATGACTTTATAATCAAAATGTATTAGAAACACTCCACAGTTTAGTCAATTCTTTAGCATATATATATATATATATATCATATCTATCTATAGCATGTCCCGATAATAAAATATGACTTGCCACTTGCTCTTACTTGTCTTTATGTAAAATGTACATGGCTTGTATTGTTCTAATATCTTGATCTGTATGTGACTTCTTGTTTTGTTCTTAATATCTTGATCTGTATGTGACTTGTTGTATTGTTCTAATATCTTGATCTGTATGTGACTTCTTGTATTGTTCTAATATCTTGATCTGTATGTGACTTGTTGTATTGTTCTAATATCTTGATCTGTATGTGACTTGTTGTATTGTTCTAATATCTTGATCTGTATGTGACTTGTTGTATTGTTCTAATATCTTGATCTGTATGTGACTTGTTGTATTGTTCTAATATCTTGATCCGTTTGTGACTTGTTGTATTGTTCTAATATCTTGATCCGTTTGTGACTTGTTGTATTGTTCTAATATCTTGATCCGTTTGTGACTTGTTGTATTGTTCTAATATATTGATCCGTTTGTGACTTGTTGTATTGTTCTAATATCTTGATCCGTTTGTGACTTGTTGTATTGTTCTAATATCTTGATCCGTTTGTGACTTGTTATGTTCTAATATCTTGATCTGTATGTGACTTATTGTATTGTTCTAATATCTTGATCTGTATTTGACTTGTATTGTTCTAATATTTTCATCTGTATGTGGCTTGTTGTATTGTTCTAATATCTTGATCCATTTGTGACTTGTTGTATTGTTCTAATATCTTGATCCGTTTGTGACTTATTGTATTGTTCTAATATCTTGATCCGTTTGTGACTTGTTGTATTGTTCTAATATCTTGATCCGTTTGTGACGTTGTATTGTTCTAATATCTTGATCCATTTGTGACTTATTGTATTGTTCTAATATCTGATCGTTTGTGCTTGTATTGTTCTAATATCTTGATCCATTTGTGACTTGTTGTATTGTTCTAATATCTTGATCCGTTTGCTGATTGTATTGTTCTAATATCTTGATCTGTATGTGACTTGTGTTGTTCTAATATCTTGATCTGTATGTGACTTGTGTTGTTCTAATATCTTGATCGTTGTGACTTGTTGTATTGTTCTAATATCTTGATCCGTTTGTGACTTGTTGTATTGTTCTAATATCTTGATCCGTTTGTGACTTATTGTATTGTTCTAATATCTTGATCCGTTTGTGACTTGTTGTATTGTTCTAATATCTTGATCCGTTTGTGACATTGTATTGTTCTAATATCTTGATCCGTTTGTGACTTATTGTATTGTTCTAATATCTTGATCCGTTTGTGACTTATTGTATTGTTCTAATATCTTGATCTGTATGTGACTTGTGTTGTTCTAATATCTTGATCTGTATGTGACTTTTGTTGTTCTAATATCTTGATCTGTATGTGACTTGTTGTATTGTTCTAATATCTCGATCCGTTTGTGACTTGTTGTATTGTTCTAATATCTTGATCGTTGTGACTTCTTGTATTGTTCTAATATCTTGATCTGTTGTGACTTGTTGATTGTTCTAATATCTTGATCTGTATGTGACTTGTGTTGTTCTAATATCTTGATCTGTATGTGACTTGTGTTGTTCTAATATCTTGATCTGTATGTGACTTGTTGTATTGTTCTAATATCTTGATCCGTTTGTGACTTGTCGTATTGTTCTAATATCTTGATCCGTTTGTGACTTGTTGTATTGTTCTAATATCTTGATCCGTTTGTGACTTGTTGTATTGTTCTAATATCTTGATCCGTTTGTGACTTGTTGTGTTGTTCTAATATCTTGATCCGTTTGTGACTTGTTGTATTGTTCTAATATCTTGATCTGTATGTGACTTGTATTGTTCTAATATCTTGATCTATATGTGACATGTTGTATTGTTCTAACATCTGTATGTACTACACTATGTTACTACTTGTCACATTACTTTTGTAATATTCTAATGCATGTCACAAGACAAGATCCACTGCACATGGATTATGTCTTGTAACTGGATTTAGATAGAACCACATGAGAAAGTGAGGTTGACAAAATGTGCAACTCTTCCTCACTTGAAACCAACTTACAACAAAAAGTCACTGTCATCTACATGTGCTATAAATATGTACAAATGGGAAGATGCTGTAAAAGACCAAACAACTTGACATACATTGTTTTGACATGGTGGAGTGGTTTTTGAGGGCATCCATAACTGTAGCTCAGTAGTATAGAGGACAAGCCATGGTGAGGTCATCCATAAATGTAGCGCAGTAGCATAGAGGACAAGCCATGGTGCAGTGGTGAGGGCATCCATAACTGTAGCTCAGTAGTATAGAGGACAAGCCATGGTGAGGTCATCCATAAATGTAGCGCAGTAGCATAGACAAGCCATGGTGCAGTGGTGAGGGCATCCATAACTGTAGCAGTAGCTTAGAGAACAAGCCATGGTGCAGTGGTGAGGGCATCCATAACTGTAGCAGTAGCATAGAGAACAAGCAGTGGTGAGGGCATCCATAACTGTATCAGTAGCATAGAGAACAAGCCATGGTGCAGTGGTGAGGGCATCAATAACTGTAGCAGTAGCATAGAGAAGCCATGGTGCAGTGGTTTCTGAGGGCATAGAGGACAAGCCATGGTGCAGCAGTAGCATAGAGGACAAGCCAGAAAAACAATACAACATCCAACATTTGGCATTACACTATCCAAGATAGTCTTCAAGGTCTGCACCAAGACCAGTACAGAGATGATGGAAGAACAAATAGTTATAGCAAATATGTAATGGTCAGTCACTGACCAGCACAGAGAGAAACACCACCACCATGACAAGAACAAGCTTTCTATATTGAACCTGAAATATGTTTAAAAGTGACAGATGATTGGTGATAACTTACATTTAGGTGAATGGTGGTGATATCTTATATTTAGGTGAATGGTGGTGCAGAGGAGACCATATGTGCAAAGACAATATCAAAATGCTCACAAAAAAAGATGAGACTGCAGTAAAACTATTTGATTGGCAAAACACGTAATCACAAAGTACTGTAGTTTTACAAATTATAAAAACAATGACAAAATACAGCAACATTTCGACCAACAAGGCCTTTATCAAGCAAGCGAACAACAGGAGTGACAAATTTAAAAAAAAACAAATGGCCGACCAAAAACAAACGTTTCTAATGAAAATCTGGAAATAAAAAAGAAAATCTGGGAATAAAAACGAATAATGAAATAAATGTAACACAAAAAACACATAAAAACTAGAAATGGAACGGAAGAGAAACAATGAAAAATCTAGTAAATATATAACTTGAATACATGCAACCCATATAGATTACAAGGCATGGGAAGAGAAAGTACTAAGAAGCATAGGAATGTAATACGTTGAGCCCACGTGGTCGCAAGGTACCATACAAAGAAATCAACCGATTCTCCAGAGCAAATCGACTGCGATCATCCGAGGATCACGATCGGATGGCTGTGACCTGGACATCGTGAGCTCCTGAATGGCCAGTATCATTGAAATGAGTGGCTACAGGGGTCACAGAGCATTGGCGTATGTCGCGCAAGTGTTGGGCGAATCGGTCACTGAGCCTCTTGCCTGTCTCGCCGATATAAGCCTTGTTACACCGCTTACAGATAATAAAAATCTTTGAAAGATACGAACCACGCTTTGTCTGTCTTTTCTTCTGTTGAGTTGCTACCCGAGAGAACCTACCGTCTCTTCCTCCTTAATGTGTGCTCATTGTACACTTCTATACCTCATCCTGACGGCCTTAAAGCTCTCCAGTTCTTTCTCGATAGGAGAACTAATCCACTTGTGTCAACTTCTGCTCTCCTTCGTCTTGCGGAACTGATTCTCTCCCTTAACTCCTTTCAGTTTAATGACCAATTCTTTGAGCAGATCAGTAGGGTTGCCATGGGTACTAAAATGGGACCTAGTTATGCTTGTCTATTCATGGGTTATCTTGAACACCTAGTATGGACTACATATGATGGCCCCCTTCCGTCTGTCTATCACAGATACATTGATGACTGTATTGGCATTACTGATATGCCTGAAGCCGATTTATCACGCTTCATTAATTTCATTAATGTTTTCAACCCTTCTATTCGTTTTACTTCTCACATCTCCACTACTTGTGTCAACTTTCTTGACATTACTATCTCCATACGCCTATCCACTATCACTACATCAGTATATTACAAGCCTGCTGATGCACATAGTTTTCTCCTTTATACTTCTTCACATCCCCGGGCTTGTCGTGACTCTTTGCCATTCTCGCAGCTCTTGCGCCTTCGTGCCTTTGTAGCGAGGACGATGATTTTCTTGAGAGAGCTCGCGAGATGCTCAATTTATTTCGCAGGCGCCTATACCAGGAGAGGGTGCTTGTCTGGGCTATGCATCGAGTTCAGAAAATCACTCGCCAGCAGGCCCTCACCAGCCAGCATAGGACCACTAACTCTGACAGAGTAAAACTTATTTTAACTTTCCACCCCAATAGTTCACTGGTGAAAAATGTTTTATTCCGTCATTTGTCTATCCTTAAGTCAGATCCTGAGACCCGTTCTGTCTTCCCCAACTATCCTTTGGTGGCTTACAGAGGGAGAGAAGTCTTAAGGATATGTTGGTACACAGTCGCCTTAAGTCCAATATCCAGAATCATTTTGGCACTGTTCAGTGTGGCCGTCGGCGTTGCAACATGTGTGCTTATGTGATGCAGACGCGTACTGTATGTTTTCCTTTAGCCACGTTTCTTATTGACGATGGTTTCACATGCCATTATCTGTAAGCGGTGTAACAAGGCTTATATCAGCGAGACAGGCAAGAGGCTCAGTGACCGATTCGCCCAACACTGGCGCGACATACGCCAATGCTCTGTGACCCTGTAGCCACCCATTTCAATGATACTGGCCATTCAGGAGCTCACGATGTCCAGGTCACAGCCATCCGATCGTGTTCCTCGGATGATCGCAGTCGATTTGCTCTGGAGAATCGGTTGATTTCTTTGTATGGTACCTTCCGACCACGTGGGCTCAACGTATTACATTCCTATGCTTCTTAGTACTTTCTCTTCCCATGCCTTGTAATCTATATGGGTATATGTTGCATGTATTCAAGTTATATATTTACTAGATTTTTCATTGTTTCTCTTCCGTTCTATTTCTAGTTTTTATGTGTGTTTTTTGTAAGTTACATTTTATTCGATTTTCATTTTTATTTCCAGATTTTCATTAGAAACGTTTGTTTTGGTCGTCCATTTGTTTTGTTTTTTAAATTTGTCACTCCTGTTGTTCGTTTGCTTGATAAAGGCCTTATTGGTCAAAACGTTGCTGTATTTTGTCATTGTTTTTATAATTTGTAAAACTACAGTACTTTGTGATTACGTGTTAAAGACAATATCATGTGACATCTCAGAGTTGTCAAATTACGAAAGAAAATGGTGAACAAAATATCCAAGAAACAAGTCAAAATATTTATGTTTACACAATATTTATGTTCACACAATGTTTATGTGTTCAAGATTTCTGACATTGCAAATATATTCAAATAAAAGGTATTCAACTTGATCAATTGAAATACATTGTAACCCTAATACCATCATATGACAGGATTAGCAAATAAAGATTAGAATAGGCCAGAAAAACACAGAATACCAGACAATGACAGCCATTATATGTAACATGTCATTGACAATTGAAGTCAGAAAGATATTTATTCAGAGTTTATGTATAGCCAATACTAACATATGGATGCAAGTTATGGATAATAGATAAACAGATAATACAAATATCTGCTGGGAGGTCATAGAGATGTGGTTTTACAGAAAAATGCTAAGAATCTCATGGACCGTTAACTGACTAATGTTGATGTGCTGAAAGAAGTCATAGCAAAGAGAAAAAACGTATCAATATAAGAAAGAAGCTGTAATCATTTTTCGGGGTGCATGTAATGAGAAAAGTGATGTTTAGAACATACTGTTATAACCGGTAAAATTAAAGGCAGACAAGACAGAATTTCTGAACAGTCTGACTTCATAGCACGAAAGAGCATCAACATCCAAACTGATAGTCAAACACCAAGGACTGACAATTGTACAATTTATGATCATCCACGCCAGTCAGTATGGAACATGATGATATTTGAGTTCGACATTTGTGTGTTTAATATAAACTTGTTATTTATTCAATGATTACATCAAAAAATAGTTTGTCAATTTATGAAACAAAGATGGAAGAAGATATGTGTCAGACACTTATGTCCAGAGATGACACTTCTTCTTCTTCTTTGTCGTCACACTGCTACCGGGTTGTTGCCCAGTGTCGTGGTTTTCTGTTTTTGTCTTGCGCTGTTCTGGTGGCTTGTGTGATTGTTATTTTTGCTCTTTAACAGGATTCTGCTACGCCATCTAACCATCTTTTCCATGGTCTTCCTCTTGCTTTCTTTCCGATGTTCTGTTGTAGAAGACTCTGTATACTGTGGAGTTTGGATGCATTCTTATTAAGTGGCCACTTCATTCTTTGTTTCTCTATGTAATTCAAGAGATGACACTTGCAGTTAGAATATGTCACAGATTAAGTGAGGAGGTCTCAATGGCAATGTGGTTAAATCATTTGCCTGTCGTACTGAAGGTTGTGAGTTTGAATCCGGACAAACAAGTGCAAAATTTTTTTCATGAGATCCCTAGGGTTGTTGCAGGAGCTACGGAGTTTGTGTAATGCTCTGGGCAGATGGCATGCTATTTAGACAGACAGGGATGGAACCATATGGGGAAACTCGGTGCAATGAAGTCAATCCTTCACCTTTGTACCCATTCTGGACAGATTTAAGTCAACTAGCTAGCTCAGACAAGATGTGCAACTTCAACAACAATAATAATAATAAGATATTCCATCATCTACTAAGTTTCTGATTATATAAATGATAATGAATGTATGCACACAAGAAGCAGAAGAACATTGATAAGACAGATAGATTTTCTGAATTAGAGCAATGATATCCATCTACTTGATCAGTGATATCCATCTATTTGATCAGTGATGTCCATCAACTTGATCAGTGATATCCATCTATTTGATTAATGATGTCCATCTACTTTGATCAATGATGTCCATCTTATCATTGCGATCAATGATATTCATCTACTTGATGCTCAGATGCTTGGCATGGTGTACGAAATGATCCTCTAAGTAGGTGGCAATAAAAAAGTAGCTGTGATCATAGTCCTGCAATACAAACAGAAAATATGATTTCTATGGTCTCAACTGTCAAGATAAAATCCTAGCTATACTTGACAACAAATCTTCACATATAAACAAACATTGGGACACCTACACAAGGAATACAGTATCCATTCTGTGCTAGACAATATTCAGTGACATCAGTAGTAGACCACCATTTCATGTCATACATTAGTGCACAGTGACCGACTCAGTGGTAGAGATGACACATTGCATGTCATACATTAGTACACAGTGACTGGCTCAGTGGTAGAGATGACACATTGCATGTCATACATTAGTACACAGTGACTGGCTCAGTGGTAGAGATGACACATTGCATGTCATACAATAGTACACAGTGACTGGCTTAGTGGTAGAGATGACACATTGCATGTCATACATTAGTACACAGTGACTGGCTCAGTGGTAGAGATGATACATTGCATGTCATCAGCGCCAGATTAGCCTAGTAGCAGAAGTAGCAAATGCTACGGGTCCCCGCTCGAGGGGCCGCGCCTATGTGACAAAGCTAAGCTGTCACTAGTAATAAACATGGAACCAAGGTTGGGAGGTGGGTAATAATATCCCCTTCATTCTTTTCTTATTTAGGTTAGGGCCAAGATCATGTTTACACAATTTCGGACTTAGCTAGGTACGGGCGGTTGCATTGAGCTCACTAACAACGTTACAGTTTTTATTTTTTGTGTAGGAGTGTCCCCTTTTTTCACACGCTTCTAATAAACGAAAACTTGGAAGCTTGAACAAAAGGACCATTACATTTTACTCATAACCCAGTTTCTGTTTCTTCAGCAGTTTTTGCGCGCTAAACTTAGTTTAAAATAAATGCAAGTGGTCGGTTTACGAAAGATGGATTTGACGACTGGAAAACGCAAATAATTTGTTGAAAAGACATGAAGAAAGCACCCTCCCCCCTAGACAAGCGATAATTTCGCTGTAAGTTTGCAAAACGAAGGATGCGGGTGTCGATTCTTAACTTGTTAAGGAAAATTGAGACCGAACAAACATTGGCGGACACCTTTAGAGCGAATTACTTCAGTTATCCAATTTTTAGCAGAACGAGGTTTTGCATTTTGGGGTAGTGATGAAACTATTGGTTCACCTAATAATAACCATTATTTAGGTTTGTTGAAATTAATAGTCAAATTTGATATTTTTCTGGCTCAGCATATAAATACTTATGGAAATAAAGGAAAGGGACATACACCATACTTATCAAAAACAACATATGAGGAATTTATCCATCTAATTGCATCAAGCTTACTGGATCATATAAGTTGCGAAATTAAGAAATGCAAGTACTATTCCGTATCACTAGACTCTACTTCAGACATTTCGCATGTGGACCAACTCACTCTAATAGTGCGCTATGTGTTACCATCTGGACTAGTGGAAAGGTTTGTCAAGCTCTTGGATATGGAAGGTCATACTGCTGAACAACTGTCCCAAAGTTTACTTGATTTTTAAAACAAAAATAACATTGATATCAAAGACTGTCGTGGTCAAAGCTATGACAATGCCAGCAACATGAGTGGGAAATGCCACGGCTTACAAGCACGCATTAAGGAGATAAATAAGTACACAAATATATTCCCTGCTTTGCACATTCACTGAATTTGGTTGCTAAGTGTGCTGCAGAATATTGTATAGAAGCATCAATTTTTTCGATTTTGTTGAAAGCCTCTATACATTCTTTTCCGCTTCTACCTATCGATGGGGCATTCTTACAAAAGCACTGGAAGATACAGGCTCAAAACTCCCGATTTTGAAGAGACTGTCGGACACCAGGTGGTCTGCCCGAGCTGATGCAACAAAGGCGCTTTTATGTGGTTTTACCACTATCAAACAAGTTTTGGATGACATCTCAAATTACATGATCAAAAGGTAATCGTAATCAGGCATATATTGCTAGTTTTGGGGATGAGTAAGTTGGAAACAGGAATATTGACCATTTTATGGAAAGGAATACTAGAACGCTTGTAAGCGTCTAGCGCTTCATTACAGTCACTTGATCAAGACCGTAACACAGGATATGCCCTTTATGAATCGTTACACGTTCAAGCAATGCGGCCTACATTTTCAGATATTGAGGCCAAAGCCAAAAGCCTGACTGACAAGAATATCAGCAATAAACTTCAAGGCACGCAAGCGAAGTACTAAGTACAACGATTTCAGCGGCTCTACTACGCTCGATGAAGTTGTAGAAAATCAAACACCCAAACAAAAATTTGAAAGTCAGGTGTTTTTATAGTCATAATTGATAATATACTGTCTGCCTTAGCTAAACGCATGGGAGCGTACCATAGAGTGACTGGTGCATTTGGAATACTTTGACAGTTAAAATCTCTTACAGCAGAAGAGATCTTGAAAAGAACTCCAAATATTGTCAGCTCTTACCAAGAGGATTTGGAAGAAAGTCTAGGCGACGAACTTGTGCAGTTTGCTGAACTTCTTAAAACTAATGTAGCTACTGCTATTAACAATGAAAAGCATGAGGCTCTTGAACTGCAATTTTATAAACTTATAATGGAAAATTAATTAGAGTCGTGTTTCCCAAATGTAGAAATAGTCTTACAAATTTACTTGTCTTTAATGAATGAGCACAAACAACACAAATATGGGCATCAAATGGGTTGATAAAATTTTAGAAGACCTTGATTTTGCCGACGATATAGCCCTTTTGAGTTCATCACACCAAGATATTCAAATGAAAACAAACCTTCTCCAAAATATCTCAGGACAAATTGGTCTCCAAATCAACACCACAAAAACAAAAATTCTTGACCTTACCAGCAGTCCAGAAAATATCCAACTAAAAACTACACTCTTGAAAAAGTCAAAAGTTTTACATACCTAGGTAGTATGATGACATCTACGGGGATACAGCGCCAGAAATTCCATACAGAATCGCATTGGCATCAAGTGCTTTTAACAAATTGTCAAATATATGGAAGTCCAATTCACTCAGCAAGCACTTAAAATTAAAGATCTTTAACTCTTGTGTGATTCCAGTATTAACTTATGGATGCGAGAGTTGGAAAGCAACAAAAGCTCTAGAAAGAAAATTAGATAACTTTGAGAATAAATATCTTAGAAGAATACTGAACCTCAAATGGTCAGATTTCAGACCTAATACACAAATAAGACAAGAGACCAAGCAAGAAAATGTATCAAATTTTATAAGAAAGTGTCGCTGGAACTACATCGGCCACACACTTAGAATGGATGAGAGAAGACTCCTTCAATCCTATATGGACACCAGAGGGAAAAGAAAACAAGGAAGACCAAGAGAGACTCTGCGTAGAACCATCATCAGAGAAGGCTCAAGGATGGGCCTAGCAAACATTAAAGACCTAAAACAGATAGCACGAACCGCGAGACATGGAGAGCTATGACCTCTGCCCTATCCGCCGCCCACAGGCCCAAGAGGAAAGACTAACTAATGATTTCTAACTGCAGCGGAGAACGTTCTTTTCAACATTAAAGTGTATAAAAAGTGAGTTAAGAAACATGATGGGACAAAATCGTCTAAACAACCTCACCTTAATGAACATTGAATGTAATTTACTTAGAGAAATTGATTTGTCTAGTATTATCTCTAAATTTGCTTACATTAAATCAAGAAAAGTTTGTTTGTAAAAGTTGTGTTTTATTATTAATTATCATACAAAACCTAGGGCCCCGCGCTGGCCTAATCCGGCACTGCATGTCATACATTAGTACACAGTGACTGACTCAGTGGTAGAGACGATACATTGCATGTCATACATTAGTACACAGTGACTGGCTCAGTGGTAGAGATGACACATTGCATGTCATACATTAGTACACAGTGACTGGCTCAGTGGTAGAGATGACACATTGCATGTCATACATTGGTACACAGTGACTGGCTCAGTGGTAGAGATGACACATTGTATGCCAAACATTGGTACACAGTGACTGGCTCAGTGGTAGAGATGACACATTGCATGTCATACATTAGTACACAGTGACTGGCTCAGTGGTAGAGATGACATTGCATGTCATACATTAGTACACAGTGACTGACTCAGTGGTAGAGACGACACATTGCATGTCATACATTGGTACACAGTGACTGGCTCAGTGATAGAGATGATACATTTCATGTCATACATTAGTACACAGTGACTGACTCAGTGGTAGAGATGACACATTTCATGTCATACATAAGTACACAGTGACTGACTCAGTGGTAGAGATGACACATTTCATGTCTACATTAGTACACAGTGACTGACTCAGTGGTAGAGATGACACATTTCATGTCTACATTAGTACACAGTGACTGGCTCAGTGGTAGAGATGACATTGCATGTCATACATTAGTACACAGTGACTGACTCAGTGGTAGAGACGACACATTGCATGTCATACATTGGTACACAGTGACTGGCTCAGTGGTAGAGATGATACATTTCATGTCATACATTAGTACACAGTGACTGACTCAGTGGTAGAGATGACACATTTCATGTCATACATAAGTACACAGTGACTGACTCAGTGGTAGAGATGACACATTTCATGTCTACATTAGTACACAGTGACTGACTCTGGTAGAGATGACACATTTCATGTCTACATTAGTACACAGTGACTGGCTCAGTGGTAGAGATGACACATTTAATGTCATACATTAGTACACAGTGCTGGCTCAGTGGTAGAGATGACACATTGCATGTCATACATTGGTACACAGTGCTGGCTCAGTGGTAGAGACGACACATTGCATGTCATACATTGGTACACAGTGACTGACTCAGTGGTAGAGATGACACATTTCATGTCATACATTGGTGCACAGTAACTGACTCAATGTTAGAGACGACACATTTTATGTCATACATTGGTACATAGTGACTGACTCAATGTTAGAGACAACACATTTTATGTCATACATTAGTACACAGTGCTGGCTCGGTGGTAGAGACGACACATTTTATGTCATACATTGGTACACAGTGACTGACTCAATGTTAGAAACGACACATTTTATGTCATACATTAGTACACAGTGACTGGCTCGGTGGTGGTTACTATCTTCTTTCACATGTTCTAGTTATTCACTATATTTCTTGTTACTATATTTCTTGTTACTCGCATGTAAGTCCTGTAATCTTATCTATGCTATTATCTGCAAGCGGTGTAACAAGGCTTATATCGGTGAGAAAGGCAAGAGGCTCAGTGACCGATTCGCCCAACACTTGCGCGACATACGCCAATGCTCTGTGACCCCTGTAGCCACTCATTTCAATGATACTGGCCATTTAGGAGCTCACGATGTCCAGGTCACAGCCATCCGATCATGTTCCTCGGATGATCATAGTCTATTTTCTCTGGGGAATCGGTAGAAAAGCAGAAAAGCCAGATTTCCCAGATTCACGGTGTTCGTGTCACCGAACTGAAGGGTTACGATGTCCATGGCACTGAGCCGAAGAGCTGAAAGCTCAAGTGCTTCTGGATCGGAAAAATAAAATTTATAGGTTTTGCAGCAAATTGAAGACAATTTTAATCAATTTCTAGTGACTGAAGCAAACATGTCTGAAACTTGCAGTGAAAAGCACAGGATGTAACCATTACTTATAGTGAAATATGTGCTCAATTTAGTGTGTTATTTGCAAGAAAATATACTAAAAATTTATTTTAAAATGTCTACACCCGTGGGGTGGCAGGGATGGGATTGAATTGGTAGTGGGTGCATTCAGCCAGGCTGGAGCGCAACACTTTCACTGCCACCATCGGCAAAGGACCCAAGTGCCTTTCACCGCTGTGATCGACTTTTGTTGCCCAGGACATTTTTTTTTTAAGCGGGAGTATCACTAGCCGTAAACCGGTGTCCGTCATGTACTACTTCCGTATTTTTCAGAATAGCTCTCCAAAATGGAGGATTTGCAGTAAACATATCATAAGTCCGGTTTTTTCACGATTTCCGTAAGTAAACAAAGATTTTCAAAATGGGCGATGTAGCTGATGAATAGTGATGTCCAAACTTACTCTTATTCTTACTTTTTAGCCAGTGATGGTGATAAAACGGACTCTGGTTGTTATACAAATTTGAACTTTGATTCATGTGACGATGTTTGTAGATCGATATCAGATATTCCCAGGGGTACAGGAGTAGGTGATGGGCACCCACCTCAAAAGCAGGAGCATATCATACTGTGGATAGGTATGGGGAGCGACGTCAATATCAGTTACAGCAATAGCTTGAGGATTATAAAGAATATGCTCTACATATAGACAGGTCAGTAGCTCATTAATATATGAACACTTTTCCATAATTTAAATGTCCTAAGTTTATTCGTTTATTTTTTATGATTTTTTGAAATTGTCACCCTGAAAACTGATCGTGGCCAAAAAATAGCGTGGCAGTGAGCTAGACCTGGTTGAAAAATGGGTGGCAGCGAAAGTGTTAAAGGGTTAAGAACTAACCCGCATATCCGAATCGTCAGAATTGAATAAGACATGCTCATCGTTGTGAGTTTATGATATACAGATATAAATTACCCCTTGCATCCTCATGACAACAGGCATTTTGCTCTCAGCACAAGACTCTATCAAACGCTCAGGCTGAAGCTGACCTTCCTTGAGAAACTGATCCGAAGATCCCTGCAGACATCAGTTCAACAAGAAAATAACAAACACATACATGATGTACTACTAGTATACTGAATTCTTAAAACAAGAAAATAACATACATAGACATGATGTACTACTAGTATATTAAATTCATAAAACAAGAAAATAACATATACAGACATGATGTACTACTAGTATACTGAATTCTTAAAACAAGAAAATAACATACACAGACATGATGACTAGTATATTAAATTCATAAAACAAGAAAATAACAAACACATACATGATGTACTACTAGTATACTGAATTCTTAAAACAAGAAAATAACATACACAGACGTGATGTACTACTAGTATATTAAATTAATAAAACAAGAAAATAACAAACACAGACATGATGTACTACTAGTATATTAAATTCATAAAACAAGAAAATAACATACACAGACATGATGTACTACTAGTATACTGAATTCTTAAATGACATGGAGCACGGAAATGGTTAATTATTGACAAATTTGACTATCGTACTGTTAACCTTCTACAAGTATACCAAATCAACATCGCTGTTATTTTAGTACATATAATGAAAATCTTACAGCACTAAAGGTTTGGGTGGGCAAAAATACTCTAGGACTGTCATCACTGTTACCTATATAAAAATCAATAATTTCTGTCAAGTGGATGATTTTATGTCGGTAAAGATGTTCCCGAATTTTGAAACAAACTATAGTATATCTATCCTTTATATTGATATTCTTCCTTTCATCCTTATATTTATAGCTATCCTTTATATCCTTCCTTTCATTCTTATATTTATAGCTGTCCTTTATATTGATATTCTTTCTTTCATTCTTATATGATTCCTGTTATCCTTCTATTATATAAATATATTCTTGTGTTGCCAGTTTCAAGTTACAACTAACTATATAGAAAGATATAGAATGTCTCACAAATCAACCTATAGTTTAAAATAATCTCCTTGTAAGTTTTAGTTAAGGATTTTTGTGCCTTCTAAACTTGTTAGTATCACATTGTAGCAATGACTACTGGTAGATGATATGAGATGTTTGATAAGATATGAGATGCAAGATGAGATGATAGATGAGATGAGATACTAGATGAGATATTAGATGTGATGCTAGATAAAAAGCTAGATGAGATGCTGGATGTGATACTAGATGAGATGAGATATTAGATGATATATGAGATACTAGATGAGATGAGATGATAGATGAGATACTAGATGAGATGATAGGTAAGATACTAGATGAGATGCTAGATGAGATACTAGATGAGATGCTAGATGAGATGAGATACTAGATGAGATGCTAGCTGAGATACTAGATGAGATGCTTCATGAGATGGGATATTAGAAGAGATACTAGATGAGATGCGAGATGTGATCCTAGATGACATGCTGCATGAGATGGGATGTTAGAAGAGATACTAGATACGAGATGAGATGCTAGATAAGATCCTAGATGAGACACTAGATGAGATGCTAGATGAAATACTAGATGAGATATTAGACGAGATGAGATACTAGATGAGATACTAGATGAGATATGAGATACTAGATGAGATATGAGATACTAGATGAGATATGAGATACTATATGAGATGCTAGATGAGATACTAGATGATATGAGATACTGGATACTAGATGAGATGTTAAATAAGATACTAGATGAGATGGGAGATGGGATACTAGATGAAATGAGATGCTAGATGAGATACTGGATGAGATACTAGATGATATGAGATACTAGATGATATGAGATACTAGATGAGATACTAGATGAGATGCTAGATGAGATACTAGATGATATGCCAGATGGGATGAGATACTAGATGAGATACTAGATGAGATGCTACATGAGATGCTACATGAGATGAAATATTAGAAGAGATTCTAGATGAGATGCTAGATGAGATACTAGATGAGATACTAGATAAGATGTTAGATGAGATTCTAGATGCGATGAAATACTAGAAGAGATACTAGATGAGATTAAATACTAGATGATATACTAGATGAGATGTGAGATGAGATAATAGATGAGATATGAGATACTAGATGAGATACAAGATAAGATGAGATGCTAGATGAAATACAAGATGAGATAATAGATGATATAATAGATGAGATACTAGATGAGATGAGAGATGAAGGGAAACTAGAAGACATGAGATACTATATGAGATGAGAAACTAGATGAGATGCTAGATGAGATACTAGATGAGATACAAGATGAGATAAGATGAGATAGAAGATGAGATAATAGATGAGATACTAGATGAGATGCTAGATGTGATACTATATGATATATGAGATACTAGATGAGAAACAAGATGAGATGCTAGATGAGATAGTACATGAGATGTGAGATGATATACTAGATGAGATACTAGAAGAGATACTAGATGAGATTAAATACTAGATGATATACTAGATGAGATGTGAGATGAGATATGAGATACTAGTTGAGATACTAGATGAGATAAGATGCTAGATGAGAGACAAGATGAGATGAGATGCTAGATGAGATAATAGATGATATAATAGATGAGATGAGAGAAACGAAGGGAAACTAGAAGACATGAGATACTAGATGAGATGCTAGAGGAGATGATATGGTAGATGAGATACTAGATGAGATGAAATACTAGATGAGATATGAGATACTACATGAGATATGAGATACTAGATGCGATGAGATACTAGATGAGATGAGATACAAGATGAGATAAGATGCTAGATGAGATAATAGATGAGATACTAGCTGAGATGCTAGATGTGATACTAGATGAGATATGAGATGAGAGACTAGATGAGATGCTAGATGAGATACTAGATGAGATGCTAGATGAGATACTACATGAGATGATAGATGATATACTAGATGAGATGCTATATACGATACTAGATACGATGAGATGATAGATGAGATACTAAATGAGATGCTAGATGAGATGCTAGATGAGATACTAGATGAGAAGATAGATGAGATACTAGATGAGATTCTAGATGAGATACTAGATGAGAAGATAGATGAGATACTAGATGAGAGACTAGATGAGATGATAGATGAAATACTAGATGAGATGCTAGATGAGATGCTACATGAGATGGGATATTAGAAGAGATACTAGATGAGATATGAGATGTGATACTAGATGACATGCTGCATGAGATGGGATGTTAGATGAGATACTAGATGAGAAGATAGATGAGAGACTAGATGAGATGATAGATGAAATACTAGATGAGATGCTAGCTGAGATACTAGATGAGATGCTACATGAGATGGGATATTAGAAGAGATACTAGATGAGATGCGAAATGTGATACTAGATGACATGCTGCATGAGATGGGATGTTAGAAGAGATACTAGATACGAGATGAGATACTAGATAAGATGAGATAAGATCCTAGATGAGACACTAGATGAGATGCTAGATGAAATACTAGATGAGATATTAGAAGAGATAGAAGATGAGATGAGATACTAGATGAGATACTAGATGAGATACTAGAAGAGATATGAGATACTAGATGAGATATGAGATACTAGATGAGATATGAGATACTAGATGAGATATGAGATAATAGATGAGATACTAGATGAGATGCTAGATGAGATACAAGATGATATGAGATACTGGATAAGATACTAGATGAGATGTTAGATAAGATACTAGATGAGATGGGAGATGGGATACTAGATGAAATGAGATGCTAGATGAGATACAAGATGATATGAGATACTGGATGAGATACTAGATGATATGAGATACTAGATGAGATACAAGATGATATGAGATACTAGATGAGATGCGAGATGAGATGCTAGATGAGATATGAGATGCTAGATGAAATACCAGATGAGATGCGAGATGGGATACTAGATGACATGAGAGACTAGATGAGATACTAGATGAGATACTAGATGAGATGCTATATCAGATATGAGATGCTAGAAGAGATACTAGATGAGATGCGAGATGGGATACTAGATGAGATGAGATACGAGATGAGACATTAGATGAGATGTTAGATGAGATATTAGAAGAGATAGAAGATGAGATGCCAGATGAGATATGAGATACTAGATGAGATGCTAGATGAGATGCTAGATGAGATATTAGAAGAGATGCTAGATGAGATGCTACATGAGATGGGAAATTAGAAGAGATACTAGATGAGATGCGAGATGGGATACTAGATGAGATGAGATACTAGATGAGATATCAGATGAGATGAGATAATAAAAGAGATTCTAGATGAGATGCTAGATGAAATACAAGATGAGATGCTAGATGAGATACTAGATGAGATGCTAGATGAGATGAGATACTAGATAAGATGAGATACTAGATGAGTTGCTAGATGAGAAACAAGATGAGATGCTAGATCTTCTCCTTTGCTTCCGTTCTTTACGACCAATTTTAATCACTCTCTGTGATATGCTTTGCCAAGAACGTGTATAGGTTGCACATTGGTTTAGTAGACCCATAAACGCATAGACTTCTACATGTTTATGCCACGTGCATCCGATTTTAGCCAAGTCTCTTTAGTCGCCTCTTATGACATGCGTGACAGGTATCAGTGGTTCTATTCTTTACACCCCAAATTTAGGTCAAGGTAACCACTCGGGCGGTTCCCTAGGGCTAACTACCCTAGTAAATAAACAGCTGGCTGAAACCGGGTGGGCGGGCACTATGGGTGTATAATCGCACAATGTAGAACAAGCGTTCTTGTCAAAGGAGCAATTATACATCGCAAGAAGAATGATAAAATTAGATGTGAAGAACGAACGAGAGAAGAAAAAGATATGTTTATTGGCTGCCTTTTCCGCCTCGGGTGCAATTTGGTTTGGTAGGCCCCTAAACGCATAGACTTCTAACGTTTAGGACATGTGCATCCGATTTCAACCAAACCACCTTAGTCGCCTCTTATGACATGCGTGGCAGGTAGCAATGGTTCTATTCTTTACACCCCAAATTTGGGCCCGGTAACCACTCGGGTGATGAGATGCTAGATGAGATGCAAGATGAGATACTTGATGAGATCCTAGATGAGATACTAGATAAGATACTACGAGGCAGAGTCAATAAGTAAGCCACAAAGTTCTGTGAGATGGTAGGTAAATGTAGTTGGTGTTTTCTAAAGGTGTCATTAGGTGACAGCAACATCGAACTTTATATTTTCCGTTAGCCAGGTGGCGCTTTGTTTGCATGCGCAGCCATAAACAAAATGGTGACTGTACTTACGGAGGTACAAGCAAAGAGCAACGTGCTGTAATCCGTTTATTGTGGGCAAAATGACTGTCTGCAAAGGGCATTCATAAGGAAATGCTTCCTGTTTATGCTGACAAATGTTTGCCCTGTAAAGCGGTGCATAGCTGGAAAGAAATATTTTCTCAAGGACGCTCTAAAATTGTTGATGAAATCCGATCTGATCGTCCTGTTGAGATTGCAGCAGAAGCATCCGTGCAGCAGGTGGAGAAGATTCGAGGTGACAGGCGAGTAGTGATAGACTCTATAGCATCTGCAATAGGGTGCTCACATGGTTCAGCGTACAGCATAATCGATTGAAATTTAAGAAAGTGTGCTCAAGGTGGGTACCAAGACGAAGGAGGAACACAAAATGAACCGATTTGGCCTGTCCTCTCTGTTGATACGAAGATGAAGGAGAAGACATGCTGTACAGGATTGTTACTGGGGATGGATCATGGCTGCATCACTACCAGCCCGAATCAAAGCGTACTTCTATGCAGTGGAAACATCCTTCTTCGCCTTGTGTCCAAAAATTGAAGATTACGCCATCAGCAGGGAAGGTTATGCTGACAGTGTTCTGGGATTGTCAAGGAGTGCTTTTAACCAATTTCAAGAAGAAAGGTGACAATGTGAATTCTGAATCGTACTGTGACGTTCTATCGATGCTTCATGATGCAATTCGAAAATGTCCAGGACTGCTGACTAGAGGAGTGTTGCTTCTTCATGACAATGGCGAAACACATAACAAAGTACTGTAGTTTTACAAAATACAAAAACAATGACAATACCCAGCAACGTTTCGACCAAAAAGCCTTTATCATGTAAAGCGATACAACAAACCTGACGGATAACTCAGAACATTACATTAAGACTTTAACAAAGATATAGCAACAGTTATATATGAATGAAAATATGTGACTAAAACGAATAACGAAATAAATACAGAAAAAGTGTAAGTGGAAAAATAATAGAAACAATACAAAAATCAAGTAAATATGTGACTCATATACATTTAACAAATACACATATAAAATATAGAGCATGAGAAGAAAGTACTAGAAGCATAGGAATGTAGAGCGCTGAGTCCATGAGGTGCAAGGTACCATATAAAGAAATAAGCGATTCTCCAGAGCAAATCGACTAAGATCATGAGATGAACATGATCGGATGGCAGTGACCTAGGCGTTCGAGCACCCAAATGATCAGTTCCATTGAAATGAGTGGCTACAGGGATCACAGAGCATTGGCGTATATCGCGTAAGTGTTGGCTGAAACGGTCACTGAGCATTTGCCTATTTGCCGATATATGCCGTGGAACACCGCTTGCAAGTGATAGTGTAGATTATATTGCGGGACTCGCATGTGAAACCATCTTCAATAACAAACGTGGCTAAAGGAAAAGATACAGTGCAAGTGTATTACATAAGCACATGTATTGCAACATCGCGCCACACTGGGCAGTGCCAAAATGACTCTGGATATTAGACTTGAGGCGACTGTGTACCAACATATCCTTAAGACTTCTGTCCCATCTGTAAGCCACCAAAGGATAGTTGGGGAAGACTGAACAGGTCTCAGGATCTGACTTACGGATAGACAGATGACGGAATAAAACATTTTTCACCAGTGAACTATGGGGGTGGAAAGTTAAGATAAGTTTTACCCTGTCAGAATTAGCAGTCCTATGCTGGTGGGTAAGAGCCTGCTGGCGGTTTTGTGTTTTGTAAAACCACAGTACTTTGTTATTACATGTTTCGCCATTCTACATAGTTTTACTGCAGTCTCCATGTATATTGTGTTCATGACAATGCCAGACCACATACAGCTCGATTAACTCATAAAAAATTAACCAACTAAGGTGGGAAGTTCTGGAACATCCACCATACAGTCCCGACTTAGCCCCTAGCGATTTCCACCTTTTTTCTCCACCGAAAATCCACCTTGGCGGGAGACATTTCGCGATGGTGCCGAAGTTGAATGTGAAGTGAAGCGTGGTTTAGAAAACAGAGCCAGCAGTTCTATGCAGCCGATTTTGGAGGACTGATAAAACGATGGGATAAGTGCATCAATATTGGTGGAAATTATGTTGAGAAATAAAGGGACAATGTATGTATAAAAATAAACTGGTTTCAATTTGTTATCATTTTAGTTATTTTCTACAGCCATTTGTGACTTACTTATTGACTTCCTCTCATAGTTACATAGAACATACGATGAATATTTATGTAATAGACCTAATAAACAACCTTGCAGGTCGACAAGTACCACTCTTGACAATCGTGAAACAGCGTAAACTTGCGTGGTTCGGGCATGTGATGAGACATAGCTCACTCTCTAAGACTATCCTACAGGGAACAGTTGAAGGTGGAAGAAAGAAAGGAGGGCAGAGAAAATCCTGGTTTGACAACATCAAGAGCTGGTCGGGCAGAGTTTCTCCACACTTGCCCGAGGAGTTGAAGACAGAAACTCAGGCATGCTTTTTGTGCTGATGTCTCCACAGTGACAACCCTACGACCCTAACGGGTTATGGGCTTTATTATTATATGGCTATGTCATCAACTAGTGGCGTCTGTGGCCTAGGGGTTAGTGACTCGGTCTATTAACCCGACGTTCTGAGTTCGAATCACGCTGCGGACAGTTTGCTTGCAAATTGTTTCCGTTGATTTTAACAAAAGGACGATGGCGCCACCCGTTCAGAAAGCAATGGCAAACTACTGAGCGTATAAGTGGTGCCTAGAAAATCAACGACTTGTTTACTGTGGTTGATGGCTCGTCCTTTGGATATGCCACGATTTTCATTTTCATGTCATCAACTGGGGTGCACTGCTGTGTCATCAACTGGGGTGCACTGCTGTGTCACCAACTTGGGTGCACTGTTATGTCATCAACCTGGATGCATGGCGGTGTCATCAACTCGAGTGCACAGCTGTGTCATCAACTCGAGTGCACGGCTGTGTTATCAAGTTTTTTTCACATCTTTTATATCTATCTGGGAGCCATCTGGATATTTTTTCCCGAGACCCGTGATCTCAGTGTAGGTGAGAACACGTTCCTAGTCCTATTGGAGACGGACGATAAAACATAGGTCCCATGTTCAAGTTGAGCACGTAAAAGAACCCTTGGCATTTAAAAATCGAGAAGTGCAGGCTGAAAAGTCGCTGCCAGGGCAAAATTCATTAAAAAGATTTTTAAAATAAAATTCCTACAGAATATATTCACATATCTTCTAAATGACATCAGGGACCCTCGTCGGTTCTAAGGAGTTTGTGCACTGCTGTTGAGATCTTCCTGTGTAAAAAAGAGATTGGAGCACACATGGTTACTCACAAAAGTACAATAATGATGTTCCAATCAATCAATATATCGATTCATCCCTTTTAATGTTTGTGAGTAGACTTTTCCTAGCTGCTACAAAATTATTAATGTCCTCAGTAGTTTCAACATCAAATGAATTAAGTCCACTAACTTGGTCTACCATTGTCCACTAACCTGATCTATTAATATATCTAACGGTGGTCCACTGTAAGTCTTGACTAGTTCTGTGGCATCATACTCCTGACAAAAGAACAAGAGTACAGTCAGTTATAACTGCCAGCAACAAGAAGATCATACAGGCAATAGACCATCTCAAATGATATCAACACAGAGATCATACAGACAACAGACCATCTCAAATGATATCAACACAGAGATCACACAGGCAACAGACCATCTCAAATGATATCAACACAGCAACAAGGAGATTATACAGGTCATGAGCTTTCTGTGGTGAGCTTTCTGTGTTGTGCTTTCTGTGCTGAGCTTTCTGTGTTGAGCTTTCTGTGTTGTGATTTATGTGTTGAGATGCACATCATGTTCATATATCTAGGTGATGATGTATATACTTGTGATAATGATGATGATGTATACACTTGTGATGATGTTGTACATACTTGTGATATGATGTTTTAAGCTGATGATGTTGTATAGCTTGTGATGATGATGATGATGTCTAAGTTGATGATGTTGTATAAGCTTGTGATGATGTTATACAGCTTTATGATGATGTTAATTTAACAGCTTGTGATGATAATGATGCATATAGCTTGTGATGATGATGTCTAAGTTGATGATGTTGTATAAGCTTGTGATGTTATATAAGCTTGTGATGATGATGTTTATAAGCTTGTGATGATGGTTGATAAACTATTCACACAAAAAACAGATGACATATTGAGTACAGTTACCCTCCAAATGTTTTCATCCAGTCCCAGGTATCCCTCTAAAGCTTTCTTCCCCCATGGTGACCAAGTTGTATATGCATATAATGATGATTGATAAACTAGTCAAAGAAAAAGAAAGATGACATTAAGTATAGTTACCCTCCAAATGTTTTCGTCCGGTCCAAGGTATCCTCAAGCTTTCTTCCCCATGAACAATTGATTGGATGTGCTATAGGAGCAAACGCACTGACAGACTTGAACATGCCAGGATTTTTTAGTGCACAGACTAAAGCACCATGACCTCCCATACTGTGTGGACGAGATATGATTGACAATATTTGGTTGAGATTTGGTGATATACACAGAAGTGTCATATCTGTTAGTTGTACAAACAGGAAATATATTATCTCATTAGTTATAGCCAAACATATAAAAACAAAGTACTGTAGTTTTACGAAATACAAAAACAATGACAATACACAGCAATGTTTCAAACCAAAACGCCTTTATAAAGCAAGGGATACAACAGAAGTGAAGAATCCCACTTCTTACACAGCACACTAAATATAGAATACAACAATAAAATCCTAACGACCCTAAAATGAAAATCTATGTGAAAATGAAAATGAAAAACAAATAACGAAATAGATGCAAAAGACTAGAAGTGGATAAAAGAATTTCGTTATTTGTTTTTAGTCAGAGATTATCATTTTAGATCGTTAGAATGTTATTGTTGTATTCTATAGTAGTGTGCTGTGAAAGAAGTGGAATTCTTCACTCTGTTGTATCCTGCTTGATAAAGCCTTTTGTCAAAACATTGCTGTTAGTTGTACAGACAAGAAATATCATATTCTTTTAACTGATCATGTAAGCTGACACTCACCTGTGTCCAAATATACTTTTCTTGTCAGGTATTGTGGCAAAATTCTCATTAATCAGTTCTAGCAGCTGCAAGACAAGACACAATTCTTATTAATCAGTTCTAGCAGCTGCAGGACAAGACAAAATTCTTATTAATCAGTTCTAGCAGCTGCAAGACAATACAAGATTCTTATTAATCAGTTCTAGCAGCTGCAAGACAAGACAAAATTCTTATTAATCAGTTCTAGCAACTGCAAGACAATACAAGATTCTTATTAATCAGTTCTAGCAGCTGCAAGACAATACAAGATTCTTATTAATCAGTTCTAGCAGCTGCAAGACAAGACAAAATTCTTATTAATCAGTTCTAGCAGCTGCAGGACAATACAAGATTCTCATTAATCAGTTCTAGCAGCTGCAAGACAAGACAAAATTCTCATTAATCAGTTCTAGCAGCTTCAAGACAAGACAAAATTCTTATTAATCAGTTCTAGCAGCTGCAAGACAAGACAAAATTCTTATTAATCAGTTCTAGCAACTGCAAGACAAGACAAAATTCTCATTAATCAGTTCTACCAGCTGCAAGACAAGACAAAATTCTTATTAATCAGTTCTAGCAGCTGCAAGACAAGACAAAATTCTCATTAATCAGTTCTAGCAGCTGCAGGACAAGACAAAATTCTCATTAATCAGTTCTAGCAGCTGCAGGACAAGACAATATTCTCATTAATCAGTTCTAGCAGCTGCAGGACAATACAAAATTCTTATTAATCAGTTCTAGCAGCAGCAAGACAAGACAACATTTTCATTAATCAGTTCTAGCAGCTGCAAGACAAGACAAAATTCTTATTAATCAGTTCTAGCAGCTGCAGGACAAGACAAAATTCTCATTAATCAGTTCTAGCAGCTGCAGGACAAGACAAAATTCTTATTAATCAGTTCTAGCAACTGCAATACAAGATTCTTATTAATCAGTTCTAGCAGCTGCAAGACAATACAAGATTCTTATTAATCAGTTCTAGCAGCTGCAAGACAAGACAAAATTCTTATTAATCAGTTCTAGCAGCTGCAGGACAATACAAGATTCTCATTAATCAGTTCTAGCAGCTGCAAGACAAGACAAAATTCTCATTAATCAGTTCTAGCAGCTTCAAGACAAGACAAAATTCTTATTAATCAGTTCTAGCAGCTGCAGGACAAGACAAAATTCTTATTAATCAGTTCTAGCAGCTGCAGGACAAGACAAACTTCTTATTAATCAGTTCTAGCAGCTGCAAGACAAGACAACATTTTCATTAATCAGTTCTAGCAACTGCAAGACAATACAAGATTCTTATTAATCAGTTCTAGCAGCTGCAAGACAATACACGATTCTTATTAATCAGTTCTAGCAGCTGCAAGACAAGACAAAATTCTTATTAATCAGTTCTAGCAGCTGCAAGACAATACAAGATTCTCATTAATCAGTTCTAGCAGCTGCAAGACAAGACAAAATTCTCATTAATCAGTTCTAGCAGCTTCAAGACAAGACAAAATTCTTATTAATCAGTTCTAGCAGCTGCAAGACAAGATTCTTATTAATCAGTTCTAGCAACTGCAAGACAAGACAAAATTCTCATTAATCAGTTCTAGCAGCTGCAGGACAAGACAAAATTCTTATTAATCAGTTCTAGCAGCTGCAGGACAAGACAACATTTTCATTAATCAGTTCTAGCAGCTGCAAGACAAGACAAAATTCTTATTAATCAGTTCTAGCAGCTGCAGGACAAGAGAAAATTCTCATTAATCAGTTCTAGCAGCTGCAGGACAAGACAAAATTCTCATTAATCAGTTCTAGCAGCTGCAGGACAATACAAAATTCTTATTAATCAGTTCTAGCAGCTGCAAGACAAGACAACATTTTCATTAATCAGTTCTAGCAGCTGCAAGACAATACAAGATTCTTATTAATCAGTTCTAGCAGCTGCAAGACAATACAAGATTCTTATTAATCAGTTCTAGCAACTGCAAGACAGTACAAAATTCTCATTAATCAGTTCTAGCAGCTTCAAGACAAGACAAAATTCTTATTAATCAGTTCTAGCAACTGCAAGACAATACAAGATTCTCATTAATCAGTTCTAGCAGCTGCAGGACAATACAAAATTCTTATTAATCAGTTCTAGCAGCTGCAAGACAAGACAAAATTCTTATTAATCAGTTCTAGCAACTGCAAGACAATACAAGATTCTTATTAATCAGTTCTAGCAGCTGCAGGACAATATCAAGATGTCTTATTAATCAGTTCTAGCAGCTGCAAGGACAAGACAAAATTCTATTAATCAGTTCTAGCAGCTGCAAGGACAATACAAGATTCTCATTAATCAGTTCTAGCAGCTGCAAGACAAGACAAAATTCTTATTAATCAGTTCTAGCAGCTGCAGGACAAGACAAAATTCTTTCCAGTTAATCAGTTCTCATATCAGTCTGCAGGGACAAGACAAAATTCTTATTAATCAGTTCTAGCAGCTGCAGGACAATACAAGATTCTATTAATCAGTTCTAGCAGCTGCAGGACAAGACAAAATTCTTATTAATCAGTTCTAGCAGCTGCAGGACAAGACAAAATTCTTATTAATCAGTTCTAGCAACTGCAAGACAAGACAAAATTCTTATTAATCAGTTCTAGCAGCTGCAAGACAAGACAAGATTCTTATTAATCAGTTCTAGCAGCTTCAAGACAAGACAAAATTCTTATTAATCAGTTCCTAGTCTTTGCTAGCTGCAAGACAATACAAGATTCTCATTAATCAGTTCTAGCAACTGCAAGACAAGACAAAATTCTTATTAATCAGTTCTAGCAGCTGCAGGACAAGACAAGAATTCTATTAATCAGTTCTAGCAGCTGCAAGACAATACAAGATTCTTATTAATCAGTTCTAGCAACTGCAAGGACAAACAAAATTCTTATTAATCAGTTCTAGCAGCTGCAGGACAATACAAGATTCTCATTAATCAGTTCTAGCAGCTGCAAGGACAACTAAAAATCTTATTAAAGTTCTGCAGTAGCAAGGACAAAAAAATTTATTAATCAGTTCTAGCACTGCTGATCAATACAAGATTCTCATTAATCCAGTTCTAGAACTCAGAAGAATCAAGACATTTAAAACTAACAGTAGTGAAAGATTTCAAACAGAGAGCTGTTAACAAGAAAATAGTTGCTGTATAATCTAGTTTAAAGCCAATCTATTCTCATTCATTTCTTAATGTCACTTATTAATCATCATCAAGAAAATCAAGTATTTTTACTATTCTCATATCAGACCTGTATTAAAGCAGCATCACAGAAGAATTCTTATAACGGTTCAAGCTAGTATAAAGCAAGTTTTATAAATCAAGTTATAAAGCTATATAAATCTATGTATAAAGCTAGTATAAAGCAGAGTGTATAATATCAAGACAGAACTACAAATCGTATAAAGCTAGTATAAATCAGTATAAATGCACACATAAATCAATGTATAAAGCTATATAAATCAGTATAATGCTGCTCCACACAGTAAGAATTCTTTTTATACGGTTATCTGAGCATATTTGATTATATATATCACTATTTTCTATAATGTTCATCAATATAATAGTTCTGAGATATCTAGCACTTATCAGTATAGCACTGACTACATATGAATACATGTATGGCTACACTGACTACATATGAATACATGTATGGGCTTCACTGACTACATATGAATACATGTATGGGACACTGACTCACTGACTACATATGAATACATGTATGGGGGACGACTGTCACTGACCATAATACATGATGGATGATCACTGACTACATATGAATACATGTATGGGGACACTGATCTCACTGACTACATATAAATACATGTATGGGGATGAATGACCTCACTGACTACATATGAATACATGTATGGGGGACGACTGATCTCACTGACTACATATAAATACATGTATGGGGGACGAATGACCTCACTGACTACATATGAATACATGTATGAGGGGCGACTGATCTTACTGACTACATATGAATACATGTATGGGGGGACGACTGACCTCACTGACTATTTATGAATACATGTATGGGGGACGACTGATCTCACTGAATACATATGAATACATGTATGGGGGACGAATGACCTCACTGACTACATATGAATACATGTATGGGGGACGACTGATCTCACTGACTACATATGAATACATGTATGGGGGACGACTGATCTCACTGACTACATATAAATACATGTATGGGGGCGACTGATCTCACTGACTACATATGAATACATGTATGGGGGACGACTGATCTCACTGACTACATATAAATACATGTATGGGGGACAACTGATCTCACTGACTACATATGAATACATGTATGGGGGACGACTTATTTCACTGACTACATATGAATACATGTATGGTGGACAACTGATCTCACTGACTACATATGAATACATGTATGGGGGACAACTGATCTCACTGACTACATATGAATACATGTATGGGGGACAACTGATCTCACTGACTACATATGAATACATGTATGGGGGGACGACTTATTTCACTGACTACATATGAATACATGTATGGTGGACAACTGATCTCACTGACTACATATGAATACATGTATGGGGGACAACTGACCTCACTGACCACATATGAATACATGTATGGGGGACGAATTACTTCACTGACTACATATGAATACATGTATGGGGACAACTGACTACATATGAATACATGTATGGGGACAACTGACTACATATGAATACATGTATGGGGACAACTGACTACATATGAATACATGTATGGGGACAACTGACCTCACTGACTACATATGAATACATGTATGGGGACGACTGACCTCACTGACTACATATGAATACATGTATGGGCGATGACTGACTACATATGAATACATGTATGAGGGACAACTGACCTCACTGACTACATATGAATACATGCGATAATGTTTCTTCCATTTCTCAGTGGTAGCATCCACATAGAAGCCAGCGCCAGTTCCAAAGTCATAGCTATCATCTTCTCCTTCAATGTTGCAGCCACCTGTTGATAAAAAAATTGATACTTTCAAACAAAATGTCATATTTAGGACATAAATCAATTATATAAACAAGGTACTCTTATAGCAAATCTCTCGCTTCTCTCTACAACACAGTGTAGTCACTTCTCTCTACAACACAGTGTAGTCACTTCTCTCTATAACACAGTATAGTCAGCTCAATGATGTATATGTAAGATAGATCAGGGAATACTGATGAGGACATTAATGCCAGGATTAGGAAATACCTACAAGTCTTTGCTCTCATTCTCTCTCTCCCTGAATGTGTCTGCCACAAATAAACGGTCTATGATTCTCTGAAGGTATCTATCCTCTGACTGTCTGTTGTGTGTTCTATACATATTTCTCCCTCTAAGTTTCTATCTCTGAAGGTATCTATCCTCTGACTGTCTGTTGTGTGTTTTATATATTTCTCCCTCTAAGTTTCTATCTCTGAAGGTATCTATCCTCTGACTGTCTGCTGGGTGTTCTATATATTTCTCCCTCAAAGTTTCTATCTCTGAAGGTATCTATCCTCTGACTGTCTGCTGGGTGTTCTATATATTTCTCCCTCAAAGTTTCTATCTCTGAAGGTATCTATCCTCTAACTGTCTGTTGTGTGTTCTATATATTTCTCCCTCAAAGTTTCTATCTCTGAAGGTATCTATCCTCTGACTGTATGTTGGGTGTTCTGTGTGCTTCTCCCTCTAAGTTTCTATCCTTAGTGTCTCTATTGAAAGATGATTGCAAGATAGGTACTCACGTGGGCTAGTGTCAGGGTTGACTATGATCAGATTCAGCTTAGCGGCTATTCTCTGAGCTCCAGCCTTGGTAATGAAGTTCTGCTCTGTACATGTCAGACCTAGAGTAAAAGATATGAAAGATAAGAGATTCATCTACCACATAGCAAATGAAGACAGAATATGACAGTCAAACTGCAACTACTTGTTGTATTTGAAATGAATGATGAAATTAGCAGACAACTGCACTATTGGATGATAATAAGTGTATCATTGGTAAGTCACATGTACTATCATCATTCCTATACTTTAATGTCTACTTTAGAAGACTAAACTTTAAAGTCACCATCCCAGCAAGTTACAGTCTTCATACAATATACAGACAGATCATTTGACAAGATGTATGTTGCATACAGTATAGACTAACTAGAGGGTAAATTCTTGAATTGAAACAGTTCCAGCGGGCTTCTAAGACTATTTTATGTCTTTCCATCACAGAGACAACCCTTTCCTAATTATTTACATATTCCAATATCTGTCCTTTAAACTCATTTTAGAGCTCTAAATTGCTTCCAAACTCCAGGTCCTTCAAACTCCTAGACCCTTCAGGCTCTCTAGGTCCTTAAGCTCTAGACCCTTCCAAACTCTGAGTCCTTCCAAACTCTAGACCCTTCAAACTCTAGACCCTTCAGAGCTCTAGAACCTTCCAAACTTTGGGTCCTTCCAAACTCCTAGGTCCTTCAAACTTTGGAGTCTTCAAACTCTAGGTCCTTCAAACTCTAGAATCTTAAACTCTAGACCCAGCCAAACTCTAGGTCCTTAAACTCTAGACCATTCAAACTCTAGGTCCTTCATACTTTACAAGTCCTTCAAACTCTATGTCCTTCAAACTTTAGGTCCTTCAAACTTTAGACCCTTCAAACTCTAGGTCCTTCAAACTCTAGGCCCTTCAAACTCTAGGTCCTTCAAACTCTGGCTTCGGTTTGAAATGTAAATCCTGAACTCTCTCCCAAACAGCTTTAGATATTGACTAGCTCTCTATGGAAGTAATACAAATACAAACCAATGAACGTGGTTGACATTGAGATACCCAGAAGCAATAAACACATAGTTCAGCATTGAGACACAGAAGCAATAAACATAGTTGACAATGAACCTAAGCAATAAACATAGTTGACATTGACACACAGAAGCAATAAATATATGGTGCCGTGACATTGAACACAGAAACAATCAACATAGTTGACATTGAGAAAACAGAAGCAATAAACATAGTTGACAATGAACTTACAGGCTTAATAAAACATGGTTGACATTGAGACACTAGAAGCAATAAATATGGTTGACATTGAGACACAGAAGCAATAAATATGGTTGACATTGAGACACAGAAGCAATAAACATGGTTGACTTATTTAATACTAAGCAATAAACATAGTTGACATTGAGACACGAAGCAATAAACATAGTTGGCATTGAGACACAAAAGCAATAAAAATAGATTGACATTGAGACACAGAAGCAATAAACATAGTTGACATTGAGACACAGAAGCAATAAACATATAGTTTGCATTTAAGGACACAAACTAATACTTTAATAGTTGTATTGAGACACAGAAGCAATAAACATGATTGACATTCAGAACCACAAGCAATAAATATGGTTGACATTGAGACTATAGAAGCAATAAACATGGTTGACATTGAGACACAGAAGCAATAAACATAGTTGACATTGACACACAGAAGCAATAAACATAGTTGACATTGACACACAGAAGCAATAAACATAGTTGACATTGAGACACAGAAGCAATAAACATGGTTGTATTATTTACAAGAAGCAATAAATATGGTTGACATTAGAGACACAGAAGCAATAAACATAGTTGACATTGACACACAGTAACCAATAAACATAGTTGACATTGAGACACAGAAGCAATAAACATAGTTGACATTGAGACACAGAAGCAAAAAACATAGTTGACATTGACACAAAGGAAACAATAAATATGGTTGACATTGAGACACAGAAGCAATAAACATGGTTGACATTGGACTTTAAACATCAAACATAGTTGACATTGACACACAGAAGCAATAAACATAGATGACATTGAGACACAGAAGCAATAAACATAGATGACATTAACTTGAGAAGCAATAAATAGATTGCTTATTGACACCAGAAGCAATAAACATAGTTGACATTGACACACAGAAGCAATAAACATAGTTGACATTGAGACACCGAAGCAATAAACATGGTTGACATTGAGACACAGAAGCAAAAACATGGTTGACATTGACACAAAGAAACAATAAATATGAACTGACAGTGAGACACAGAAGCAATAAGCTTATGATTTAACATTGAGACACAGAAGCAATAAACATAGTTGACATTGACACACACAGCTTAATAAACATAGTTGACATTGAGACACAGAAGCAATAAACATGGTTGACATTGACACACAGAAGCAATAAATATGGTTGACATTTAGACACAGAAGCAATAAACATAGTTGACATTGACACACAGAAGCAATAAACATGGTTGACATTGAGACACAGAAGCAATAAATATGGTTGACATTTACACACAGAAGCAATAAATATGGTTGACATTGAGACACAGAAGCAATAAACATGGTTGACATTGAGACACCAGAAACAAATAAACATGGTTGACATTGAGACACAGAAGCAATAAACATAGTTGACATTGACCTTTCAAGAGCAATAAACATGGTTGACATTGAGACACAGAAGCAATAAATGGTTGACATTGTTTTGAAGCAATAAATATGGTTGACATTGAGGTACAAACAATAAACATGGTTGACATTGAGACACAGAAGCAATAAACATAGTTGACATTGACACACAGAAGCAATAAACATGGTTGACATTGCTTTGAAGCAATAAATATGGTTGACATTGAGACACAGAAGCAATAATCATAGTTGACATTGAGACACAGAAGCAATAAACATAGTTGACATTAAGACTTTGAAACAACAAGGTTGACATTGAGACAACACACACACCCAGAAACAAAAACATGGTTGACATTGACACAAGAAACAATAAATATGGTTGACAACTGAACACAGAAACATGTTGCATAGTTTGACATTGAGACACAGAAACAATAAACATAGTTGACATTGACTTTGAAACAATAAACATAGTTGACATTGACACTGAAGCAATAAAGCATAGTTGACAGTACTAAAACCCCAGAAGCAATAAACATAGTTGTGTTGTACACAGAAACAATAAACATAGTTGACATTGAGACACAGAAGCAATAAACATGGTTGACATTAGAACACAGAAGCAAAAACATGGTTGACATTGACACAAAGAAACAATAAATATGGTTGACATTGAGACACAGAAGCAATAAACATGGTTGACATTGAGACACAGAAGCAATCAACATAGTTGACATTGACACACAGAAGCCAATAAACATAGTTGACACTGGAACCCTAATAACAAACATGGTTGACATTGACACACAAGCAATAAATACTCGTTGACATTGAGACACAGAAGCAACCAAACATGATTGACATTGACACACAGAAGCAATAAACATAGTTGACATTGAGACCTGAACCAATAAACATGGTTGACATTGAACCTAAGAAGCAATAAAGCATGGTTGACATTGACACAAAGAAACAAATAAATAAGTTGACATTGAGACACAGAAGCAATAAACATGGTTGACATTGAGACACAGAAGCAATAAACATGGTTGACATTGAGACACAGAAGCAATAAACATAGTTGACATTGACACACAGAAGCAATAAAAATGGTTGACATTGAGACACAGAAGCAATAAATATGGTTGACATTGACACACAGAAGCAATAAATATGGTTGACATTGAGACACAGAAGCAATAAACATGGTTGACATTGAGACACAGAAGCAATAAACATGGTTGACATTGAGACTTCTGAAGCAATAAACATAGTTGACATTTGACACACAAACAATAAACGCATGGTTGACATTGAGACTGAGAAGCAATAAATATGGTTGACATTTGACACCAAACAATAAATATGGTTGACATTGGAGACTTCAGAAGCAATAAACATGGTTGACATTGGAACACAGAAAGCAATAAACATAGTTGACATTGACACACAGAAGCAATAAACATGGTTGACATTGACACACAGAAACTATTAAACTATGTGATTGACATTGGACACCCAGAGCAATAATCATAGTTGACATTTGAGACACAGAAGCAATAAACATAGTTGACATTGAGACATAGAAGCAATAAACATGGTTGACATTGAGACACAGAAGCAAAAAACATAGTTGACATTGACACAAAAAGAGCAATAACCTGGTTGACATTGAGACACAGAAAATAAACATGGTTGACATTGAGACACCGAAACAATAAACATAGTTGACATTGACACACAGAAGCAATAAACATAGTTAAGCATTGACTTCAGCAATAAACATAGTTGACATTGAGACACAGAAACCCAATAAACATGGTTGACATTATTACAGAAGCAATAAATATGGTTGACATTGAGACACAAACAATAAATACTGGTTGACATTGAGACACAGAAGCAATAAACATAGTTGACATTGAGACACAGAAGCAATAAACATAGTTGACATTGAGACACAGAAGCAATAAACATGGTTGACATTGAGACACAGAAGCAATAAATATATGGTTTACATTGGAACACAAGAAGCAACTAAATATGGTTGACATTGAGACACGGAAACTATCAACCTGGTTGGCATTACAGGACACAGAAGCAATAAACATAGTTGACATTGACACACAGAAGCAATAAACATAGTTGACATTTAGACACAGAAGCAATAAATATGGTTGACATTGACACACAGAAGCAATAAACATAGTTGACATTGAGACACACAAGCAATAAACATGGTTGACATTGAGACACAGAAGCAATAAACATGATTGACATTGAGACACAGAGCAATAAACCTGAAAGTTGACATTAACACACAGAAGCAATAAAGCATAGTTGACATTGAGACACAGACAATAAACATATAGTTGACATTGAGACACAGAAGCAATAAACATAGTTGACATTGAGACACAGAAGCAATAAACATAGTTGACATTGAGACACAGAAGCAATAAAAATATGGTTGACATTAAAGGACATAGAAGCAATAAACATGGTTGACATTGAGACACAGGCTTAATCACTTTGTTACAATAAATATAGTAGTTGACATTGACACACAGAAGCAATAAACATAGTTGACATTTACACACAGAAGCAATAAACATAGTTGACATTGAGACACAGAAGCAATAAACATAGTTGACATTGACACACAGAAGCAATAAATATAGTTGACATTGAGACACAGAAGCAATAAACATAGTTGACATTGACACACAGAAGCAATAAACATAGTTGACATTGAGACACGGAAAAGCAATAAACACCTGGTTGACATTGAGACACAGAAGCAAAAACATGGTTGACATTGACACAAAAAAACAAACTCATCTCTCAGTTGGCATTGAGACACAGAAGCAATAAACATAGTTGACATTGTGAACACAAGCAATAAACATAGTTGACATTAACACACAGAAGCAATAAACATAGTTGACATTGAGACACAAACTTCATAACATCGTTGACATTGGAACTGAAGCAATAAACATGGTTGACATTGAGACACAGAAGCAATAAATATGGTTTATTTGAGACACCCAGAGGCAATAATCCTGTGGTTGACATTTGAGACACCAGAAGCAGTAAACATGGTTGACATTGAGACACAGAAGCAATAAACATAGTTGACATTGACACACAGAAGCAGCGTAAACATAGTTGACATTGAGAACACAAGCAATAAATATGGTTATTATATTTAAATATGCCATAGTTGACATTGGAACACAGAAGCAATAAACATAGTTGACATTAGAGACACAAAAGCAAGTAATAAACATGGTTGACATTGAGGCACACAGAAGCAATAAACATAGTTGACATTAACACAGAAGCAATAAAATAGGACATTAACACAGAAGCAAAAACATAGTTGACAATTTTAGAATATTTCCCCTTTCTTTGAACACCCCAATTTGGTTTCATTAACCCCCTTTGGGTTGGCCCCAAAAAAGCTCAATCTTCCCAGAAACATTAAAACAAATTTGACAGGGGGAAAAAAAGCAATAAACATGGTTCATTTTGGGAAAGAAAAAAAAAATGGGACTTTAACCAAAAAAAACAATAAAATGGTTACATGGAGACACAGAAAATAAACATGGTTGACATTGAGACACAGAAGCAAAAATATGTTGACATTACACAAGAAATTTAAAGTTGACATGAGACAGAAGTAAACATGGTGAATGCCAGAAATAAATGGTTGACATTGAGACAAAGCTAAAATGTTGAATTGAACAGACAAAAAAAGGACATTACAAAAGCAAACATGGTTGACATTGCCAGAAGCAAAAATGTGACATTGACACACAAACTAAAATAGTTGACATTGAACAGAAGAAAATATGTTACATGAACAGAGCAAAATGGTTGACATTGGCAGAGCAATAAAATGGACATTGACACAGAGCTCATAGTGACATTAACACAGAAGCAATAAACATAGTTGAATTGAACACAAACAATAACATGTTGACATTAGCAAGAAAAGGTGACATTGACACAAGAACAAAAATGTTGAATTGAGACACGAAGCAATAAACATGTTGACATTGAGACACAGAAGCAATAAACATGGTTGACATTGAGACACAGAAGCAATAAACATAGTTGACATTGAGACACAGAAGCAATAAACATAGTTGACATTGACACACAGAAGCAATAAACATGGTTGACATTGAGACACAGAAACAATAAACATAGTTGACATTAGACACAAAGCAATAAACATAGTTGACATTGAGACACAGAAGCAATAAACATGGTTGACATTAACACACAGAAGCAATAAACATAGTTGACATTGACACACAGAAGCAATAAACTATGGTTGACATTGGACACAAAGCAATAAACATGTTGACATTAGAACACAGAAGCAATAAACATAGTTGACATTGAACACAAGCAATAAACATAGTTGACATTGAGACACAGAAGCAATAAACTATGGTTGACATTGAACTACAGAACAATAAAATGGTTGACATTAGACACAAAGACAATAAACATGAGTTGACATTGAGACACAGAAGCAATAAACATGGTTGACATTGAGCACACAGAAACAATAAACATGGTTGACATTGAGACACAGAAGCAATAAATATGGTTGACATTGGGCACACAAAGCAATAAACATGGTTGACATTGAGACACAGAAGCAATAAACATAGTTGACATTGAAACACAGAAGCAATAAACATAGTTGACATTGAGACACAGAAGCAAAAAACATGGTTGACATTGACACAAAGAAACAATAAATATGTTTGACATTGAGACACAGAAGCAATAAACATAGTTGACATTGAGACACAAGAAGCAATAAACATGTTGACATTAGACACAAAGCAATAAACATAGTTGACATTGAGACACAGAAGCAATAAACATGGTTGACATTGAGACACAGAAGCAATAAACATGGTTGACATTGACACAAGAAAAAATAAAATGGTTGACATTGAGAACAGAACAAAAAAATTTTGACATTAACACAAAACAAAAAAATGGTTACATTGACACAAAGAAACAATAAAATTTTTGACATTCCCGAAACAAAAACATGGGTTTACATTGAGACAAGAAACAATAAACGGGTTTAATTGAGAAAGAACAAAAACATGGTTTAATTGAAAAAAGAAACAATAAAATGTTTACATGAAAAGGCAAAAAAAAGGACATTGAGACACAGAACAATAAAAATTGACATTTGAAAAAAAAAAAATGGGGTTTAAATTTAGAAAAGAAGCAAAAACATGGTTTCATTTAAAAAAGAAACAAAAAATGGGAAATTGGGGGAAAAAACATGGTTTACATTGACACCGAAGCAAAAAAAGTTTTACATTAGAAAGAAAAATAACATGGACATTGAACACAGAAGCAATAAAATGTTGACATTAAAAGAAAATAAAATGGTTCATTGAGACACAGAAGCAAAAAATGGTTGAATTGGCCGAACAAAAAATGGGAATTAGACACAAAACAAAAACTGGGGGAATTGAACACAGGGGGCAAAAAAAGTTACATTGGCCAGAACAAAATTGGTTTTTTTACCAGGGGCAAAAAGTTGCTTTGAAAAAAGGGCAATAAAAAGTTTGCTTTGGCCAAACAATCTTTGTTACTTGGGCAAAACAAAAACATTTGCTTGGCCAAAAATAACATGTTATTGCCGGCAATAAAATGGTTTTCTTGGCCAGAAATTTTTTGGTTCTTGCCCCAAGAACAATAAATTTTGGTTCATTTGGGAAACCAATACTGGTTAATTAAAAATTTTTTTCCCCAATAAACATATTACTTTTCCCCAAAAAACAATAAATATTGCTTGGGCCAAAGCAATAAAATTTTTTGCTTGGCCAAAGCAATTTTTTTAAAATTAAAGTTTTTATTGGCCCCAAAAAAACATGGTTTATTGCCGGAATAAATTTTTTGCTTCCAAAGCAAAAAATTTGCTTGGCCAAAAAATAAACATAATTGTTTTTTCAAAGCAAAAAATTTGCTTGGCCAAAGCAAAAAAAAAAGTTATTGGGGCCCAAAAACAATAAAATGGTTCATTAACCAAAAGCAATAAAAATGTTGCTTGGCACAAACAATAAAAATTTTTTTGCCCAAAAGCAAAAAAAAAATTAAATTTTTCCGGCAATAAACATGTTTACTTAGCCAAAGCAAAAAAAAAGGTTGCTTGCCAAGAACAAAAAATATGGTTCTTGGCAAGAAACAATAAACTGGGTTTACATTGAACCGGCAATTAAACATGTTTTTACCCCAATTAACATTTTAAAGGCCCGGCCATGTTTTGCCGTCCAACAACAAAATTTTTTTTCTTTTTGGCAAGCAAATTTTTTTGCTTGCCGGGGAATTTTTGGTTTCTTCCAAAGGGCCTTCAATTAACATTTTGTTCCGGCAATTTTAACATTTTACTTTGGGAAGTAACCTGTTGCTTTTGGCCAAGTAACATGTTTTTCTTGCCCCAAAACAATATATGGTTTTTGAATTTTGGCCGGCAATTCAACCCTTTAGCCGGCAATTAAAAAATGTTTTTTCTTGGGAATGAACCATTTTATTGCTTCGGTTCAATTAAACCATGGTTGCCCGCAAGAACATTTTATTGTTCTTTTTCCCAAGTAAATGTTTTTCTTCGGCAATTAACATTTTTGCCGGCAATTAAACATGTTTTTCCTTTTTTCCAAGAAAAAAAAATTTTGGTTGAATTGAAGCAACAGAGCCCCAATTAACCCTATTTTTTGGCCAAAGGAATACCCTGTTAATTAACCATTTTTTTGTTTGGAAAAGAACATTTTAACCGGCAATTAACCCTTTTAATTTTTGCCCAAGCAATAATTTTTCTTGGCAAGAACAATAATTGTTTTTGCCAATTAAATGTTGTTTTTTCCCAAGCCATGTTTTGCTTTTTTCCCAAGCAACATATTTTTTTTCAATGCACCAAAGGGGCAATTTAAACCCTGTTTTTCTTTTTTTGGCAATATTTTTTGCTTTTGGCAAGAACTATGTTTTTGGCCGGGCAATTAAACATTTATTTGGCCCCAATTAACCCTGTTTATTGGCCGGCCCAAAACATTTTACTTCCCAATGCAATATTTTAACCCCAATTAACCCTGTTTTTGCCCAAGCTAATTTTTTTGTTTGGTTGGCAAAGGTTTTTTTTGGTTTGGCCATTTTTCCGGCCAATTCATGTTTTTGGCCCGGCAATTCCATGTTACTTTTGGCCCGGCAATAAATTTTTTTCTTGGGCAAGGCTATTTTTACTTTGGCCAGGCCTATTTATTGCCGGGAAAAAAAACGTTTGTGAGCAACCATGTTGCTTTGGCCCAAAAGTAACCCAATTCTGGCAAGAAAAATTTGCTTTTGCCAACCCATTTTATTGCTTTGGGCCAAGCAACTATTTTTTTGCCGGGCAATTAACGTTTTATTTCCCCCCTGTCCTTTTTATTGTTTGTGTCTGTCCTTTTTGTTTCTTTTTTCAATGTCAACATTTTTTCTTCTTGTTCAATGTCCTTTTTTTTTTCTTTCCCAAAGTCAACTATTTGCTCGTTTCAATGTCCTTATTTTGTTTCTGTTCTTCAAATTTTGGGGTTTTGTCTCAATTAAAGTTTTTTGTTTTTTCTAAAAATTTTTTTTGTTTATTCAATTGTTTTTCCTGTTTGAACCCAACTTCTTGTTGTCCCTTTTTTGCTTTTTTAATGTCCTTTTTTTTTTCTTTCTCAAGTAACCATTTTTTTGCTTTTTTCAATGTCCCATATTTTTCTTCTTTTCGCCATTTTCCGTTTTTAATGTTGTTTTGCTCTTTGTCAACCTTTTTTGCTTCACTAATGTCCCAATTTTGGCTTTTATTTTTGCTTCTGTGTTTTCCCCAATTTTTTTCAATGTAAATTTTTTAGTTTTTTGTTCAATGTCCCATGTTTTTGCTTTGTTTCCCTGTCCCATGTTTATTTTTCTTGTGTTCAATGTCCCTTTTATTGCTCAATTCCCTTTTTTTTTGTTCAAGCGATTCTTTTTGTCAATGTAACCGTGTTTATTTGCCGGTTTAATGTCCCATTTTATTGCTCTGTGTGTCCCTTTTTTTCGCTAAAGGGCCCATTTTTTTCCCTTTTTTCAATGTAACCTGTTTTTGCTTTGTTAAAGTCCCATGTTTTTGCTTTTGTCCCAAAGTTTGCGCTCGTGTTCAATGTCAACCATTTTTTGCTGTGTCAATTCCCTATTTGGCCTGATGCTCAATGTCAACAGGGCTTCTTTTTGTCAAAATGTTTTTGCCCGTGTGTCGTAACTATTTTTTTGCTCAAAGTCCCTTTTTGGGCCCTTTTTTCAAAGCCCTTTTTTTGTTTTGGCTAAAGTTTATTCTTCTGTGTTCAATGCAAATATTTTTCTTTCAATGTCAACCAAAAGTTTTGTTAATGTCAACCATATTTTTTGTTTTTTTATGTCAATATGTTTTTGCTTCTGTTTCAATGTCAACGTTTTTTTGACTGCTGTTTTTCGTAGCAACTTTTTTCTTTGTCATGTCCCATATTTTTGGCTCAATGTCAAAATTTTTCGCCAAACAAAGTAATGTCCCGGGCTTCTTTTGTTTAAATGTTTTCAAGCAACTATTTATTGTTTTTTTTTTTTCAATTTTTTTTTCTTTGTTTTTTTTAATGTCCCCTTTTTGCTTTTCCCTGTCCAAAATTAACCATTTTTTCTTTTGTGTTTCCCAATTAACTATGTTGTGGTTTTCAACTCAACCCTATTTGCTTCTGTTTCAATGTCAACCCTGTTTTATTTAAATTTTGTCTGTAAATGTTTTTGCTTCTTTTCAAATGTTGGCTTTTTCAAGTACTATTTTTTCTTTTTTTCCCCTTCCCTTTTTTTTTTTTCCCTGTAACCCTTTTTTGCTTCTGTGTTAATGTCCTTTTTTTTTCTTTGTCAATTCAACCCTGTTTTTTTGTTAATGTCAACCCTTTTTTTTGCTTCGTGTTAAAGTCAACATGTTATTGCTTCTGTGTTAACCTTTTTTTTTTTCTTCTGTGTCTTTCAACCGCTTTTTTTTTAAATTGTTTTTTTGTCCCAATGTCAACTTTTTTTTCCCCTTTTTCTGTCAACCTAATGCCTCGCCTGTCAACCATTTTTTGCTTCTTTTTAATGCCCCTGTTTTTCTTCTGTGTTCAATGTCAATTTATTTCTGTTTAATGTCCCTATATTTTTCTCTTTTCCTATTTACTTTTGTTCAATTAACCCTTTTTTGCTTCTTCTCAATGTCAACATGTTTTTGCTTCGTGTTAATGAAAATGTTTTACTTCTGTGTCTCGTCTTTTTTATTCTTCTGTTTTTTAAATATTTATTGCTTTTGTGTGTTTTTCCTTTTTTTATTGCTTCTGTTTAATTCCATTTTATTTTTGTCTTTAACCATGTTTTTGGGTCGGCCATGCGGCTTCGTTTCCCAACCGGGTTCGTGTTTTTCCCTTTTTTACTTGTTCGCCTTTTATTGCTTTTTGTGTTAATGTCCCGGCGGGACCCCCGCCGGCTAAAGTCCCGAGGCCCTTTTGTTTTTTTCCCCCTTTTTTACTTTTTTTAACCAGCTGCCTGTCCCATGTTTTTGCTTCTTTTTCAATGTCAAAATTTTTTGCTCGTGTCTCAATGTCAACCATTTATTCTTCTGTTTTAATGCCTTTCAAGCAACCGATTTTGTGTCCAATGTCCCCCTTTTTTGTTTCTTTGTGTCAATGTCCCATGTTTTTGCTTTGTGTCTCAATTAACTTGTTTATTGCTTCTGTTTCAATGTCAACTTGTTTTTGCTTTTGTGTCAATGTCAACCTTTTTTTCTGTGTTTAATGTCAACCATGTTTATTGCTTCTGTTTCAATTCAACATTTTATTGCTTCTGTTCTCAAGCAACTATGTTTTTTGTTCGTTCCAAACAACCATTTTATTGCTTTGTTTCAATGCAACTTTTTTATTGTTCGTTTTGCAACATTTTTTTCTTTTGGGGTTTTAAAGTCAACTTTTTTTGCTTCTTGTCTCAATGTCAACATTTTTTCTTTGTTTTCCCAAAATTT
>CM036768.1:24919426-24956926 GCA_020796225.1 Arion vulgaris
AGTAGCGACCAGAAGCGACCAGTAGCGACCAGAAGCGACCAGTAGCGACCAGTAGCGACCAGTAGCGACCAGTAGCGACCATAGCGACCAGTGCGACCAGTAGCGACCAGTAGCGACCAGTAGCGACTCGTAGCGACCAGTAGCGCACAGCGACAGTCAGCGACCAGTGCGACCAGTAGCGACCAGTAGCGACCAGTGCGACCAGAAGACCAGTAGCGACCAGTAGCGACCAGTAGCAGACCATGCGACCAGAGCGACCAGAGCACCAGTGCACAGTAGCACCACCGTAGGACCAGTATCTTTCAAGTCATCAGTGCACTTACTCTGTGAGGTCCAGTCTTACAGTCTCAGTGCACTTACTCTGTGATGTCCAGTCTTACAGTCTCAGTACACTTACTCTGTGAGGTCCAGTCTTACAGTCTCAGTGCACTTACTCTGTGATGTCCAGTCTTACAGTCTCAGTGCACTTACTCTGTGAGGTCCAGTCTTACAGTCACAGTGCACTTACTCTGTGAGGTCCAGTCTTACAGTCTCAGTGCACTTACTCTGTGATGTCCAGTCTTACAGTCTCAGTGCACTTACTCTGTGATGTCCAGTCTTACAGTCTCAGTGCACTTACTCTGTGAGGTCCAGTCTTACAGTCTCAGTACACTTACTCTGTGAGGTCCAGTCTTACAGTCTCAGTGCACTTACTCTGTGATGTCCAGTCTTACAGTCTCAGTGCACTTACTCTGTGAGGTCCAGTCTTACAGTCACAGTGCACTTACTCTGTGAGGTCCAGTCTTACAGTCACAGTGCACTTACTCTGTGAGGTCCAGTCTTACAGTCACAGTGCACTTACTCTGTGATGTCCAGTCTTACAGTCACAGTGCACTTACTCTGTGATGTCAGTCTTACAGTCCAGTGCACTTACTCTGTGATGTCCAGTCTTACAGTCTCAGTGCACTTACTCTGTGATGTCAGTCTTACAGTCCAGTGCACTTACTCTGTGAGGTCAGTCTTACAGTCTCAGTGCACTTACTCTGTGAGTCCAGTCTTACAGTCACAGTGCACTTCTCTGTGATGTCAGTCTTACAGTCTCAGTGCACTTACTCTGTGAGTCCAGTCTTACAGTCTCAGTGCACTTACTCTTGATGTCCAGCTTACAGTCTCAGTGCACTCTCTGTGAGGTCAGCTACAGTCTCGTAGCTTACTCTGTGATGTCAGTCTTAAGTCACGTGCACTTACTCTTGATGTCAGTCACAGTCACAGTGCACTTATCATGAGGTCAGTCTTACAGTCTCAGTGCACTCTCTGTGATTCAGTCTTCAGTCTCAGTGCACTTGACTGTCTGAGGTCAGTCTTCATCACAGTGCATTACTCTGTGATGTCATCTTACGTCAGTGCTTATCTGTGATGTCAGTCTTCAGTCACAGTGCCTTACTCTTGATGTCAGTCTTACAGTCTCAGTGCTAATCATACTTCATGACAGTCAGGTTGGATACTTGCATGCTTCGATGACTTTTGTTCGGTACTAGAACGTGTATACATCATGTACATCAAATACACCACACATAGACGTCAGATACATCAAATCATCTATATAGACATCAGATACATTATTCATTTGATATTCTAGTGCAATAGCTAAGGTTTCCACTGTGCCAATTTTGTACTGTCTGATGTTTTGTACTGTCTGATGATATTGTACTGTCTGATGTATTGTACTGTCTGTGATGTTTTGTACTGTCTGATGTATTGTACTGTCTGTGATGTATTGTACTGTCTGATGTATTGTACTGTCTGATGTATTGTACTGTCTGATGTATTGTACTGTTTGCTGTATTGTACTGTCTGCTGTATTGTACTGTCTGACGTATTGTACTGTCTGTGATGTATTATACTGTCTGATGTATTGTACTGTCTGATGTATTGTACTGTCTGTGATGTATTGTACTGTCTGATGTATTGTACTGTCTGTGATGTATTGTACTGTCTGATGTATTGTACTGTCTGATGTATTGCACTCTCTGATGTATTGTACTGTCTGATGTATTGTACTGTCTGATGTATTGTACTGTCTGATGTATTTTACTCTCTGATGTATTGTACTGTCTGATGTATTGTACTGTCTGTGATGTTTTGTACTGTCTGATGTATTGTACTGTCTGTGATGTATTGTACTGTCTGATGTATTGTACTGTCTGATGTATTGTACTGTCTGATGTATTGTACTGTTTGCTGTATTGTACTGTCTGCTGTATTGTACTGTCTGACGTATTGTACTGTCTGTGATGTATTATACTGTCTGATGTATTGTACTGTCTGATGTATTGTACTGTCTGTGATGTATTGTACTGTCTGATGTATTGTACTGTCTGTGATGTATTGTACTGTCTGATGTATTGTACTGTCTGATGTATTGTACTCTCTGATGTATTGTACTGTCTGATGTATTGTACTGTCTGATGTATTGTACTGTCTGATGTATTTACTTCTGATGTATTGTACTGTCTGATGTATTGTACTGTCTGATGTATTGTACTGTTGTGATGTATTGTACTGTGTGTGATGTATTGTACTGTCTGATGTATTGTACTGTCTGATGTATTTTACTCTCTGATGTATTGTACTGTCTGATGTATTGTACTGTGTGTTATGTATCGAACTGTATGATGTATTGTACTGTCTGATGTATTGTACTGTGTGTGATGTATTGTACTGTGTGTGATGTATTGTACTGTCTGATGTATTGTACTGTCTGATGTATTGCACTCTCTGATGTATTGTACTGTCTGATGTATTGTACTGTGTGTAATGTATCGAACTGTATGATGCATTGTACTATTTTAATTTGAAAACTTAAAAACTCTACACATAGCACTGTCACAGTAGTTTTGTTTTCATTACTACTGTGATTAGTACGGTACTGGTACTGTATTAATGTGACAAGTCTGCGTAGAAGTTGTAGTTTTGTTTTCATTACTACTGTGATTAGTACGGTACTGGTACTGTATTAATGTGACAAGTCTGCGTAGAAGTTGTAGTTTTGTTTTCATTACTACTGTGATTAGTACGGTACTGGTACTGTATTAATGTGACAAGTCTGCGTAGAAGTTGTAGTTTTGTTTTCATTACTTCTGTGATTAGTACGGTACTGGTACTGTATTAATGTGACAAGTCTGCGTAGAAGTTGTAGTTTTGTTTTCATTACTTCTGTGATTAGTACGGTACTGGTACTGTATTAATGTGACAAGTCTGCGTAGAAGTTGTAGTTTTGTTTTCATTACTTCTGTGATTAGTACGGTACTGGTACTGTATTAATGTGACAAGTCTGCGTAGAAGTTGTAGTTTTGTTTTCATTACTTCTGTGATTAGTACGGTACTGGTACTGTATTAATGTGACAAGTCTGCGTAGAAGTTGTAGTTTTGTTTTCATTACTACTGTGATTAGTACGGTACTGGTACTGTATTAATGTGACAAGTCTGCGTAGAAGTTGTAGTTTTGTTTTCATTACTACTGTGATTAGTACGGTACTGGTACTGTATTAATGTGACAAGTCTGCGTAGAAGTTGTAGTTTTGTTTTCATTACTACTGTGATTAGTACGGTACTGGTACTGTATTAATGTGACAAGTCTGCGTAGAAGTTGTAGTTTTGGTTTCATTACTACTGTGATTAGTACGGTACTGGTACTGTATTAATGTGACAAGTCTGCGTAGAAGTTGTAGTTTTGGTTTCATTACTACTGTGATTAGTACGTAGTACTGTATTAATGTGACAAGTCTGCGTAGAAGTTGTAGTTTTGGTTTCATAACCGATGCACAAGGAGGGCACAATTCAAATGTTGACAGAATGTTGTTCTCTCATGAGTATGCAGTAGACAGAGAAACGAAATGTCTTGCAGGTCTCAACAGTTGAAACAATAATGAAATGTGTATTCAATTATCATATGAGCTGATGATAAGTTTGATGATAACTTCACTCAAGAGTCAAGGATCTTCTCTCCATGACGTTGCGAGTCCGACACATATCAGACGTCGCCGATGCAGGAGTGAGAGAAGGACGTTAAGGCAACCATTTCAAAAGTGTTACAAGACACCAACAAATAATTAAGTTTTAAAATCATGTATCATTTATTTTATTAATTTCCTTTTTTAGTATTCATGCACGTAATAGCAATGTGAATGTTTGTAACATCTTTAATTCTACTTGTAGTAAAGTATTCATGCACGTAATAGCAATGTGAATGTTTGTAACATCTTTAATTCTACTTGTATTAAAGTATTCCTGCAAGTAATAGCAATGTGAATGTTTGTAACATCTTTAATTCTTCTTCCTGTAGTAAAGTATTCATGCAAGTAATAGCAATGTGAATGTTTGTAACATCTTTAATTCTACTTGTAGTAAAGTATTCATGCAAGTAATAGCAATGTGAATGTTTGTAACATCTTTAATTCTTCTTCCTGTAGTAAAGTATTCATGCAAGTAATAGCAATGTGAATGTTTGTAACATCTTTAATTCTACTTGTAGTAAAGTATTCATGCAAGTAATAGCAATGTGAATGTTTGTAACATCTTTAATTCTACTTGTAGTAAAGTATTCATGCAAGTAATAGCAATGTGAATGTTTGTAACATCTTTAATTCTTCTTCCTGTAGTAAAGTATTCATGCAAGTAATAGCAATGTGAATGTTTGTAACATCTTTAATTCTACTTGTAGTAAAGTATTCATGCAAGTAATAGCAATGTGAATGTTTGTAACATCTTTAATTCTCTTTGTAGTAAAGTATTCATGCAAGTAATAGCAATGTGAATGTTTGTAACATCTTTAATTCTACTTGTAGTAAAGTATTCCTGCAAGTAATAGCAATGTGAATGTTTGTAACATCTTTAATTCTACTTGTAGTAAAGTATTCATGCAAGTAATAGCAATGTGAATGTTTGTAACATCTTTAATTCTTCTTCCTGTAGTAAAGTATTCATGCAAGTAATAGCAATGTGAATGTTTGTAACATCTTTAATTCACTTCTTCTTTTCCTTGTATTAAAACTCTTAAGTACAACAAGAATCACAGATATTGTTATAAGTATGAATTATTTTATTCAAATTATGGCTGTCCCAGAAAAACGGATGTGTGGCAAGTAATGTCCCTGTTTCTCTGTTGCAACATCTGGTAATCCTAATCCATGTAATTCTAATCTTTCATTGTTCATTGTTCATTTGAGGATCATCTTCATCGCACATCGAACATCACGCATCGGGCATATCCATAATTGCTCCAGTCTTCTCTCAAGCATGTATCTCAGTAAGTTTTGACTAACAACTATCGTTCTTTGTTGGTTGATGTATCTACTGTGGTTTCTCTCATGGTTTTCCCGTCTTGCCGCAGCTATCGGTATGCATAACTTGAGTAACCGAGATAGAGAATACCCATTATCTTCGTCGTTGAAATCTTCAGATCGTATGTTTCCTCTAAGAGCGTTGATGATGTTGCTTTTGTTCATAGAAGACCCATTCTTAATCGTAGCATTGCCCGTCAGTGCGTCTGCTCTCTCATTGCTCTTCACCCCAGCGTGACCCTAATCTATGCAACCCTAATCTGTGTAACCCTAATCCAGGTAACTCTAATCCAGGTATCCCTAATCCAGATAAACCTAATCCAGGTTATGCAAATTTAATAACATGAGAATTGAAGAATGATTATTGCGAATGCGTAGATAAACATTAAATTATCCGAAGTCAACTCGTGTATCCTGACAAGAGACGGTGTTCTAAGTGCAGAACTCGAGGCGTGACCGAGGGCAGTTAATTAACTAGGACAAACAGAGATTAGCCGACGGCGGTGAGCTTAGTACGTGGTTTATTCAAATTGCAAGAGCTGCATTCTAATATCAAGTGGACCTTATATGGACAATATGTGGGATATGACTGGACAAAGAGCTCTCCTTAACTACTGTCATTGACTGGACACAGAGATATTCGTGCATGGTTGATGTCTGCATGATTTAATCACGTGCTGTCTATCACAAAATATGGAACAGGTGATGTCTGTTCTGGGTTGGGTTTTCTTTATCTATCACTAAAACAGGGTCCACTTGTCACTTCGAAACACTCAATGAATGATGTGTGGGAGACATTGCTGCACTCAGTAATTGATGTGTGGGAGACATTGCTGCATTCTGTGTTTGATGTGTGGGAGACATTGCTGCACTCAGTAATTGATGTGTGGGAGACATTGCTGCACTCTGTGTTTGATGTGTGGGAGACATTACTACACTCTGTGTTTGATGTGTGGGAGACATTACTACACTCAGTAATTGATGTGTGGGAGACATTGCTGCACTCAGTGATTGATGTGTGGAGAAAACATTAATTTAACTACCACTCAGTAATTGATGTGTGGAGACATTACTACACTTAGTGATTGATGTTTGGGAGACATTACTACACTCAGTAATTGATGTGTGGAGAACATTACTACACTTGTGATTGATGTTGGAGACATTACTACTTTTGAACATAGAGAATAGAAAGTTTGGACAGATAGACTGACAAATAGACTGACAGATAGACTGACAGATAGATCGACAGATAGGCTGACAGATAGAAGGACAGACATATATGCTGACAGATAGACTGACAGACAGGCTGACAGATAAACTGACAGATAGACTGACTGATAGACTGACAGCTAGACTTACATATAAACTTAAATATAGATTTACAGATAAACTGACAGATAAACTGACAGATAGACTGACTGATAGACTGACAGAAAGAATAACAGATAGGCTGACAGATAGACTAACAGATAGACTGGCAGATAAACTGACAGATAAACTGACAGATAGATTGACAAAGGCTGTCAGATAAACTGACAGATAAACTGACAGGTAGACTGACAGCTAGACTTACATATAAACTTAAATATAGATTTACAGATAAACTGACAGATAGACTGACAGACAGACTTACAGATAGACTGAAAGATAGATTTACAAATAGACTGACAGCTAGACTGACAGATAGACTGATAAAATTGATAATTCGAAAATCTTCGTTATAATAAATTAATTTTCTAAAAAATATGAAATCGCTTCAGAATGCTAATGATATAAGGAGATATTTCTCAATCAACTCACGAGCGTGCCCCAACACAGGCAGAACAGGGTGGCCATTTTGCTGCTCACAGAGGTTAGATAACGATGAAGAATGTTGTAGTTGAGGCACGAACACTGGAGTGATTATTTGCAATTTTTGTATTGTCTTTTGCATATTTTATTCTGGATTGATATACTAAGGTATTATGTGGGTCAAGGGCATATGTAGCTACATGTCAAGGATATTTGGGTCCCGGTCAAGGGCGTACATTTATGTATAATGTTGTTCTTATTTTTCTTCTTAACTTCACAATTATAAACTGTACAAATTATAAACTTTACAATAATAAACTTTAAAAATTATAAACTTCACAATTTTAAACTTCACAATTATAAACTTGACGCTTTCTAACTTATCGCATTCAAATTTCATCGTGCCCCAAAACTTGTCATTGTTTTCGGTTACTAATAGTTTGAGACAGGTAGGCAGACATGTAGGTGGGCAGGTAGACAGACAGGTGGGCAGACAGGCAGAGGGGCAGGAACAGGTACAGGTACGACGGGCAGGAACGGCGGGACAGGAGTAAGGCAGGCAGGCGGACGCGCAGACGGACGGACATGCGGACGGACTGACGGACAGGACAGACAAAACAGACGGACAAACATGACAGACGGACAGACAGAGCAGACGGACAGATAGGACAGACAGAACTGACGGATAGACAGGACAGACAGGACAGACAGGACAGACGGACAGACAGGACAGACAGGACAGACAGGACAGACGGACAGACGGACAGACAGGACAGACAGGACAGACAGGACAGACGAACGGCGGGACATACGGACGCGCTGGACAGACAGCTAGACAGATGGACGAACCGACGAACAGACAGGATATACGGATAGATAGACAGATAGAACAAAGACAAAAAGACAGAGAGAAGAATGAATTATTGGTGAACTCTATGAAGAAATATCGCAAAAATCAATTATGATATTCATAAAAGCCAAATCTGATTTATGAGGTCAATTTCATTTGTGAATCAGCTTCTGAAGGGGACATAACTGCCAGCAAAGTTTATTGATTGTATAATGAGAAAGTTTGTAGGTTGCTTCTCTTATCTCCGCCAAACAGACAACCATTTTGTTGCCCGCCATCTTCGTGTCAAACGCCTGTCACAACGGTCACCATTAAGTGTCCTCTCGCGCTGTTTATTTCAATATGATCGCTTTGAAGAGGATTGGAGATATTACAAATCTAACTTACAGGCCCCCAACTTGGATATGCCCCATTCTGACGTCGACAGTATTGTCTTGTTTCATTGACAGGAAGAGGCGGGACATCCGAGAAACTTAGCTCTTTCAAAACTGTGCTTCAAATTTACAAACAAACTTCGTACATCATCAACTTATTAAATCATCAACATAGTACATCATCAAGCTAGTACATCATCAACGTAGTACATCATCAACTTAGTACATCATCTAGTTAGTACATCATCCAGTTAGTACATTATCCACTTAGTACATCATCCACTTAGTACATCATCAACTTAGTACATCATCAGCTTAGTACATCATCCACTTAGTACATCATCAACTTAGTACATCATCAACTTAGTACATCATCAGCTTAGTACATCATCCACTTAGTACATCATCAACTTAGTACATCATCAACTTAGTACATCATCAACTTAGTACATCATGAACTTAGTACATCATCTGATGTTCATTATAAGACCACAGATTTAACTTACTGTAATATTTCATCCTCCGATGGACCCCAAACTACTACCTCCACCACCACCCAACGTAACAGAGGCAAAGGAAGACACAAGAACGTCTGGAGACGGGAGTTGGGGACAGAATTTCAAGAAAATGGGAAGAGAGTATAAAGCCTGCGAAAAGTTATCAACAACACCAGAAAAGACAGAGTCACCAACATCAGCAACAACAAAAAAAGAGCGCAAGACAAAAACACGAAAACCTACGACACTGGGCAACAAACCGGTAGCAGTGTGACGACACTGGGCAACAAACCGGTAGCAGTGTGACGACAAAAGAAGAAGAAGATGAAGACGTGGAGAGTTTGCAAAAGATTGCCTTGGATAGGAGGGTCTTGGTTACAGAACTACACCTCGCTAGGGGCTAAGGATGAAGAAGGAAGGTCAGGGCTGTAGAACTATGCCTCTCTAGGGGCTAAGGATGAATAAAGAAGGTCAGGGGTTTTGGATCTATGTCTCTCTAGGGGCTAAGGATGGGGATAGAAGGTCAGGGTTGTGGATCTATGCCTCTCTAGGGGCTAAGGATGAGGACAGAAGGCCAGGGTTGTGGAACTATGCCTCTCTAGGGGCTAAGGATGAATAAAGAAGGTCAGGGTTGTAGAACTATGCTTCTCTAGAGGCTAAGGATGAGGATAGAAGGCCAGGGTTGTGGAACTATGCCTCTCTAGGGGCTAAGGATGAAGAAGGAAGGTTAGGGTTGTAGAACTATGCCTCTCTAGGGGCTAAGGATGAAGAAAGAAGGTCAGGGTGTGGAACTATGCTTCTCAAGGGGCTAAGGATGAGGATAGAAGGTCAGGGCTGTAGATCTGTAGTAGCCAGTCTCCCCAGGTGGCAGATGATGGTCCAGATAGTTATCCTTAGTGTGTAGCTTGTATATATTTAGATATTCTTATTAGCTGACCGTAGCGTGTGCTCAGTAGGTCAGCGATATGGTTCTGCACTTCCGTGTAGAATGCTGGGGGAATCCGCCGATACGGCAGTTTAATGGGGTTGGTATCCTGATGCAGTCGGATTTGGTGCTGAACTCTATCAGCATACCCAACATCAGATTCACTGTATGAAAAGAAATCGTCATACTGACGCAAAAGGGATAACAACTCCTCCTTTTGATTAGGCGACCCATGCATGGCATCAAGATTAAATCTGTTACCCATTGCTACAGAATCCTCCGATCCCGCCAAACCACCCTTATCAGTCAAGAAGCACTCCACGGAATGTGCTGAAATAACATTAAACTTCATATTATTTCGCAAATCCATTTCGAAAATGTTCCCCACTACAGTCCCATTTGACAAAAATATACTTTTCATTAGCAAAATTCATGATCTTAATAGCGCATATACCCCGGTTCACATGTGTCACAGTATTACAACATAGGATACCTCTGTGTATCAGTGATCGATTAGATTCGAAGATGACCTGTCCATCCAACCGTCTCTTATCTTTAACTCTAACCCAAACTACCCCCACGGAACGCGTCTGGATATGAGACTTCTTTCCTTTAACGGACCAAATATATGAGACTTCTTTCCTTTAACGGACCAAATATATGAGACTTCTTTCCTTTAACGGACCAAATAAAGGCCGGAAGAGACGCAGGTACAGACTCCCTGGGAGCCGGGTTTACCGTGGGAGTAAGAATAGATTGAAATAGCCTCAATCTACCAAGGATATTGGTACCGATAATAGCCTGATACTCACAGTTCGGCTGTGATGGAGTGTCTTTAAAAATATAAAATCTACAAGATGATAAATACGTATTATACAATTCAATATTAACCACCATATGGCCCACATACGGGATCTCAAGACCGCTTGCAGCCGTTAGCTGTACCCAATTATCCTTATTTAATATGGACATAGAAAAAATTGTCGAAAACAACTCTCTTTGAGAGATGACACTTGGGAACCGGTATCTATAAGACATCTGAAGACATTCCCCCCAATCCAAACATCTTTTATAAGTTGATTCCCTACCAACGTCGGTCCCGGGCCCTGTCCTCGGGCACCCAGGGTCGTGCCCTTCCCCTGAGTGGCTCCGTTTAAAGGGGGCACCGACATTCTCGACCCCACCTATAGCATCCGCGGCACCGAAATGTCCCCAGCGGCCGCTGTTATGTGGGGAACTGGAGGCCGGTCATGATGGCTGAGATGACGCTCACCAGGGGTCCTCCTTGCTCTGGTCTCTAAATCCTGTACTCGACACTGTAGCGCCTGCACGTGAGAACTCATATCTACCGCAGCCGGTGGGATGGGATCGCTCTCCCAACGAGAAGCAGCCTCACGACATTGGAGGAAGGAGATGGACGGTCTATCCACCACCTTTTCCAGTAACATTTTCGAGCATAGCCGATCACTTAAGGAATTAATAAAATGATCCCTCAAGATGGAAGTATCCATCACGGCCTGATGTTCTCTAGTCTGAGCCGCGGTGAGATTTTAGTATACAGCTGCGTCAGGCGATGGGAATAGTCACGAGAAGATTCTCCAACCCTTTGGAGCGATCTGTAAAAAACGGATACAAGATCGTGAGCCGACCTCTTATCCCCGTACTCGCTAACAATTCGAGACAATAGCTGGTCCGGATCCTGGCTAGTAAATGACTGAATCGTAATTTCAGTACGGATCGATTCGGAGACATGGTCAATTAGAGCGTCCACCCTATCCTGACCCTCCAGGCCATAAAATTTCCAGTAGAGACGAATATCCCTCGCAAATTCGTCCACGGAGGGGCCATCAGGCAACCCAAGGATCCTAACTGGCCTGCTTGGGGGACGTGGACCACACAAAGTAGATAGCCGCTCCAATCCATTGTGTTTAACACTTCCTTCCACCTGTACTGAGGGTCCTGCTGAGGTAGCAATAGGAATCGATGAGTCCTGCGGGACCACCTCCAACATGGCATCATCGCAGGCCCTACCACTCCTGGTGGCCCTCTGGGTCATTATACCCGAAAATCGCACAAAGGTACAATGCGTACGGTACAGAAATATACTGAATCAAATGTATAATAAGTAGCAATATATAAGTTTCTGGTCCACAGAATAGAAGGGCAGATGTTGTTTTTATGTATCTGACACCAATTGTTGTAGTATGGATATGGAGTATCATTGTTATAGTTTGGTACATGTTCATTGTTAGTGGTTTCTTTGGCGGTTTGACGCTAGCTGGAGACAAGCTGTTGTCTTGATATTATCCTTAGTGATAACGACAATGGTACAGAGCACAATAATAGGACAAACTCTATCGTGAAGACTTCATATTCATTTATTAAGTGATGTTACTTCGTGTGGTCAGACAAAACACGTCCGATTCTCTCAAGTGTTTATGTCGTTCTTGTTTCTTGTTTACTAAATGTTGCTACGCCGTCACTACACAACTACGTCGATTGGTTTTACTACCTCAGGTCTCGTTTAGTGTTGCCACACTGTTCATAGTGGACAGATGCAGATTTAGTGTTGCCACACTGTTCATAGTGGACAGATGCAGATTTAGTGTTGCCACACTGTTCATAGTGGACAGATGCAGATTTAGTGTTGCCACACTGTTCATAGTGGACAGATGCAGATTTAGTGTTGCCACACTGTTCATAGTGGACAGATGCAGATTTAGTGTTGCCACACTGTTCATAGTGGACAGATGCAGATTTAGTGTTGCCACACTGTTCATAGTGGACAGATGCAGATTTAGTGTTGCCACACTGTTCATAGTGGACAGATGTAGATTTAGTGTGCAAACGCTACGGTCAGCTAATAAGAATATCTAAATATATATAAGATACACACTAAGGCTAACTGTCTGGACCATCAGCTGCCATCTGGGAGGGGGACTGGCTACTACCTTTTAAGGTGTTGAGTCACCTTACGAAATATGTGGTGCCTGTTTCTTTTCCCCCATGCAATTTTTGCTGAATGATCATTAATCGAATCTTTGTTTCAGCCCTGAGTAGAGAGGGTATTTTGGTTGAAGTTGACCATGGTCACCTATGGCCAGTTGATGAGTCACGTTTAATGACGTGTGGTGACTTGTTCCCATTTAGCTCATTCAACTTGGTTCTCCTGAGATCCCGTCAGGATTTTCCTTATTTTCGACCATGGTTGGCTGTTGTAGATTAGTTGTTGTTGGGCCACGTTTAACGACGTGTGGTGACTTGTTCCCATTTAGGTCGGACAACGCTAATAACCTTGATGGACTCTACCTGTGCACTCTCTCTTTAGCCTGTTACGCCCTTGGCGTTTAGGGCAGCAACAAACGACCACCATTCTTCCCTGTTCATGTCCTTCCTCTGTATTGTGTTCCAGCTATGATTCATTTCCTTCAGTTCTTGTACTATCGTTCTCCTCCAGGTCGTCTTGGGTCTTCCACGCTTTCGCCTACCCTCTGGAGTCCATCTCAGTGCAGTTTTCGTGTCGGAGCCAGTCTCCATGCGCATCACATGTCCAATCCATCTCCAGCGTCGTCTTCGGATGATAGTGCCCATATTTTCTTGTTGGCATCGTGCAAGCAATTCTTGGTTCGAGATACTAGTCGGCAAGTACACGCGTAGGATTTTTCGCAGACAAGTTGTATGAAAGGTGGAGAGTCTGGACATATCCTGTTCTGTCATTCTCCAGCATTCCGATCCGTACAGTAATGTTGACAGCACACAGCTGTTGTAGATACTAATCTTGATTCTGATACTATATTGAGCAGATTTTCAGACGGTCTGAAGGGTCATGAATGCACTTCGTGCCTTACTCAGTCTGTTTTTAATTGTAAATACCAGCGCCTCCTTCATTGCTAATAACACTTCCAAGGTATGTGAAAGTGGTTGTATCTCGGAGGGTTTTACCTTCTAGTTTGACTGGTGCTGGGGTTGCTATGTTCAGAGTCATTATTTCAGTTTTCTTCTGAGTTATTTTCAGCCCAACCATCTCACTATATTGGTTAAGGCGGCAGGTCTTTTCCTGGATATCTCTGTGTATGAGATAGGAGTGCGATGTCATCTGCAAAATCTAGGTCTTCTAGAGTGGATGTGAGCGTCCATCTAATACCTATTGCCTTATCTTCCGTTGTTTTGCGCATCACCCAATATATGACAGTGTTGAATAATAGGGCTGACATAACACATCCTTGTCGCACGCCTGTTTTGACTTCAAACTTTAGCTCTGAGGTTTCAACACTGCATGCAAACTTGCTGTAGCAGCTTTTATAATATTTATAAAACACAGTGGGATTCCATACCATCTTAGGATACGCCATATACTTTCGCGGTGTATGCTTTCAAAAGCGTTTTCAAAATCTACAAAGTTGATATAGAGTTTGCTTTGCCATTCTGTGCATTGCTCTATGATATTTCTAAGAGCAAATATTTGGCCTATACAGCTCCGTCTGCGAAATCCTGCTTGTTCCTTTCTCAGTTTCTTATCCACAGCATCAGTAATACGTTGTACGATGATTTTGCTTAAGATTTTACTTGGGACAGAAAGCAGTGTTATTCCACGCCAATTATTACAATCGGCAAGGGAGCCCTTTTGGGTATCTTGATGATGACTCCTCTGTTCCATGCATCAGGTATTATTTGGGCATTCCATATAGTAGTAAACAAGGGTTGCAATATATTAGCTGCAAGTTCTGGGTCTATTTTGAATAGTTCTGCGTTTAAGTTATCATTCCTGGTGCCTTGTTATTCTTAAGAGATTTAATTGCTGTAATGATCTCATCCCGGCTGGGTGTTTCAATGCCAATTTCTAATTCCTCTGTTGGTTCTGGTATGTCTGCTACTACCGTTGGCGGTGGTCTGTTTAACAATTCTTTAAAATGCTCTGTCCATAGTATTTCTTGTTCCTTTTCCGTTGTCAATAGTATTCCATTCTTATCCTTTATGAGAGTATTTGATCTCCTGTAATGTTTCCCGCTTATTAGCTTTGTAGTTTTGTACACTGTTCCCTGATCACACTTTTTTGCTGCTTCTTCTGCCTGTACTGCCAGGTCTTCAACATACATTCTTTTGTCAGCTCTCACAGCCCGTTTGATTTCTTTACTTGCGCTTTTGTACTGTTCTTGGTATCTTGCTTTCAGTCTTTCAGACTTTGCTTCTAACAATTTTTTTTTTAATATTCTTCGGCTGTCTATTATTTTCCATGTTGTTGGTGTTATCCATTTTTTTCTTTGTGCGGTACCCTAGACATGCTTCACTGCTCTTGTTATATATAGATGCTATGTTGTCCCATGTTCTATCTATGTTGTCAGTTTCATCCGTATTTTCATTACCTTCTAGGGCTTGGAATCTGTTCTTTATCTGCATTATAAACTTATCCCTTACTTCCGTGTCTTTTAGTCTATCCACATCGAACCTCTTTGGAAGTTTTTCTGTTTGTCCTGTTTTTCTTAGTTTAAGTTTGACATAAGCTGTGACTAGGTGGTGGTCGCTACCAACATCTGCACCTCTCTTGACTACAACATCTAGCAGCGAGCGTCTCCGGGGTCCATTGACCATTATATGGTCTATTTGGTTTTTATCTCTGCCATTAGCACCTGTGCACATATGAGGGAATTTCGCCGTCGTGTTGACAGCGAGGTCTCCCGGGGGGTGTAGTAGCCAGTCTCCCCCAGGTGGCAGCTGATGGTCCAGACAGTTAGCCTTAGTGTGTAGCTTGTATATATTTAGATATTCTTATTAGCTGACCGTAGCGTTTGCACACTAAATCTGCATCTGTCCACTATGAGCAGTGTGGTAACACTAAATCTGCATCTGTCCACTATGAACAGTGTGGCAACACTAAATCTGCATCTGTCCACTATGAACAGTGTGGCAACACTAAACGAGACCTGAGGTAGTAAAACCAATCGACGTAGTTGTGTAGTGACTGCGTAGCAACATTTAGTAAACAGAGGGAGACAAACAATAATATTCAACACAGATGGACGTGTTTTTGGAAAGCTTATGAATAACATCACTTAATAAACAAGTATAAAGTCTTCATGAACGAGTTGGTATTTCTATTGTGCTCTGGTTACCATCATCTGTAACAAAATCATCACCCTACCAGCAATCCACACCAAAGAATCATCCAAACTATAACAGATATATGCCTCTCTAGGGACTAAGGATGAGGATAAGCCAGGGTTGTGTATCTATGCCTCTCTAGGGGCTAAGGATGAAGAAGGAAGGCCAGGGTTGTGGAACTATGCCTCTCTAGGGGCTAAGGATGAAGAAGGAAGGCCAGGGTTGTGGAACTATGCCTCTCTAGGGGCTAAGGATGAAGAAGGAAGGCCAGGGTTGTGGAACTATGCCTCTCTAGGGGCTAAGGATGAAGAAGGAAGGTCAAGGTTGTGGAACTATGCCTCTAGGCGATGAAGAAGGAAGCGGTTGTGGAACTATGCCTCTAGGGCTAAGGATGAAGAAGGAAGGTTGGAACTATGCCTAGGCTAAGGATGAAGAAGGAAGGTCAGGTTGTGGAACTATGCCTCTCTAGGGGCGAAGAAGAAGACGAAGACAGAGGAATATTTCATGAAAGTCAGATTTGTCTAAAGAAACTTTCTCACACGATAATCTACTATCAATTTCACAGCAAAAATACTAGCAGTATCAACAGTAGTAGTGGTAGTAGTAATAATAGTAGCAATATTAGTAGTAGTAGTAGTGGTGGTAGTGGCAGTAGTAGTAGTTGTAGTAGTAGTAGTTGTAGTAATAGTAGTAGTAGCAGTAGTAATATTAGTAGTAGTAGTAGTAATAGTAGTAGTAATAGTAGTAGTATTAGTAGTAGTAGTAGTAGTAATAGTAGTAGTAGTAGTGCAGTAGTAATAGTAGTAGGTAGCAGTAATAGTAGTAGTAGCAGCAGTAATAGTAGTAGTAGCAGCAGTAATAGTAGTAGTAGCAGCAGTAATAGTAGTAGTAGCAGCAGTAATAGTAGTAGTAATAGTAATAATAATAATAATTCCTCTCCCACCGTTAACGTTATACCTTACATAGGGCCTGCAAGTAATTTCTCAATACTGATCTATCCTGGGCAATTCGCTCAATTTCCTCCATGGAACTGAGACCGATATTTCTTGCCTCTCTCAGCAAAGTTGTCCTCTCTTTATTGAACCCTTTGCTTCCCACTTCAATGCCTGCTTTAATAATCCTTGATAATTTCTCCTCAAGGTGGGTCCAACATAGCTCCATCTCCATCTCCTCCATCTTCTCCATCTTATAACAGTTGTCACTAGTGGTTGACCAGACATTTCTCTGATTTAATCACTTCTCCATCTTATAACAGTTGTCACTAGTGGTTGACCAGACATTTCTCTGATTTCATCACTTCTCCATCTTATAACAGCTATCACTAGTGGTTGACCAGACATTTCTCTGATTTTATCACTTCTCCATCTTATAACAGCTATCACTAGTGGTTAACCAGACATTTCTCTGATTTCATCACTTCTCCATCTTATAACAGTTGTCACTAGTGGTTAACCAGACATTTCTCTGATTTCATCACTTCTCCATCTTATAACAGTTGTCACTAGTGGTTGACCAGACATTTCTCTGATTTCATCACCTCTCCTGAATTCATTCTACTTAGAACAAGATATTTGATGAATGCGTAATGGCATATCAATTTTTTTTTAAACACCCACCAAAACACCCATTCAAATCAAGGGCATGTACTTCATGCTATTGTTCAATTAAATATTATCATTGTTATCTACCTTAGAGTAGCATCTGACCAATGGATTTAGAGCGCGTCTCCCATACGGGAGACTCGTGTTCAATTCACGGTAAGGCCAATGCGTTGTTTTCTGTTGCGTGCATAAATAACAAATCCTAACTTGAATAGCTTGGCGGCGACTGCTCTAGTCATAGAGCCATTAAATTCCTCAGACTGTCGTCCTACCTGTCCTACACCGCCCTGAAAAACGGTACTACAGGCAGTAACACCGTTGTTTCCCTTCTTTTATCTACCTTAGATCTCAGTTGCTTTTATCTACCTTAGATCTTAGTTGCTTTTATCTACCTTAGATCTTAGTTGCTTTTATCTACCTTAGATCTTAGTTGCTTTTATCTACCTTAGATCTTAGTTGCTTTTATCTACCTTAGATCTTAGTTGCTTTTATCTACCTTAGATCTTAGTTGCTTTTATCTACCTTAGATCTTAGTTGCTTTTATCTACCTTAGATCTTAGTTGCTTTTATCTACATTAGATCTTAGTTGCTTTTATCTACCTTAGATCTTAGTTGCTTTTATCTACCTTAGATCTTAGTTGCTTTTACCTACCTTAGATCTTAGTTGCTTTTATCTACCTTAGATCTCAGCTGCTTTTACCAGTTTATCTTGATCAAATTTCTTTGTTTCTCAGAACTTGTCTCAGTTGGATATTTTAAATCAAATCATTAACAATTTCAACTTAAAAACGAATCTAATTTTTATAACAAGGTGTATAGAGTAACTTATATAAACAAGGTGTATAGAGTAACATATAAACATGGTGTATATAGCAACTTATATAAACAAGGTGTATAGATTAACTTATATAAACAAGGTGTATAGAGTAACTTATATAAACGAGGTGTATAGAGTAACTTATATAAACGAGGTGTATAGAGCAACTTATATAAACGAGGTGTATATTAATAATAATAATAATAATAATTACTCTCGTACCGTTATACGTTACATAGGGCCTGCAAGTAATTTCTCCATACCGCTCTATCCTGGGCAACTCGCTCAATCTCCTACATGGAACTGAGACCGATATTTTCTGCCTCTCTCAGCAAAGTTCGTTTCAGGGTCTCCTTAGGTCGACCTCTCTTTCTTGAACCCTTTGCATCCCACTTCAATGCCTGCTTTGATATTCGTTGATCATTTCTCCTCAAGGTGTGCCCAACATATCTCCATCTTCTCTTTCTTATAACAGTTGTCACTAGTGGTTGACCAGACATGTCTCTGATTTCATCCCTTCTCCTGAATTCGTTCCATTTTATATTCATTATTTTTCGCAGACATCTATTTTCAAATGCATTCAACTTGCTTTCTATATCTTTAGTCATTTTCCAACTCTCGCTGGCATATGTTAGGATTGATACAACATTTGAATTGAAAATTCTTAATTTAGTTTTAATACTATATAACTTGCAGTTCCATATTTTATTTAGACTTTTAAAAGCTGATGTTGCTTTGCCAATTCGTATCATAATTTCTTTTTAACATTTCCTGTGCAATCAAAATTGCTACCTAAATAGGTGAACTGCTCTGTTATTTTTATCATTTTAGATTCCAGTGTGATATCTGCATTACTTGCCATAGGTGTCTTCATTATATTTGTTTTTCATAGCTTATCTGCAGTCTAACTTTTGATGTTATAGATGACAAGTTGTCTGTTTTTCTTTGCATATCTTGGTTGTTTCTACTTAAGGCAATATCATCTGCAAAATCCAAATCTTCTAGTTGACTATTTTCTACCCAATCGATGTCAGTTTCGCCCCTGCAACATTTCCGCATAGCCTAGTCAATGGCCACTCCAAACAATAGCGGAGATAGAATACAGCCTTGCTTTACTCCGGTTTCAACCATAAACCAGTCACTGTGTCCACCATCAGTGCGAACTGCACACTGTGAATCATCATAGAGGCTCTTAATAATGTTTATTATTTTGTCTGGTATTCCATAGCATCTCAGAATATTCCACAGAGAGATTATGTGTAGACTATCAAAGGCTTTTTAAAATCGATGAAATTTAGTATGAGTGGTTGTTGCTTCTCAATATGTTCCTCCAAAATTAGTCGTAGGGTAATTATTTGGTCTAAGCAGCTTCTCCCAGGTCTAAAACCAGCTTGTTCTTCTCTCAGGGTTGTGTCCACTGCTCCTTTGATTCTATTAAGAATGATTTTGCAGAAAGTCTTGGTCATTACTGATAATAGACGAGGTGTATAGAGTAACTTATATAAACGAGGTGTATAGAGTAACTTATATAAACAAGGTGTATAGAGTAACTTATATAAACGGTGTATGAGTAACTTATATAAACAAGGTGTATAGAGTAACTTATATAAACAAGGTGTATAGAGTAACATATAAACAAGGTGTATAGGTAATTTATATAAACAAGGTGTATAAGTAACTTATATAACGAGGTGTATAGAGTAACTTATATAAACAAGGTGTATAGAGTAACTTATATAAACGAGGTGTATAGAGTAACTTATATAAACGAGGTGTATAGAGTAACTTATATAAACAAGGTGTATAGAGTAACTTATATAAACAAGGTGTATAGAGTAATTTATATAAACGAGGTGTATAGAGTAACTTATATAAACGAGGTGTATAGAGTAACTTATATAAACAAGGTGTATAGAGCAACTTATATAAACAAGGTGTATAGAGTAACTTATATAAACGAGGTGTATAGAGTAACTTATATAAACAAGGTGTATAGAGTAACTTATATAAACGAGGTGTATAGAGTAACTTATATAAACGAGGTGTATAGAGTAACTTATATAAACGAGGTGTATAGAGTAACTTATATAAACAAGGTGTATAGAGTAACTTATATAAACGGGTTATAGGTAACTTATATAAACAAGGTGTATAGAGTAACTTATATAAACGAGGTGTATAGAGTAACTTATATAAACGAGATGTATAGAGTAACTTATATAAACGAGATGTATAGAGTAACTTATATAAAAGCTAAATGTTCATCCTAAAGCTTACAGCTGCATAGTCTCGTTGTCATGTGACGTTATCAAAGTAAATGTAATACTATGTAGCCTTCCCCTTGGAATAACGTAGACTGAAATAATGTAGTCTTCACCTTGGAATAACGTAGACTGAAATAATGTAGCCTTCCCCTTGGAATAACGTAGACTGAAATAATGTAGTCTTCACCTTGGAATAACGTAGACTGAAATATTGTAGCCTTCCCCTTGGAATAACGTAGACTGAAATATTGTAGCCTTCCCCTTGGAATAACGTAGACTGAAATATTGTAGCCTTCCCCTTGGAATAACGTAGACTGAAATATTGTAGCCTTCCCCTTGGAATAACGTAGACTGAAATATTGTAGCATTCCCCTTGGAATAACGTAGACTGAAATAATGTAGCCTTCACCTTGGAATAACGTAGACTGAAATAATGCAAATTCATAACACTTTCAGATAGAATTGAAATACAAATGTTCATGTAAATAAATAAATAACATCTTGCAATTCAAACTTCCAACAGCAAAAGAAATGGTTGATTACATCGCTGACTACCTACAAAACATTCGAGATCGTAGAGTGTTTCCAGACGTTCAGCCAGGCTACATGCACAGCTTAATCCCTGATCATGCTCCGACATGTCCGGACAAATGGGAAGATGTCTTTGCTGACGTGGAGCGTGTCATTATGCCGGGGGTAAGCATGTCTTTTCTATCATCTTAGTTTTTCATTTCTTGTTTTCATTGGTTGACTTCACGCTTTGACTTTAGTCATTTTGTGTTCCCGTTATTCAATGATAATATTTCCTTTTTTGTGTTCGCATTTGACTCGTATCTTAGTTAATGAATTGTTTACCGTTTTATTCTCAACGATTTTAGTTCTAGTTTTGTCACTTCTGTTTTTCCAGTTTCTCATGTTTCTTCTCAACCAGCTCTCTCACTTTCCTTTATATCAACCTCTTTCTCCACTCCATCTCTACCGCTACTCACCACCCTCCCCCTCCCCCAACCCCATTCACACGCTTTTTCTTCATCTGCATATACACAATATCTCCTATACTCTGTATTTGCTCACCTGTGACACGTCCAATGTGTATATACCAATCTCACCTGGCTGACATTGTTACCCACCAGGTGACGCACTGGCAGAGTCCATACATGCACGCATACTTCCCAGCACTGAACTCGTACCCTTCACTTCTTGGAGATATGTTAGCTAATGCGATCAGTTCCCTGGGTTTCACATGGGTAAGTGCTGTACGGATGTCGTTGTCTCGAGTCTTACATGGGTAAGTGCTGTACGGATGTCGTTGTCTCGAGTCTTACATGGGTAAGTGCTGTACGGATGTCGTTGTCTCGAGTCTTACATGGGTAAGTGATGTACAGATGTCGTTGTCTCGAGTCTTACATGGGTAAGGTGACTGTACAGATGTCGTTGTCTCTGAGTCTTCGATGGGTAAGTGGTGTACAGATGTCGTTGTTCTTGTGATGGTCTGTATTATTGTTGGTGTTAGTGTTGATGTTTCTTGACCTTCTATTGTATTCTTCTTTCGATGTTTCTGACCTCTTGTCGTTTCTGCTGTTCTTGTTTGTTGCTCTTTTTCTTGTTGTTGTCCTTGTTTTTTGTGTGACTGTTCTTGCTGTTGTTGTTGTTATTGCTACTGTTGTTTGCTTTCTCCTTCTTGCTGATATCGATGTTGAAGATGTCAAAGTGGCCGGGAAAGGTGATGTTGTTGTGAAGTGATGAGCAGAAGATGAACAATCAAGCTGATAGACAAAATGTACACGGTTTTTGTGATTGTGCTAACTACATGATGACTGTTTCCTTGACTACCATATTTCGACCACACGGACCCCTGACCAGACGTTACTAAATTGATATCGTGATAGTATCGACTACTCAGACTATTGGTCCAGTCGTTACTAAATTGATATAATGATAGTATCGACTACTCTCTGCAGGCATCAAGTCCAGCATGTACAGAACTGGAGACAATCGTCATGGACTGGTTGGGTAAAATGTTGGGGATGCCATCTTGTTTTCTCCATGGAGACAGGAAAAGCAAGAATATGGGCGGTGGCTGTATACAGGTAACACTATAGTTCGTTCCAAAATTCGTGAATACACAAAGGTTTAATTTGTACGAAATCTAATGAATGGATAACAATAATATTTTGCAGGCATTCTGATATACCTTACCTTAAACACGACCTTACGAATTCATGTTTAAGTAATTGGTAGGTAGCTTAGTTGGTGCAAAAAAATGTTTTTGTTATATAATTTGCATAAGCACAACAAAATGATAATCAAAGTTTAGAATTTACAGTAATACACAAAATGGTGGCGAATGTTTGCAAAGGCGTATTCCTATTACATATTATAAAAGCAATGTGACATAGTGAACAAATGATACCTTCCTCTTCTATAAATGAAAGTAAATGTTGTGTACATACGCCAACGAAAGTCGTTAGGATACATTGTAAACTGATTAATTCCACGGGATTCCTGATTTTGACTTGTGCTGAATTGCATGTCATCATCATCAAATAGCTTGTCCTGAGCAGAACTTTGCCACCCCAACAGTCTGCAGCTGTCATGTTCAAACCATCAGTTACATCCTGAATCCATCTTCTCCGTGGTCTTCCTCTTCTTCTCTTTGCGGTATGCCTCCTTCCATGATGGTCTTCTCTAGCACTTCATGTCTTTTATATGTCCAAAATATCTCAATTTTCTTTTTCTTATTTGTAGCATCAGCCAGTTTTCTTTGATTTTGAGTTCTTTCTAGATAGATCTATTTGTTCTCTTCTCTGTCCAAGATATATGAAGGACTCTTCTGTAGCACTTATATTTGAAAGCACTATATGTTTTTCCACTGCTTTATTAAATGTCCATGCTTCACACCCATACGTTGCCACTGGGAATATTCATGCTCTTAGTATTCTGATCTTTGTTTTCTTATCAGTTCCGTTCCATACTGTTTTCTTATCAGTTCCATTCCATACTGTTTTCTTATCAGTTCCGTTCCATACTGTTTTTAGTTGTTTAATTTTGTGTAAAACCATGTTTGTCCTTCTTTTAATTTCCTTCATCCCATTTCCATCTGTTGTTGTTAGCAGTGAACCAAGATTTCCATCTGTTGTTAGCAGTGAACCAAGATTTCCATCTGTTGTTAGCAGTGAACCAAGATTTCCATCTGTTGTTAGCAGTGAACCAAGATTTCCATCTGTTGTTGTTAGCAGTGAACCAAGATTTCCATCTGTTGTTGTTAGCAGTGAACCAAGATTTCCATCTGTTGTTGTTAGCAGTGAACCAAGATTTCCATCTGTTGTTGTTAGCAGTGAACGAAGATTTCCATCTGTTGTTGTTAGCAGTGAACCAAGATTTCCATCTGTTGTTGTTAGCAGTGAACCAAGATTTCCATCTGTTGTTGTTAGCAGTGAACCAAGATTTCCATCTGTTGTTGTTAGCAGTGAACCAAGATTTCCATCTGTTGTTAGCAGTGAACCAAGATTTCCATCTGTTGTTAGCAGTGAACTAAGATTTCCATCTGTTGTTAGCAGTGAACTAAGATTTCCATCTGTTGTTAGCAGTGAACCAAGATTTCCATCTGTTGTTAGCAGTGAACCAAGATTTCCATCTGTTGTTAGCAGTGAACCAAGATTTCCATCTGTTGTTAGCAGTGAACCAAGATTTCCATCTGTTGTTAGCAGTGAACCAAGATTTCCATCTGTTGTTAGCAGTGAACCAAGATTTCCATCTGTTGTTAGCAGTGAACCAAGATTTCCATCTGTTGTTAGCAGTGAACCAAGATTTCCATCTGTTGTTAGCAGTGAACCGAGATTTCCATCTGTTGTTAGCAGTGAACCAAGATTTCCATCTGTTGTTAGCAGTGAACCAAGATTTCCATCTGTTGTTAGCAGTGAACCGAGATTTCCATCTGTTGTTAGCAGTGAACCAAAATATTCAAAACTGTTCACATTTTCTACTTTCTCTCCATTGATAAAAATATCATTTGTCATGTTCGTTTTATCTGTTGTCATTATTTTTGTTTTTGCCACATTGAGATATAGATTTTGTTTTTCGCTTTTATCTTTCACTTCTAATAATTTCTCAATCCCTTTTGTGATGTTGACAGTAACACTGTATCATCAGCGTATCTTAGTTCAGGTATTTCTCTTCCTCCGATTATAAAAGGATCGTATTGTTCTTTTCCGCTATCTTCTGTAACATTCCTCATGATGTTTTCTGCATATATGTTAAACAGACAAGGCGACAGAATGCTGCGAAACTATAGGAAAACTTGACTATTGTACTGTTAAACCTCTATGTGTACACCGAATCAACATCGCTGTTATTTTACTGATAACATTTAATTAAAGTCTTACAATTAAACAAGTCATATAATTAAAGGTTTGGGTAGGCAAAAAATACTTTATGAAGATCGCCACTGTTACCTATAGAAAAATGTAAAAATCAGTAATTTCTATCAAGTGGATGATTTTATATCGATCGGTAAAGATGTTCACGAATTTTGGAACGAATTATAGCAGCTTTCGAAAGTTGTAGTTGCTGATCAGAGAATTATTGAGTAAATGTTGTAGTTACTGATCAGAGAATTATTAAGTAAATGTTCATTAACAAAACACACAACTCTCCAAATATGGATGTAATCAAGTTTATTATTTAGGAACAATATTCAACTGTAATATGAAAATCTGAAATTCTGATAATCTCCACAGACTACGGCCAGTGACTGTACGTTTGTGACGCTTCTAGCTGCCAGAACAGAGGCCATTAAACGATGCAAGGTCGTTCAACCGGACCTGGAGGACGCAGAAATTAATGGCCTACTTATTGGATATTGCTCTGATCAGGTATGGACTTATTATCTTAATAGATGCTACAAATTAAGCCTGCTATTACTGTACAGCGTGCATGCCAGACACTGACTCCAGCGCACATCCTACAGTCATGTCTATCATACATACACCAACGAAACGAAACATTGCCTCATCAACGAAGCTTACAGAGCAAGTTATGGAAAACTCTCGAGAAACTCCAACTGACATGCAGCTTCATAGAGGCTACCAATCTCATCTTTTAGACGAGCATACGAAACCGAACGAAAAGAATGAAAGAATTGAAAGTATTTTGAACATATAAAAAGATGTGAAAGATAGGAGAAGACCATTATGGGAAAAGATATCCCAGCAAGGAGGAGAAGAGCAAGACTATAGAAAAGATGGATTCAAGAGGTAACCGGTGATTCAAGCATGACGACTGCAGAGGCGGAACATCTGTGATATGAGAGAAATAAATTACTGTTAGAGTGACAAAGTTCTGCTTAGGACAATCTATTTCTTCTTCTTCTTCTTCGCGTTCGTTCTTCGCAGTTAATTTTATCATTCTTATTGTGATATATAATTTAACTTTGACAAGAACGACTGACGTTGAACCGTTGTTAAAATTAGGCCCCCACTTTGTTTATGGTAGCATACACGGTGTAGGTCAAGGCTACCGTTTTTCTCGTACGGGAAGTGTTTTGAGTATATATTGGTGACAGTCAATCCCTAACTACTACTACCACCACTGCTACTACTCTACTACTACTACTACCACCACTGCTACTACTACTACTACTACTACTACTACTACTACTACTACTTACCACCACTACTACTACTACTACTACTACCCCACTGCTACTGCTACTACTACTACTACCCCACTGCTACTGCTACCTACTACCACACTCCTACTCCTACTACTCCACTGCTACTACTACTACTACCACCACTGCTCTCTACTACTACGACCCACTGCTACACTACTACCACTTACGCACACTACTACCACCATGCTACTACTACCACACCTGCTCTTGCTACTACTACTACCACCACCATGCTACTACTACTACTACTACTACTCACCACTGCTACTACTACTACTGCTACCCCACTGCTACTGCACTACTACTACTACCACCACTGCTACTCTACTACTACTACTACTACAACACACTCTGCTACTACTACTTACCCCCACTGCTACTGCTACTCTACTACTACCCCACTGCTACTGCTACTACTACTACCACCACTACTACTACCACCACTGCTACTACTACTACTACCACCACTGCTACTACTACTACTACTACCACCACCACTGCTACTACTACTACCACCACTACTACTACTACTACTACCTACACCACCCCTGCTACTACCACTACTACTACCACCACTGCTACTACTACTACTACTACCCGCACTGCTACTGCTACTACTACTACCACCACTGCTACTGCTACTACTACTACTACTACCACCACTGCTACTACTACTACTACTACTACTACTACCACCACTGCTACTACTACTACTACTACTACTACTACTACCTCATCTGCTACTGCTACTACTACCCCCACTGCTACTGCTACTACTACTACCACCACTGCTACTGCTACTACTACTACTACTACTACCACTGCTACTGCTACTGCTACTACTACTACCACAGCTACTACTACTACTACTACTACTACTACTACTACAAATACCCCTAGTAATGCTGCTGATGCTACGTCTACTACTACTCTACTACTAAGACTTATCACTGCTACATAAAATATCTCCTCAGGCTCACTCCTCCGTAGAGAAAGCAGGACTTATCGGCCTTGTCAAAATGAGGTTCCTCCTCTCAGATGAAAACCTTAGCCTGAGAGGTGACACACTTCAAGAGGCAATTACTCTGGACAGAGAAAGAGGTTTTATTCCATTCTACGTGAGTTTTCAGTTTTTACATTTCCACATTTATCAACATCAATTAATTTGTTTTAAACGTGATTTATAACACAAATCGAGGTAACTCTGATTGTTGGTAAGTTTATCTCCCTTACTATAACGTCATATAGTGAAAGGGGATTTAATTATAAGAAATAAAAACAGATCACAGACAGTTATTTTCTCGATTGCTTCCCTTCGTTAAATATTTGATTTAAACCTCTCACTCGGTAATTTATTTTCTATATCTGGACGCATTCATATTGTGAAAATACTCACTGAAATATGGCTAGTATACTGACATTCATATTGTGACAATACACACTAAAATATGGCTAGTATACTGACATTCATATTGTGACAATACACACTGAAATATGGCTGGCATTCATATTGTGACAATACACACTGAAATATGGCTGGCATTCATATTGTAACAATACATACTGAAATATGGCTAGTATACTGACATTCATATTGTGACAATACATACTGAAACATGGACAGTATACTGACATTGTGTCATGTTAACAAATACTGGGAACTCAGAAGGGATAAGGGTTATTATATCCGCATCGTTGGGGGTCGAAGGCGAATGGGGTCAACGCTTCGTCTAGGCTAGTGAAGGGGCACTAATCAAGACCCTGTGCCCTACCTTCCCGTGGTGACCCTGGAAACAGGCTATGGTTCCGGTCTGTCTAGGGGTGCACAGGGATCGGAGGAGAGCTCCAGATAGTGGTAGCAGTGCAAGCACGGAAAAGCAATGCAGGTCCGAAATATACGAACAAAACACACGCATCTCCTGACCATTGTCCGATATAACTCGCCCAAGTTGTCGAAAAGTAAGAAACAGCAGTGTACGAGTCGTCTGCGAACGAATGCAAACTCCCCCGGAGTAAATGTCCGCACCAAAATTAAAGGGATGAGAGGTGCATCCAACAAAGAGACGTGGACCCACGTGAGGCGAAACTAGGAACCCGTATAGCTCTCTCTCTCTCTTTCGTCCCCCCCCCAGAGCCCGATATGCCGGGCCTTGGGTTGAGTTGCACGTGGGCCCACATAGGGCGAAACTCGGGGCCCTGTGGAATGGGCCCAAATTGAGCTCTGTGTCCGGACAAGCTAGAGGCAATGTGGGCGTGTGTACTGTGAGAGTCAACACAAACGCAAGAAACGGTAGTCGTCAGTGAAGGAGTCCCAACTCCCCCAGAGTAAAGGGTCTCAAGCAAATTGCCAGCTGTGGCGCAACAATCAATAAGAACGAAGCGTAACGAATCAAAAGTCTCGACAGAGTACAAAAACAGGGCAGACACGTAAGGTGCTGTCGATGGTGTGACGGGAAGACTTGGCAAACAAAAGGGTGAACGGGCCACCAGTATGAGCAGGTGATAACTGGAGCACAGCGGAGGCTTTAACCCAGTGCAAAACAAAAGTCTCGGTAAGTGTCCCTGGAAAATACTGTAACGCATCATGTCGATACATGGGAAGGTTGCTGTAAACTCCGTACGTAAGGCTAAGCTCAGATAAATCCAATGGGTAAAGTTGGCCCAGAGCAAATCATCAAGTTGCGTTTTAGTGCCTAATGAAACTACCCTCCCTGGAACAACCGGGCAAGGTACTGTTGCAATTACAACGAACATTCCAGGAAGAACTGAGGTGGGTGATGTTTGGCGAACGCAAAAAGTTCAGTTGCGTTGCTGGCGCCGATTGAAACGACCTTCTAGAATATCTGTGCGCAGTCCCAGTCTAGTATTTCCCGGGGTCAGGGAAACTGCGGAGTAAACACTTGCAAATTACCAAGTGCCGACACACGCCCCGAAGCGGCTGAGAATACTAGTGCCCGGGATAAACTCACCGTGGATAGAAAAGTAAAGTCGATAATGCAAAGGCTTGATCCAAACATTGGCTAAGTAGGGTCATTGCCAGGAAGGTAAGCGATGTCAGACTAACTTTTTGGCTAGGGTCATGGACCAGTATGGTCATTGCCAAGAAGGTAAGCAATGCCAGACTAACTTTCTGACTAGGGTCATGGACCAGTAAATACACTACCAGGAAGAAAAGCAGTGGTAGATTAACTTCTTGGCTAGGGTCATGGACCAGTAAATACACTACCAGGAAGTAAAGCAGTGGCAGATTAACTTCTTGACTAGGGTCATGGACCAGTAAATACACTACCAGGAAGTAAAGCAGTGGCAGATTAACTTCTTGACTAGGGTCATGGACCAGTAAATACACTACCAGGAAGTAAAGCAGTGGCAGATTAACTTCTTGACTAGGGTCATGGACCAGTAAATACACTACCAGGAAGTAAAGCAGTGGCAGATTAACTTCTTGACTAGGGTCATGGACCAGTAAATACACTACCAGGAAGTAAAGCAGTGGCAGATTAACTTCTTGACTAGGGTCATGGACCAGTAAATACACTACCAGGAAGCTAAAGCAGTGGAGATTAACTTCTTGACTCAGGGTCATGGACCAGTAAATACACACCAGGAATTACCAGTGGCAGATTACTCTCTTGACTAGGTCATGGACCAGTAAATACACTACCAGGAAGTAAAGCAGTGGCAGATTAACTTCTAAGACAATGTCTAGTCAAACCCTTATAATGGAATACAACAAAATAGAAAAAAGATTTGCTGGTGAGGACCCTAGGCTGAACAGATTTCAATGTGGTGAAGAGGTAACGTGCCTGTCTTTCGCTCAAATGGGACTCTGTTGTCTCCGGTGTCAAACAGCCAGGATATTTTACCATATGATCCCTGGTCTACTTCTTCTTCTTCTCGCGATCGTTCTTCAAGGCCAATTTTATCATTATTTTTGTGATATATAATTGCTCCTTTGACAAGAACGCTTGATCTACGTTGGGTCGATTATGTGCTCATGGTGACTAGGCCCGTCCACCCGTTTTCAGCCAACTTTTAACCTCTACTACTACTAGGTCTACTACTACTTTTTACTAGGGTGAGCTTTCCTAGGTACGATCCTTTCTGCCGACTATTTCGGCCGGATCTTCGCCTTTTCGATCAGCTTTGCCGTATATTTGGGCTTTGTGATCTACGCCAAACAGGGAGTTACTACTGTTATGACCTTTCTGACTGTGAAGTAGTTCCGGATTAGGAACATTTCACGGGGCTTATAAGCTTGTCCTCGGACGGCGTCTTATTGGTATAAAACACCGTGTAAAGTATCGGCCTTTGCCAATGTTCGGATCCGGACAGCCTGTCAGATCCTTACATTGTCAACCTTCCTTTACTGTTCACTTTTGAGTTTGTTCCGGAGTAGGAACATTCTCAGTCTTTTCGATACGCGTGTCGGTACGTGGCAATTTGCAGTTTCTGTTTCGCATTTTCCCTAGCCTCGGGAAACACCGGATTGGGGCCAAGCACAAATAATGTAGAGGATCATTTCAATGGGCGCTAGCAACGCAACTGAGATTTTGCGCTTGCCATCATCACCAGCCCCAGTTTTTTTCCGGGATGTTAGTTGTGACTGCAACAGTACCTTGCCCGGTTGCCCCAAGGCTGGCAGTTCCGTTAGGCATCACCCGCCTCAGTCCTTCCGGGGATGTTAGTTGTTATCGCAACAGTACCTTGCACGGTTTTCACATGGAGGGCAGTTTCGTTATGCACCAAAACGCAAATTTATGTTTTGCGCTCGGCCAACCTTGCACAGTAAACGTATCTGCGCCAGGCCACCGATATGGAGTCAGCTGTAATCTTCCCTCGTACCGACACGAGGGTAGACTTTTATTCGTTACGCATCTATCTTATTTATTCTTGCCCTACAGCTGGCAATGTTTGCCCCCTCCTCATGGCTTCGAGTTTCGCCCTATGTGGGCACACGTTTCGTCACTGGATGCACCTCTCATCCTTTCATGTTCACTTGTACACTAGTCTCCCCATCTGCAGAGAAACTAGTAATTTGTGGCGGGACCTTTGACTTCCACTTCGATCTTGTGTATGGAGCCTCTTGCTCGGGAGATGGCAATTTTATGTTCGGCCCTTACTCCGGGGGAGTAGTGATTCTATCAGAGACGTTTCGCTGCTGTTTCTTTGTGTTCGGGAACTTTGGTAATATTTTGTTGGACATCGACCAGGAGATTCGTACATTTTGTTCGTATGGACCTGCATTGCTTTTCCGTACTTGCACTTCTACCACTACCAGTAGTTCTCCCCGATCCCTGCCCCCTTTAGCCAGACCGGAACCAAAGTCTGTTTCCATGATCACCACGTGGAGGTAGGGGACAGGGTCTTGATCAGTGCCGGCTCACTAATCCTGACTACCCTCTCATGCGCCTTTGACCCCATCCCTGGTCTAAAAGTCGATGAAATTGAATTCCTAGTCATATTGGAGACGGACGATAAATCGTAAGTTCAAGTTGAGCATGAAATAAAGAATACTTGACAGTTGAAGTTGAGCATGAAATAAAGAATACTTGACAGTTGAAGTTGAGCTTGAAATAAAGAATACTTGACAGTTCAAGTTGAGCTTGAAAAAAAGAATACTTGGCAGTTCAAGATGAGCATGAAATAAAGAATACTTGACAGTTGAAATTGAGCATGAAATAAAGAATACTTGACAGTTCAAGTTGAGCATAAAATAAAGAATACTTGACAGTTGAAGTTGAGCTTGAAATAAAGAATACTTGACAGTTGAAGTTGAGCATGAAATAAAGAATACTTGACAGTTCAAGTTGAGCATGAAATAAAGAATACTTGACAGTTGAAGTTGAGCATGAAATAAAGAATACTTGACAGTTGAAGTTGAGCTTGAAATAAAGAATACTTGACAGTTCAAGTTGAGCTTGAAATAAAGAATACTTGACAGTTGAAGTTGAGCTTGAAATAAAGAATACTTGACAGTTCAAGTTGAGCATGAAATAAAGAATACTTGACATATGAAGTTGTGCATGAAATAAAGAATACTTGACAGTTGAAGTTGAGCTTGAAATAAAGAATACTTGACAGTTGAAGTTGAGCTTGAAATAAAGAATACTTGACAGTTGAAGTTGAGCATGAAATAAAGAATACTTGACAGTTGAAGTTGAGCTTGAAATTAAGAATACTTGACAGTTGAAGTTGAGCTTGAAATAAAGAATACTTGACAGTTGAAGTTGAGCATGAAATAAAGAATACTTGACAGTTGAAGTTGAGCATGAAATAAAGAATACTTGACAGTTGAAGTTGAGCTTGAAATAAAGAATACTTGACAGTTGAAATTGAGCATGAAATAAAGAATACTTGACAGTTGAAGTTGAGCATGAAATATAGATTACTTGACAGTTGAAGTTGAGCTTGAAATAAAGAATACTTGACAGTTCAAGTTGAGCTTGAAATAAAGAATATTTGACAGTTCAAGTTGAGCATGAAATAAAGAATACTTGACAGTTCAAGTTGAGCATGAAATAAAGAATACTTGACAGTTCAAGTTGAGCATGAAATAAAGACGCCCGAGTGCTTACCGGGGCCCAAATTGGGGATGTAAAGAATATTACCACTGTCACCTGCCATGCATGTCGTAAGAGGCGTCTAAGGAGGTTGGTCGTGGGGCTGGCTACCCACACCGTAAAAACACCAGATAGCTACAGAAACCAAAGCCAAGAAAATTCATAGCTCGCCACCCGACGAAGAAGAGGGACTTCAAATAGAGGAAGTCATGAAGCGACCCGGTGAAATTCGAAAGAAAATCGGACTGCCGACTCACCTTCTTTCAACCCGGAAGATCTCTAGAATTGGCACCTGGAATGTCCGCACGATGTTTGAAACTGGGAAGACGGCACAGGTGGCACGGGAAATGAGGACATATGGACTGGCCATCCTGGGACTGGGCGAAACCAGATGGACAAAGGCAGGACACACTAGATTTATAACGGGGGAATCATTACTGTACTCCGGAAGAGAGGAGGAAGACACACCACACATGGAGGGAGTAGCATTGATGTTGGCCAAACAAGCACAATACTGTACTCCGGAAGAGAGGAGGAAGACGCACCACACTGGAGGAGTAGCATTGATGTTGGTCAAACAAGCACAATACTGTACTCCGGAAGAGAGGAGGAAGACGTACCACACATGGAGGGAGTAGCATTGATGTTGGTCAAACAAACACAATACTGTACTCCGGAAGAGAGGAGGAAAACGTACCACACATGGAGGGAGTAGCATTGATGTTGGTCAAACAAGCACAATACTGTACTCCGGAAGAGAGGAGGAAAACGTACCACACATGGAGGGAGTAGTATTGATGTTGGTCAAACAAACACAAAAGGCATTAATTGAATGGGAGCCGTTAGGACCAAGAATGATCCGGGCAACTTTCAAAACTTCCAATGCAAAAATTAAACTGAACATAGTCCAATGCTGCGCCCAACAAATGACAGCAAAGAACAAATAAAAGAAGAGTTTTACAACAAGTTACAGGGTGTATTAGGCAAATTTAAAAGTAAGGATCTTACTATTTTGCTAGGTAATGCAAAGATAGACAGAGACAACTGGGGCTTCGAGGAAACCATGGGCAAACATGGACTAGGGTAAATAAATGAAAATGGAGAGATGTTTGTGGATCTTTGCGCAGCAAACCAGTTGGTTATTGGAGGTAGCCTCTTTCAGCACAAAAGAATCCACACAGCTACATGGATATCACCAGACCACAGGACAGAAAACCAAATCGACCACATCTGCATAATAGGGAAGTTCAGAAGGTCACTGTACGACGTAAAAGTATATGGAGGAGCAGATGTGGCCTCTGATCACCACCTTGTTATAGCAAAGTGCAGATGAAACTCAAGAGATTCATGACGACCACGCATGGTAACAGGGTGAGATACAATGTGGGACATCTGAAGGAGCAAAAGGGAAAGGATGTATTTAGTGTCACGATTTCCAACAAATTCGAGACCCTAGAGGTATTGAAGGAAGTATTGAAGACCACTGGAATAATGTTAAAGAAGCCTGGACTAGTACATGTGAAACTACCCTTGGAAAAAGACACACCACCACAAGGAATGGCTATCAGAGTCAACGTTAGATAAGATAACAGAGAAGAGGCAGAAAGGCTGACCTCTGTAATAGCAGAACAAGATCAGGAAAGGCCGCAGCACAAGAAAAGTACACAAATGCCAACAGAGAGGTGAATATAAGTATAAAAGCAGATAAAGAAGCATATAGAGGACATGGCAAGAGAAGCAGAAGAAGCAGCAGATAAGGGTAATCTGAAAGATTTATACGATAACACAAGGAAACTGACAGGGAAATATCAACAAACAAATAAACCGATTAAGGACAAGCCTGGAAGATTACTCGGCAATGCTCAAGAACAGATGCAGAGGTGGGCAGAACACTTCAAGGACCTTCTAAACAAGCCAGTTCCCCTAGGCCAACTGGACATAGATCTAGCTGCAAAAGATCTAACAATCGACTGTAGCAACAAGCAAAGCAGAAATAAAGAAGGCCATTCTCCAACTACGAAATGGTAAAGCTACAGGCCCAGATGGTATACCTGCAGAGGTCATAAAGGCAAATGCTGACATCTCAACAGACATGCTACATGACTTGTTGGGAAAAATTTGGGAGAGGGAAGAAATACCAAAAGACTGGAGAGAGGGCTATATAGTCAAACTACCTAAAAGGGTGACCTCCAAGAATGCTCGAACTATAGAGGAATAATGCTCCTGTCTGTACCAGGCAAAATACTAAGTCGAATCATCCTAGAGAGACTCAAGGAAACTACAGATGCAGTACTAAGGGATGAACAAGCAGGATTTAGGCAAAACAGATCATGCACAGATCAAATATCGACGCTACGTATCATAGTAGAGCAGATCATCGAGTGGAACTCATCCCTCTATATCAACTTTGTGGACTATGAAAAGGCATTTGATAGCCTAGACAGGGAAACAGTCTGGAAACTTCTACGACACTATGGCGTCCCCCAGAAGCTAACCAACCTAATAAAGAAAATGTATGAGGAGACAACGGCTAGAGTACTGCATGAAGGAAAACTGACAGAGGCCTTTGAAATAAAGACTGGTGTGCGACAGGACTGCCTTTTATCGCCCTTCCTTTTCCTACTGGCCATTGACTGGATAATGAGATCAATAACTGCCAGGGGAAGAAATGGAATACAATGGACCATGATGAGTCAATTGGAGGATCTGAATTTTACAGATGATCTAGCACTCCTCTCTCACAACCATCAGCAGATGCAGGAGAAAACAACAAAACTAGAAACAGTCTCACAGCAACTAGGCCTGACTATTCACGGGAAGAAAACAAAGATCATGAGATTAAATGCTGGTTCCAGAGACCCAATCTTACTGAGAGGATCACCACTAAAAGAGGTTGACACATTTACATATCTGGGAAGTGTCGTCAACATTCAAGGTGGCACAGATGAAGACGTTAGGGTTAGAATACAAAGGCAAGATCAGCATTTGCCATTCTGAAGAACATATGGAGTTCAAGAATGATAAGGAATAAAACTAAGATAATGATATTTAACTCAAATGTCAAGTCTGTACTTCTGTATGGAGCAGAGACATGGAGAACGACTAAGGTGAACACCAAAAGTTGCAGACATTCATTAATAGATTCCTACAGGATACTCCATTTGAGATGGTATGACAAGACCACAAACAGAGAACTGTTGGATAGGGCAGGACAATGGCAGGTGGAACAGGAGATAATGAACAGAATGTGGCGATGGATAGGACACACACTGAGGAAACCCCATGACAGCACCGTGAGACAGGCTCTCCGATGGAACCCCAGGGCAATAGAAGTAAGGGAAGACCCAGAAACACCTGGAGACAGGAGTTAGAGATGGAATGCAAGAGGACGGGGAGAGAGTGGCAAGATCTGGAAGGGATGGCCTTGGATAGGCGGGCTTGGAAGGCCTTGGTTGCGGACTATGCTTCCCTAGGGGCGAAGGGTGAAGAGAGATGAAATAAAGAACATTGGGCAGTTGAAGTTGAGCATGAAATAAGGAACATTGGGCAGTTGAAGTTGAGCATGAAATAAAGAATACTTGACAGTTGAAGTTCAGCATGAAATAAAGAATACTTGACAGTTGAAGTTGAGCATGAAATAAAGAATACTTGACAGTTGAAGTTGAGCATGAAATAAAGAATACTTGACAGTTGAAGTTGAGCATGAAATAAAGAATACTTGACAGTTGAAGTTAAGATAAATAAAGAATACTTGACAGTTGAAGTTGAGCATGAAATAAAGAATACTTGACAGTTGAAGTTAAGCATAAAATAAAGAATACTTGACAGTTGAAGTTGAGCATGAAATAAAGAATACTTGACAGTTGAAGTTGAGCATGAAATAAAGAATACTTGACAGTTGAAGTTAAGCATAAAATAAAGAATACTTGACAGTTGAAGTTAAGCATAAAATAAAGAATACTTGACAGTTGAAGTTGAGCATGAAATAAAGAATACTTGACAGTTGAAGTTAAGCATAAAATAAAGAATACTTGACAGTTGAAGTTGAGCATAAAATAAAGAATACTTGACAGTTGAAGTTAAGCATAAAATAAAGAATACTTGACAGTTGAAGTTAAGCATAAAATAAAGAATACTTGACAGTTGAAGTTAAGCATAAAATAAAGAATACTTGACAGTTGAAGTTGGGCATAAAATAAAGAATACTTGACAGTTGAAGTTAGCATGAAATAAAGAATACTTGACAGTTGAAGTTACATAAAATAAAAATACTTGACAGTTGAAGTTAAGCATAAAATAAAGAATACTTGACAGTTGAAGTTAAGCATAAAATAAAGAATACTTGACAGTTGAAGTTAAGCATAAAATAAAGAATACTTGACAGTTGAAGTTAAGCATAAAATAAAGAATACTTGACAGTTGAAGTTGAGCATGAAATAAAGAATACTTGACAGTTGAAGTTAAGCATAAAATAAAGAATACTTGACAGTTGAAGTTGAGCATAAAATAAAGAATACTTGACAGTTGAAGTTAAGCATAAAATAAAGAATACTTGACAGTTGAAGTTAAGCATAAAATAAAGAATACTTGACAGTTGAAGTTAAGCATAAAATAAAGAATACTTGACAGTTGAAGTTAAGCATAAAATAAAGAATACTTGACAGTTGAAGTTAAGCATGAAATAAAGAATACTTGACAGTTGAAGTTAAGCATAAAATAAA